>CM076571.1:936577160-937177160 GCA_034641835.2 Pinus albicaulis | reverse complement strand
AGTACACACCATGGATGATGAGTATGTGACGAACTTCTTGGAATTACCAAGATACATGTCATATCTCAAATATGATAAGGTGAAAATCCAACTATTTATTACTAGGTTTCTTATGACATTCAAAGACGAAATTGAATTGTTATAAGTTGAGACAATGAATGATTCCATTAATGATATGAAACAATCCTATGAGTAGGAAAAACGTGGGATATAAATTAAAGAAAATTGGAAAGAAAGGAGAAATGTTGGGAATAAAAATAAACGATTGAAAAAAATCACAAAAAGGAAGGAAAATAATCACCCAACCAAGACAAATCAATTTTAGCAGAAAATTAACATTGTTGCAAAAGGAAGTGCGCATTAGCCAACAACATAGTAGCGCTGAGCAAAGATAAAAGTGTTGTACCTATGGAAATAAATACCTAAAATGAGACTTCCCACATTAGAAAAATGCGGAGACTCAAATTTATAATGCCAAAGAACTCATACAGTGGACAATGTGGCTCAGCGTCTGCCCAAAATTTATGCAGTTGTGAAAACTCACCAGGAAGACAACTAGGAATCCATCATTGACATGGAAGGTAATATATGTGATCAATTTATTTCCATTTTAATTGATCTTGGTTCTACCTACTACTATATTAATATGAGGTTCATGGAAAAAAGAAATTTGGAAAAGGAATTGCATATATAACCATGGATGGATCAATTGGCAACAAGAACAAATAGAAAAATTAATCGTTGGGTGAAATCACATGAATTTGAACTCAATGAAATTCAAACAACAACAAATTTGAATTTATAGCCATTAGGTGTGTATAACATATTATATGGCATGGATTGGATGTACATAGATAAAACATGATGTTTCAGAAAAAACAATTGAATTCCTCAATGGTGTTGGAGAAATAATTTTTTCATAGGGAAAGAGAAAGCCAATTTTAGTGAGGCTAATCAAAACAATGTAGTTTAAACACAATTGTCCAAAGGTTCATAAATTATTTGTTATGAAAATTTCTAGCGACAAGGAAGCTAGTGACAAGAGTGGGAAAAAGGAAATGAAGATGTTGATGAAGTATCTGGTGTTGAAGAAACATGAGGGTGTGTTTCCAGCTGATATCTTTGGTTTACCTCCCTGGAGGGAAGTCAATTTATTTACTGAATTGGTTCCTAGAGGAATAAAAGTGTCCAAGGAACCATATCAGATGAATATGCTTTAGCTAGTTGAGTTGAAATTACAACTGAAGAATAAGATTGATGAAGGTTACATATGTCCAAGTGTGTCACTATGGGGATCCCTGATACTATTTGTGAAGAAAAAGCATGTGTTTCTCCAACTTTGTATTAACTATAGGAAATTAAATAAAGTAACCTTCAAGAGTTGGGATCTGTCTTCATGGATTGGTTATTTATTTGACCAATTGAGGGGAGAAACAATGTTCTCCAAGATTAATTTGTGTTTTGGGTGTCATTAAGTGTGCATCAAAGAAGAACATATCCATAAAACAAATTTCTGGACAAGATACGAGCACTACGAGTTTGTGGCAGTGCCATTTGGGCTCACTAATTCCCCTGCCACATACACGTTCTTAATGAACAATGTGTTTCATCCTTCTTTGGACAATTTTTTTTATAGTATTCACCTATTACATACTGGTGTACTTGATGACTTAAGAAGAGTATGAAAAGCACGCAGTTGCAGTGCTACAATTGTTGAGGAAACACGCGACTTATTCAAATATCAATGTGTGATTTATTTCAATTATAGATACATTATTTTTGACACATTGTCTCCAAGGAGGGGATATAAATTGATCCATAAATTATGAAGGCCGTGATGAAGTGAAAAAAAAAGAATAATTGGAATGAAGTAAAATCGTGCATGGGATTGGAAGGTTACTACAGGAGGTTCACTGGGAAATTTTACAACATAGGTCACCCTATCAAATCCTTGCAGAGAAAGGGAAACCCATTTTCATGGAGAACTAAATGTGTAATGAGGTTGGAGCAGTTGAAGCAGTTTATCAATAATGTGCATGTGTTGAGGATTACATACCCAAACAAATATGTTGTGCTATGTACAAATGCATGCAAGGAAGGGATCAATGGAGTCTTAATCCAGTAAGGACATGTAGTTTTCTATAAGTCACAGAAATTAAATGAGCATGAGAAAAGCTATGTGACCCATGATTTGGAGTTATTTACCATTATCCATGCACTAAAAATGTGGAGGCATTGCCTTCTACGCAGGACGTTCACACTCATGAAAAATCATAGTTGAATCAATTATTTATTTTGAAAACCTAATTTGAACACGAAAAAAGCTAGGTAGTTGTCCATACTTAGCGATTTTGAATTTGAGATAAAGTGCATCAAAGGAAAATAAAATAGGGTTGTCAATGCTCTCAGTAGAAGTATTCAATTTAATCACCTCACAACCATAAGATATTATGAAGTGGACCTAGTAGGAAGGGTAAAATATGCACGACAACATGATGAGAAATATCAACAAGTGAAAGAAAAAGTGCAATGATATTGTGAATATGAGCAATATCATCTTGCAAATGATGACTTAGTTAGATTCAAGAAAATAATCTATGTACCAAATAACAGTGATTTGAAGAGACTCATAATGAGAGAGTTTCATTTTAAGGTAAATAATGGGCTTCTAAACATAAATGTACAACTAAATTAAACTTAATAAGAACCAATAAGATTCAAGATGATGATTTCAACCATGGGGGATTATTCACCATTTTTGAAGAAAAAAACTAAAATTATTATTATTATTATTATTATTATTTAAACAATCTTTTCAACTCATATTTTCAACTTATCTCCCTACTATTTTACTCAAGTTTCAAGTGGGAGCACACTTTGGATGCATAATTTTATTCGTCAACCAAGGAGTACCTGTGTTGCATACTTTCAATGGACTCAACTACCTGAAAAAATATTATTGGAATCACATTTTGTCATGTATTTCTCATTTATCATGTAGCAAGTTCCATCAAAAGTATGAAACATGGGTAATTCTTGGATGATGAATTAAATTATGCATCCAACAAGTTCTTCCACTCGAAAATTGAATAAAACCATAGAGATATAAGTTACAAATACGATTGGAAAAAATAGTTTTTTTCTTTTTTCCCTCTAAAATTTGATGAATTAATCTGATCTTATTTTTTTGTTTCCACTATTAGTTTATAATATTATTTAGGAGGCCCATTTTAGACCTAAAAATTTCTTTAATGGGATACCAAAAGACTCTCAAAACCATTAAAAGGTTTTATTTTTGGCCAAATTTGAAGAAAGAAGTGGCCAAGTTTGTTGTTAAATGCATAGAATTCCACTAGGTGAAGATTTAATGTAAACATCCAAAAGTATTTTTACAACCATTCCCATTCTCGAATGGAAGTGGGAGGTTATCTCCATGAATTTCATTACAAGTTTTCTTAGAAAATCTAATAAGCATGATGCAATTATGGTGGTGATTTACAAGTTGAGCAATGTGGCTCATTTTATGTCGATCAAATCCACCAATTTATCTAGTGAGGTGGCTTAAATTTTCATAAATGATATTGTGAGTTTGCATGGAATTCCCAATCAGATAGAAGATTGCAAATTCACTTCAAAGTTTTGGAAGGAACTATTTGCGGGATTGGGGTTATAATTGGAATTAAGTACAACTTATCATCCATAGACTAATGTGAAAAAATAGAGACAAACAAAATCCTCAAAGACATGTTGAAGACATATTTCATGCACCAAACCAAGAACTGGGAAGAGAATATTCCACTTATAGTTTAAATAGAAAAATTGGTACCAATAATCTATAAATATGAGTGAATTTCAGGGACTTTAGGAGGAGTTACAATACTCCTATCATCTAGAATGACCCAAAGAACAAGGTCCTTATTGGGCCTAATATCCTGAAAGATATGGATCAAAAACTTTAGATCATTAAGAAAAATATGAAGGTGGCTCAAGACAGGAAAAAACACAATGCAAAACATCATATGGTGCATAAAGAGTTCCAAGTTGGGGAACATGTCTACTTGAGAGTTAAACCCAAGAAACATTCCTCAAAATTTGTGTCATGTGAAAGACTATAACCAAGGTAATGTGGGTCTTTTGAGATCCTTGAAAGGATTTGACCAATGGCCTATAGATTGGCCTTACCTCCATCAACAAAATTCCATGAATTTTTCCATGTTTCATTGCTTAAAATATATCTATAGGATTATAATCATGTGATTAATAGGTATGTGCTACAAGTGAAACCAAAGGGCGAGTTCAAGCCATAGTCGTTATGCATCCTAGACCAGAGGAGCATCATGCTCCGAAATCAAATAATAGAGAAACTCAAAGTGTGGTGGAGGAACTTTGGGCCTGAGGAAGCCACTTAGGAAATGGTTAATTCAATGAGGGCATCATATCCATTTTTTATTGTTGGTTGAATAAAAGGTGTATAAACTTGTAAATACTATATAGAGTTGTACATATAAAGATATAAAAAATAATATGTGGCTTTTATATATGTACAATATTCTAATCATGTGATTAATTTACATGTGCTACAAGTGGAACCAAAGGGCGAGTTCCCACCAGAGCCACTATGCATCCTAGACAAGAGGATAACCATGCTCCAGAAGAAAATAATAGAGAAAATCGAAGTGTGGTGGGGGAAATTTGGGCCCGAGGAAGCCACGTAGGAAATGGTTAATTCAATGAGGGAATCATATCCTTTTTTGTTTTTTGGTTGAAGAAAAGGTGTATAAAATTGTAAATACTATAAAGATTTGTACCTATAAACATATAAAAAACAATGTGTGGTTTTTAAAATATGTTTTCTATGTTTCTTATGCACAGAGAACACTGAGGATAGTGTTCTTCCAAGGGCGGGGGGGGGAGGGGTTGTGACATACCCAACAATTTTTTCTCTCATTTATGTAATGTAAATAATTTTGAAAAAAATATGGGATGATTAATGGGACATAGATTCATAAACTAGGGAGGCTAATAGCTGGAAAAATTCTAAATAATTCCCAACAATAGAAAAATATAAACTGGTATGTATAAAAACCGACAGTTGGGGAAAAGGGAACATATGAATTTTCTTATAAATTGTGCCTTTTGTAGTAATTCATAAGAAAACAGGGATGGGAATTTAAAGAAAAAAAAGGAAAAGGGGTGAGTTTCCTGTTGGTATCGTGTGATTACCACCTACTACAACCAATTAAACAATATTAACAACCTTAGGATTTGAAAGCAGGTGTAAGTCTCCTCATTAGCTAGTAAGATTATACTATAAATAGTTACTTTTAGAAAGGAGACAATCCAAACAACAAGCAAGAGATCAACATACAGTTGGGGGGGGGGAGGAATACAACAACCAAGAAAAGGACAATTCAAATTAGCTGGGATAGCATAGGAGGAGGAGAGAGATAGTCCGATCTTACCAAGGGACAATGCATAGGACCACGAGAGACTTGAAATACTAAGAAAGTATACTAGGATTGGAATTACTAAAGAGAATATAAAGAAATTTGAGTTGGGGAGAACAACAATGGAACTAGATAAGAGAAGAAATGCTAGAGATAACGTAAACCTAAAGAAAAAATTGGAATGGTCAGGAAAGAGATTTTGGTTGGTAATAAGTCATGGGGAAAAATCTTCTAGGTGAGGAATTTATTACCTCTAGAATTCCCATGGACCAGAGGGTGGAGATGGTATTTCACATAAATACTTGAGGGTTGGGGTGGAGGAATTAATCCTAGGAAAACTACTGGAATATTTTTCAGGACTTACTGTATTTATAATTCTATTTTGGTTATGGAATCCCCAAGTGGGAAGAACCATATCATTCCTATGAACTGGTTGATTGCAGCTCAATTGGTGGGAGGAGGTGGAAAAATATTTGGAGTCCCTGGTGCAATAGGTAGTTGTGATTAAATCCCTCAGAAAACAAACCCTCAATATATAAAATATGGCTTAGGGGTGATATCTGCAAGTGAGGATTGGTTGCACTTGTATACATCTGGGTGGGGAGTCATAGTCTTAGACTCAGTTAGCCAAAATATTTAAAGATAAGTGTTCTTCATGTGTTTTTTCATAATAGTGAATATATATTTTCATTTTGGACTGAAATGGTGTTTATTGGTGCATTGGGGCATGTTTTATGTTATTAATGTCTAAATGATTCACTCATATGTTTTTTTTAATATTAAAAATGTATTAGATAAATAAAAAAATTTATTTTTTATGTTTCACAATAAACAACATGGAAGTATTGGTTTAGTCACAGTGACATAGTTATTATGTTAGCTGCAAGTTCTTACCAACACTAATCATGTTCCCATGTAATGATATTGATAATATCTAATTCTCTAGGTTATTTTTTTTTCCATTTGACCTGCATGACATTTCTCATATCCAGTAGTAGATGCACAGGTTATGGGCTTACATTATATTTATCTAGGTTCAGGAAGCCGTAAATCATGCTTTTTGTGTTCTTAAAAATAATGTCTCAAGTGCTCTATGCCTTGGTTTGATCTTTCTGGATTAGATATGAAATTGCACATTTGATAAATGTATACACATATAAGATGGGAAATGTCCCTCATTGATATATAACCAACTCGACAGGTTTCTTGATAGTGCCTTAGTGATGGAATCAAGGTTATTTATTTGACAAAATATATGCACGGGAAGGTGAGACTAAAATACATGTGTCCATATATTCTCACTTTAGGTATATATAGTTTTGGTCTATGTACCATATAAAATATATTAATAACTAAACCTGAGAAGAGTCCACTTTCCATGAGTAAGGAAATTTGAATTAAAATGGTGGGACTGTAGAAACTTGTGCCATGTCAATAACAACACCTATATGTGTTACCCATTCATCTATTCTACAACATATTAAATGCATATACGCATATAGATAACATTGGGATGAATTATGAGTACTGAGATCCTAAATACATATACATGCATTCACTGTGTAAATTAAGAAAAAGTATGAGACAATATATACCTAATTCTATTGTAGAAATGGTAGTATTTAATAGTTGTCTCATTGCAGGGTAAAATGAACATTCAACAATACTATTATATCCCTGGTATATACATCTGTGTGTTTATTACGTATTAGCTGGAACCTATATATTCATAGGCACTGTAGATCGAAAGGGTGATGGAGGAACATCTTAAGGATTGTGGTTTGGATCCTTTATAATAATATTGTGAATAGTGATTTTAAATAGAAACGATAATTAGTTTCCCTGTATAGAACATCGTGATGGAGCACTATAATTAAGGGTTCCACTATGTCGTAACTAAATGGTTTCCCTGTTTGTAATATAAAATTAGTGGTATGTTAAGAATACTAAGGCTGGACCATAATGGTTGCATTATCCATTTTTATCGCAACATCACAATTTCGATCCTTTGGAGTTGGGGTTGGGAATTAGACCCCATCACCAACATGATGTTCCACGGAGATGGGTTAGGTCAACCTTACGTATTTGCAAGAGAGAGGAGATTGAGGTTGGGCCCAACACAATAAAAGTGGTATTTGTTACAAACATATTGGGATGACCTCCATATATATATATATATATATAATTCCTATGCACTAGAATCAATATATGGAAGGTGATATCTAAGTGTGAGTCCCAGTGACTTATATATATAAAGTGGTGTGTAGTTTCTTATAAACTCACGTATGCATATGATGAGAAGTATAATGCACCATGATAAAATGAGCTCAATACTCCATGTATTTTTAGTGCATAATGTATATATATATTCAAATGTACATTGGGGCTAAAACATGTCGCAAAGAGGGAACGCTTAAAAAAAAAAAAACATATGAATTCATTGAAAATAAATAAATATAATTAAGTCACAGTGAACGTATATGAGGGAGTGTGGTAGTGTGTGTGTATTTAAGGAAAAATTCCCATAAAGGAAAATATTAGCATCGGTTGTAGCCTTTAATTTACATGAAATAATAGGGTTATAATGTAGAGGTATGAACAGGGGCACCGTATGGAATCCTTGTGCCTTCAAGAGAATCTGTTAAACAATGTAGAGTATTATGCAACATGGAAGCATGCGGGGATCACTTGGCACCACGTGGAAGAAAAAAAAGGGAAAATGATAACTTTTAATAAAGAAAATATTTAAAAGAGCCTATCATAATATTCCAAGGCCCGATAAATAATCTTATCATTAGAACTTCCATGATGAAATAAATTTAGTGAAGCCATCATAGAGAGTTTTAAGGAGACGAAATAAGTATTGACAAAAAAGAATAAGAAAATCCGTATTCATCTAGTCGTACCAGAGAAATGGTTAACATAGTGGAAACTTGACTGAGTTAAGTGGGGTGTTTGCAGAAGATATGTCATATTGATTTACTATGTCTTCAAGTGGAATGCTAGCTATACGCAATTTCTCTTCGTATTCCAAACATATTTCTAAAGTGAACCCTATGTTATTTGCAATTTTATACTCTAACCAGTGATGATAAGCGACACAGAGTATTGTAGAAGTGCATCCTGATTTCTTGAGATTTTGGCCTAACAATCTTTACAATTTAAATATATAATTTGGTGAAATAAAGATTAAATGATTTTATATTTTCACGTTTGGTGAAATTAATGTTGTTGTATTCTCGGAGGAGATCAGTAGAGAAGGCTTTAGGTGGAAGTTAAAAAAAATCAATTGTTACTTTTCCTTCTAAGGAGATCATGTATAGCAGCATGCAAGTGTAGTTATATTTGGCACATATATTATTACATCCATTAAAAAAGTGATAGTTTTAAATTAGCAGTAATGGTTGCATGAGATAATAATTTAGGAAAATGATAATTAAATTTTGGTAATGGGTATGATCTAGTGTTATATTTAATGGGGATCTTACATTCCAAGGAGTGGAATCTACACCCTCTTTGAATTGGAATACCACATATTTTCTTATTATCTTGGCAAGATTTGTGGTATATTGAATTGAATTAAAATGCGAAGAAATACTACCAATTTGGATGGATGATGATGCAATTGATGAAGAATGTATTGATGAAGAATGTAACGAAGAGGGGGTGGATTGATAGTAAGGTGGTTTCCTAACATGACCTTTGAGATGGAAATGTTGTACTAATAGAACAAAAAAGATATTGATAAAATTGAAGAGGAGAGCGAGCTACACAGTTTGATTGTCACCATTGGACTTTTTCGAATGGTTTATTTTCTGGGCTCAACCCATGGGTTCTTTTAGAAGAATGAGGTTCACTAGTCATAGCTAGTTAATTTCAAATAACATAGTCTCCTAGCTTCCTTTTAGGGGCTTCTCATCTTTCTTGCAAATGATTATCCCTAGCTATAACAACCTAATATTGTTGAGTTCAACAAGGGAGTTATAATTCTCTCAAGTATGAAATCAGTAAATGAATGGAAAATAATCCTTTGATCATTTAGCTGGTTAGAAACATCTAGCCGATTCACATATTTATGTTCATATAACAAATGAATATTTATAAAACAATGGAACAATTAATTGAATCCATAGTATTGTTACAAAAAGTTTTTTACTACGTAGTTTCTTATGCTTCGCTTCCAAATTCTTCAAATCTCACTAGGTGGGTGAGATAATGGAACTAGGACTAAGTTTTCATGCCTAGAATAAACATCCAATTGCATACAACAAATTTATAAAATGTAGTAAGGGAAATTTGTTTATAGCAATAAAATAAATGTAAAAGAGAAGATATAAAAGACCATACACATTTCATAAAATAAATAAATTGAAACATAAGAAAACTAACAAGTATGGGACACACAAGTATGTTCTAAAATATGATATAAATTGTTTGAAAATTTCAACAACTAATATCATAAACTATGCTCCTATTTTCATTGCTACGACACCCTCCAAAATTTTGGCCTGCACTAAATTTTGTTGCATACCTTGGTCTTGTATATTGTCGTCGCAAACATTGAAATCCATTTCATATGTTTTATTTTAGTGTTTTCGATCCTTTTGTGAGAAAATAAAAATGTATTATTTTCACATGTTAAGTGTCGCACAATGTATATAAGATTATTTTGGTGGTTTTAAGGAGTTATATTTTTGAAAATTAGTTGATCCTACCATGTGAAAATTTCTTGCACATGTTTTCAAAGTTTGAAGGATTTTCACACAAGTGTCATCATGTTCCTCACAAAGTTCATATTTAGTGTTGCACTTGTCGTAAATTGTCATAAAGTTGTCACACTAGGGGAATATGTTTTTCATGTGTCTTGGATGATCTATGTTGTGGTGTTATCAAGTATTCTAAGTGTATGATCACAGTCGAATTATTATCATTGTTCGCATCAGCCTCACTAATCCTACACTTAAATAATTTTATAAAAGTTTTTTGACCAACCGCGCATTGCGCGGTATTAGCCCTCTAGCTATGACCCTTCCTCTTGAAACTACATAATGCGCAGTTCATTCCTCCCAGGAATGTATACTGCACAGTTCTAGTGCTCAATATTGTAGCTTGGCCTCCAAAATTATGCAATTCAGCCCTCCATCCTAGCCTCAATAGATCATTGCAATCTATGACTTGAAGCTGAACCCCTTAGCTCCTAAGATGTGGAATTTTCCAATTACCTGGCCTCTTATACCTTCCATAATTATGAAATAGTTTGAACTAGGTGGCCTATCTCCTCAGCCTATCACATTGAGCTCACAGACTGTGCAGGTTTCTTCTTTAGTCCAACCTGAATTGCGCATTGTGTTTTCTCAACGCTCAAGCTTCACCACTGAATACCTAGGTTCTGCAACTGCATAGTCACTTAGCCTCTCACCTATCCTACCATCCAGTTATAGATAATTCATCGTATCAACATGTGCCATATTAGACTAGGGGTTTCTCGGATTGATGTCATCTCATCATGAGTGAATTGAAGATATAGGTACCTTCTCATACCATGATAGGATGATGAAGAAGGAGATGAAGAAGGTAAAACAATTGAAATACATATTTCTAGTTGATTATGCAAGTTTATCAATCAAGTGAAAGAAAAGGGACACCAATTTGTGACCACAACTCAAGATTTGATATCATTAAAGACTCCTTACCTCTAATCCATGTGGAGGTGGATAAAAGAGCATTCTCAAGGAGACACATAGCAAAGCGCAACAAGAGTGCATTGGAATTACCATATCATCAAGAATTCCATGTTAGCAGTGTCATGTCATGTCATGTCATGAGTCATCACATGACACACCATTATTGTGAATTATGTAATTTATGTTTTGAAAATGTATTGTAGAGTGGAAGTCCAAGGGACATGTATAGGATTTTTAGATTCATGTAAAGTTAAAAAGTCATAGGAATTCAAACAATCATGAGGATAGTCAAAGATTCATAAGGAACGTGAAGCATCATCTCCTCATTGGTTATATATACATCACAATTGTATGATAAAAGGAATTTTCAACTTGGCTCTTACCACAAGGAATTAGAGGGAAAATTTAGCTCTTTTCGGGAGAAAGGAGTGGTTCCGACACTCCACTATTGGAGCTAGTGGTTTTCATTGTATACATGTGTCTTGGAAATTTTACTTAATATTAGAAACCTTCGTGGCCAACATGTTCTTCATGCATGGATTATGCATATTTTTAATATTGTTATGTGGTTGTTTTTAATTCGTGTTAGCTTTCATTTGTGCTAAAGTAGTTGAACTATTTCGGTTATTTTAGTACTTATAATATTGAGAATGTGTTGTAATGGTTGATATATTTGTGACATCCTTGTCGACTATTTTGTTGGATGTTAGACACGTCAATCTTATTATATTGGTTGTAATGACAGGCACATATTTCTGGACTATTCCGCTAGATGTTAGAGAAATCAATGTTGGTTGTGTGTGTCTATAATAGGTTGGTACTATTACCTCTCTCTTAGAGGCTTGCTTCTTTCTCTCCATCCTTAGTAGAAGAACCTTGAAACAACTACAACAACATACTCACTAGGAACACTCACTTCATTTTTGAACTCACAATTTCACTCCTCTCTCTTTCTGACAAATATATCCAAAGAAAATATTTGAGAATTCGGAAACAGGGCCATATTATAGATGCAGCTACTATAAAAAATGGCATGAGGTCTAATTGGGACCACATATTGTGGAGACCCCTTGAATGTTTTCGAGTCCAACACCATCAAAATTTCTGGTGCCAGAAGGAGGGTCATTCAATTTTTATGGCTGAAAACCTCACCCACCCTAATATTACATCTTTCAATCAATTCAAAAACATTACCAACACCTCCATTACTCGTACTCTTGAAGTTGGTCAATTTTTTCAGCCCGAGCTTATAGAAACTTGTGAAATCCCTTATGATCAGATCTGGGCCACCCATCCTATAATCCATCAGTTTGTAAAAACTATTGGATTGATTCTGGGAGTACAAAATTTTCCTTATTTTATGAAGAGGAACCCAACCACACTCAATAGGATAGTGGTTTATACAATTGGGGATATATTTCTTTCCACCATTGAATAATTAGCAGACTCTACAGAAAATGTAGATAAGTTAAAACGATGTCCATATTACAATGGTCGTGATGGATATAATGTTGTGATATCATAAGATACCTTCCTTGGTTTCAATGGTGACAGGAAGAATAAGTTCCATCAAATTTTGATGAAGAGAAGGAAAACAATGATGAGGATATGGTAGACCGGGATATGGACTAGATGTCTTAGGGCCCACTTGTAGTTCTAGGAGTTATACAGAAGGTGCCAAGGCACCTGGAGAAGTTTTTAATGAAGTATGACCCTGACAAGGCAATAAAATCAGAGGGCCATTTAGAAAACATCTACCTACATCTGCAAATGCTAGAGGTACGGTATGATGATGTTGCATGCATAATATTTCAGTGTAGTTTAGATAGCAGAGCAGTTTTATGGTATCATAGTTTGCCTCTGAATTCTGTCAAGAATTGGAAAGGGTTTAATAATATTTTTTGAAAAAATCATTGATGACGAAACCCCTGCCATGATGTTAAAAGAGTTGGGAAATATTAAGATGGAGAACAAAGAAAAAGTGAAATATTTTAATACAAGGTTTAACCACATCTTAAATAAATTTTTTGAAAATAAAAAACCTCATGAATCCATCACTATTGTCTATTATAAATTTTTCTTAGTGACAAATGTATAATATTCAATAGTTCATGAAAATAAGTGTGAAAGAAACTATTGCAGAAAATTATGAAGAGGAAACTGCAGTTGAAAATGAATATTTTGCAAGTGGAGTAATTGTAGACGATGAACCATTTGCAGAATCCAAAAAAAGGGAAAAAAAGTGTCAGGCCTCCATAACTAAGGCTAAGGAGAAAGATGTTGATCTTGAGAACTTGAACCACACCATCAAGTCTTTGTCCAATTATTTGGTAGAGTTAAAAAAAAAAATCATGTGGGATCATCATGAGTAGCAAGCCACCTAGATTCAACATTGTGAGAAGGGTGTCCAACTCTTGTAGCAACATGAACTAGCCAACCAAGTCTTCACAAAGCTTGAAAGTTGTGATTAATGTTGAGAGTATGGGCATGGATTAATGTTGCTCATTTCACCAAGAATATCATTCACAAAATTCATGCCCACAATGGAATGACAATGTTAACACTCCTGTTGTGCATATCATTGATACAATATTTTTTGATGAGCAGACCGAGCCTACGGGAGAAAAGGAATAAATTGATGCAACTCAAGAAAATGAAAGCGTTGGGAAGATAGTTAACACACTCAATTGTGTATTCACAACTACAGAGAACATCATAAAAAAACAATCATTGAGTGATGGCCCAAAAGACGAATAGTCAATAATTTGAGAAGACAAGTTATGGTAACTGAACAAGAGTTGACTAAGTAGAAATCGAAAGATAATTTGTAAAGGAAGCTCACTCCACCCATCAAATAAAACCAGGATACTCAGAGCAAGAATGGAATTGTGGCCAAAAGTACTTCCGCAAGAAGTAAGAGAAATTCTATCACTCTGAAAGTAGCATACCAAGTTACTCCTCCAGACACTTCAACAATGTCTCCCACACTTGATTACAATATAGTCGAATAAATAAAGAAAATTTTAACTAACATTTAAATCTTTGAACTTCCAAGAATCACAAGCAAGTGGGATTTTCTCGCTCGTGATCTTGAAATTTTTGCCTCAAGTAACAACTCTTCTTCATAGAAGGGATATGAATATGGTAAGTCATATGGTTCCTTGGAGTCTGTAATTAATTCTGTATCATTAGATGTCAGTATACCTTGCCCTCCATTTTTGTTAACACTAAATTTTTTTAATTATAATGTACACAATTTCTTAGTTTATTATGGTGCATATGTAAACATAACGCCTCTAAATGTGGAAAATAAAATCAATGAAAAATGGGATAAAATAGATGCGTAGATTATTCAAATGGACATGACTCTAGTCCATGCTATAGGTGAACTCAAAAATGTGGTTATTCGTTTATCATCTGACCACCAAGTTCAATAGTGTACAAACATATTAATTGTGGATATTATGGAAGTGTATGCTATTTTTTTGAGTCAATATTGGTCCAGAAAACTACAAGGGTATTTTTCTACAAACTAGTCACATTTATGGCTTCTGTACAAGAGTAGAAAAAATCAAATTCGGTTAAACTCAAAGCCTTACATGAAGCATATTGTTACTCCCTTCGAGAGTAGGAATGAAATAGTTTCTTTCACATATATTATCTTTGGAAATTTATTTTTAGAAACTAATCTGGGTTGCTATTTTGCCCATCCATCCCTAGTCCCATGAGACACATAGATGGATCTCCTTCCTAGTCCCACTGGAGAAAATTACATTTGTACAGTAAGTAGTAGTAGTATTAGTAGTAGTGTATTACATAGTACTTGTACACATGATGTTTGGACATTGTATTTTGATGGTTCAAAGATGTCGAAGGGCTCTAAAGCTGGTTGTGTTTTAGTAGTTCTGAGACATAGAAAACATCTGATCTCCAGCCACTTGGAATTGGAGTTCCCGAACAACACTACGAAATATGAAGCACTCATCTTGGGCTTACACCAGGCCGTTGAACTCAATGTTATAATTCTAAAAGAAATATGTGACTCAAAAATTGTTGTACGATAGGTATGTGATACCATACACTGTGTGTCACCTCATCTGAAAGGTTACCAACAAGAGGTATGGCATTTGATTTTTCATTTTGAAGCTTTCAATATTATATTCGTTCCTAGGATGTGTAATGCAGTTGCGGATGAAGTGGAAAATGTTTCTTCTAGGTTGTCACCATTAGGGACAATTTTTAATAAACTATATTTCCTTGACAATATCACTAACTTACATGTTTTCAATGATCACCAACAGATACTCCACTTTGTGGAGAGTGGTGATGTACTCAAGGATGCAGCTATCGAAGAAGATGAGCACAAGAAAGCATTACAGGATGCATCTTGCCCAAACAAAGAGAACCCCATGCTAAAAGACATGGTATCATTGGAAAATTTATGTGAACTGTAGAACTTCTTCCGAGGGCTAGTTAATAAAAATACCCATAGTTCAACATTGTCGCACAAGAAAATAAATATTGGGATGGAAAAGGATTCAAATTTTGTAAATATCATAACTTTCTACACACCATTGGAGTGATAAGATTTCATCCACATATTCTAGTAGTACCAATATGTATTTGTGTGGACATATGTCGAGCTCAAAGCTTATGACACTCAAATAATTCAACATGTTATTTCGATAAAATAAGGGGCCAAGGATTTTCAACAAAATTTTTGGAAGGTACATCCGACCCTTGAGATCTGATTGAAAAGGAGTTGATAAAACTGATAGATTCTTAGATCGTATCTAAAGTGCGACATTCTACCTAGGTATCGATTCTGGTCCCTATGAGAAAACATTCCAGGGAAATATGCTTGTATGTTGATTTATCCAACTTTAACCATGCCTTAGAAAAACATAACTACCTGGTTCCATCTATGGAACATATAGTAGAGAAAATATTGGGGCCAGAAATGTTCTCTTTGTTGGATGATTATTCAAGTTACAACCAAGTTGTAGTCTTAGAGTCTGACAGACTCAAAGAAACCTTCCGCACGAAGTGGGACAACTTTGGATTTAGAATAATGCTATTTGTGCTAGTAAATGTTGGTGAAACATTTGAGCATGCAATGGACATCACATTTCGTTGATTAATAGGGTATATAATAGTGATATATCTTGATAATTTCATGGTGTTTTCTAAGAACATATCAGACGACTTACAACATTCGAAGAAAATTTTCAAGAAATTTCGGAAATACGACATATCGCTTAATCCCAAGAGGGAAATTTTCATAGTTTTCGAGGGTAACTAGTTCGGTCATATTATTGTGAAAACAGGGATTAAAGTAGACCCAAATAGGGTCAAATAAATTACGCATATTTCCTTCCCTGTGAATAAGAAATATATGTAGTCCTTTATGGGGGAATCAAATTTCTCCACAACTTCATCATCGATTATGCTGCCATTTTGAAACCTATATATGATATGGTAAAGAATTATGAATTATATAAGTGGGATAAAAGGGAAAAGGAAGTATTTTCCTGTATTAAGCAACCTATCACAGAAGAATCAACTTTGTATAACCCATATTTCAAGAAAGATTTTATATTCTACACTTTCGGTTTTGATACTTCTCTTGTCGTTGTGCTTACTCAAAAAGATGATAAAAAAAATGATCAAACAACTTATTTCATGAGTTCCAACCTAAAAAAACCTGAGCTTAACTATCCTCCCTTTGATAAGAAACCTTATGCAGTATATAAGGTGGTGAAACACTTCTTTCCCTATATCTTAAATAATCATTGCACTATATTTTTGTCTCACCCAGCTATCCGACCATTGTTTGTTCATCAAGAGTTGGGTGAGAGGAGAAGGAACTGGATGACTAGTCTACAAGAGTATGATTTAGAGTTTAATCCAGTTCAAATGATCAAGGGTGACTATATATGCTGGCTAGCAGCATAAGAGGTGGATGAAAATAAAGAATATCCTTCTGAATGAGAGTAGGAGATTGAAATGTATAATGTTGAGCGAGCTCCCCCCATTGCCATCATAAAATCTTGGTGCATGGATGTGTGCCAATACCTTGATCACAATACCATGTCCTATCCCTTATATGCATATCACAAGAGGGAACTTATAATTAAATAATTATCTTATCAATTGCTACATTGGGTGATTTTCAGAAAGAAACATAATGGAGTGTTTCTCAAGTGTCTGCAAGCACACGATTCAAAGAGAGTATTGCGTGATCTCCAGGACAGACCAGTCAGGGGACACTTTTTGGGTGACCCTAACTACACATAAATTTATTCAGGAAGGTTTCTATTGTCTCATATTATTCAAATATTTTCACGCCTATGCCTGCAAGTGTCTGTTTTGTCAAAAATGCGTAGGAAAAAACAAGAAGTAAGTCGAATCATTGCAGCCTATTGCAGTGGAAGAACCATTTAAATAATGGGGCCTATATGTTATTGGAATTTTTTTTTTGCATTATTCAAAGTATAAATGTAATATCCTTACAACTACATACTACTTCACGCGATGGACAGAAGTAGTTCCTTGAAAATAAGATAATGATGAGGAAGTCATCAATTTATTTAACAAGAATATCATTTATAGGTTGGGTATTGCGACTTCACGTGTTTTTGACATTGCAACATAATTTTCATCATTAATATTATACTATTTTTCATTAGAAAATGAAATTTTATCAAATCATTTGGCGAATTACTATACGCATGGAAATGGCCTTGCTGAGGCTACAAATAAGAACATTATATGTATTATTAAGAAGACCATCTTCTCTGAACAAATGAACTGGCACTCTGCTTTGGTAAATTCCCAATAGGATGATTGAGTCATGCAAAAACACTCTATGAATATGTCTCCTTACTTCTTGGTGTAACTCCTTACTTCCTGGTGTATGGAAAAGAAGCCATCCTTCCCTCGGACATCTACTTGCCTACCCTCTAGCTTTCACAAGAATCCTTGCGCAATTTTCTTCCTTTTTCTAGCCTGAACTGTACGTTGTATAGTCCCAAGGCTCAAGATTCACCCCTGACTGGCTAAACTACATAATTGTGAAGTCCCTGAGTTTCTCTCCTAGCCTATCATCTAGTTCTTGCTAAGTCAATGGATCAACATGCACCATATTAGATTAGGGCTTTATCGATCTAATTCCATCTTGTCAGGAGTGAATTGCAGATGCAGTAACTTTATCATACCATGAAAATATGATGAAGAAGGAGATGAATAATGGAAGCATTCTGGAAGAAATATTTGCAACTGATTATGAAATTTGATCAATCAAGGAAATAAAAGGGACACGAGTTTGTCACCACAACTCAAGACTTGATATCATTGAAGACTACTTACCTCTAAGCCATTTGGAGGTGGGTAGAAGAGAATTCTAAAGTAGACACATAACAAAGAGAAAAAAGAGTGGCTTGAATTTTTCTTATCATCAAGAAGTCCATATCAACAGTGCCATGCCATGTCATGTCATGATCTCTCACATGCCACACCATTATTGTGAATTATGTAATTTATGTTTCGAAAATCTATTTTAAAGTGAAATTCCAAAGGCCATGTATAGAATGTGGCGATTCATGTATAGTTGAAAATTCATAAGAATTAAAATAGTCATGAGGGTAGTCAAAGAGTCAGAAGGAAGGTGAAGAAATACCTCCTCATTGGTTAGATATACACCCTCATTGTATGATAAAAGGGCTTTTCAACTTGGCTCCTCCCACAAGGCATCAGAGATACAAGTTAGTTCTTTTGGGGAGCAAGGAGTGGCTCCAACTCTCCACTATTGGAGCTACTGGTGTTCATTGTATACATTTGTCTTGGAAATTTTACTTAATATCAAAAGCCTCCTGGCCAAAACATTCTTCATGCATGGACTATGAATATTTGTAAGACTATTATGTGGACATTTGTAATTCATGTTAGCTTTCATATGTGCTAAAGTAGTTTTACTATTTCAATTATTTTAGTACTTATCATATTGAGAATGTGTTGTAATGGTTTCTATAGCTCTCACATCTTTGTGGAATATTTCGTTGCATGTTAAACACATCTTTATTGTTATATTGGTTGTAATTATTTTCACATATTTGTGGACTATTCTGGTGGATGTTAGAAAAATTCTTCTTGGTTGCGTGTTTCTCTACTAGGGAAGTAATATTACCTCTCTCTTATAGGTGCACTTCTTTCTCGCCCTCCGTTGTAGAAGAAATTTGACACACCTACAACCAAACCCTCACTAGGCACAATGAATTTATTTTTTATGAAATAATTTCACTCATATCTCTTGTTGACAGTTAGAGCCAAAGAAAATTTTTAAAAATTCAGAAACCGGGCCATATTATGGATGGGTCTCCTTCCCCAAAAAATATGAGTTCTAACTGGGACCACATATTGGGGAGACCATTGGAATGTTTACAGATCAAGTATCATCAAAAAATCCTAAAAAAAAAACAACATTAATTAAATTCATTTCAGAAATATGCCCTATATGGGTGTGTGTGTGTGTGTGTGTAGGTTGTCAACCACTGATTTTACTAATAGAGATATGAGTACAACATACCATTTTAGTTGTTTCCTTTTAGAATAAGGATCATAATTCAAATTTGAGATGTCTATTATGTGAAAGATACTCATACATAGACACTTCGAATTCCAAATAATAAGCAATACAAAATTCTTGGCAACCTCGACTCTTTTGATAAGATTGGATTAGAAATATCTTCTAGAAAAAGTGCACCCATTAGGAGAAATATAACTAATCCTAGATGTTTTAACGGAGCTAATTAATGTAAGAAATAAATCGTAGCCTTAATTAAATAACTTAAAATTTGATGAGATCACATTCCCCTTGTCACTCTTTTATGGATTTTTGTTGTCACCAAAATAGGTAAGCTCTTGTACTATAGAATAATCAATTAGAGGAAAAAATGAAAACTATCAAAGCTTATGCATACCTCTCCTCACTATTTTTTCCATCCTCCCTTCTGTTCTTTTTTTTTAGTTGTATACTTTCCTTATGTAGTTAGAGAACAAAATTGTATCATAACTAGTGTTTGTATTATGTTAAACCATTTTTCTTTTTTAATTCAGGAGAAGGAATTTTAAAGGGACCATGCTAATTAATTAATTTTATATTACCTGGTGAGGGCCTTGAATATGTCCATAAAATATTTCCATTTTCCTTGTAACTCCTATGTAATAAAACATAAATAAATATGACATAATCAAGAATACCTTCACCAAAATAATCATCATATATATGAAGTAAGCCAAAAAATGTATAAGTAAGTATCTGGAATCACCTTGTGTCTCCAAGTAGTTTTAATGTCATAAAAATATGTACCATAGTAAAAAAAATAAAATTTTATCCCAAAAAACATGACAATGCCATAATATTAAATAATTCCAAGTAAAATGAAGTAAAAAAAGATAATATCAAATGAATAACATAAGTAAGTTGAAGAGTTGTACTAGGGCCAGACATGAAGCATGGTCTTTTCTTCTCCTTTGTCCTCTCTCCTTGTACGTTCGGGTGCATCTATTGAAAGGAGTTTTATCTCTCTCTCTCTCCCCCCCCCCTTCCTTCAATTGTGGGAATGCTAGAATATGTATTTGATGAAGTGGTCTCAGAGGGCAAGTGTATAGGCATAAATAACATATGAAAATTCCCCAATGCAAGATGTGCAGTGGAATCAGTGAGTTATTGAGGATGCAATGAAGTGGCCTAATATAATGCATAAGGTATATGGTGAGGAATGATGAGAGAGTTAACTCAGTGATAAGAGAATTATGGGATTTTTTTACTTAAAAAATGGACCTCAAAATAAAAAATGTAATAACAAAAATAAGTTTAAAATAACCAATAAGGTTCAAGATGATGATGTGATACCCTAAAAGAAATATTTTGGAGGAAAAAGAAGAAAAATATGTTTTTTTAATTATATTTTTGGCTTATATCCTTATAGTTTTACTCAAATTTCAAGTGTGGACACCCGTTGGATGCATAATTAAATTCCACATCCAATGAGTACCCTCTCTACATACTTATGAGTAGACTCACATAGAAAAAAAAAAAAAAAATTGTTGAACATGCTCTTTCATGTATTTTCATTTTTTTTCTATGTGTGTCTATTCAGAATGCATGGTCGGTACTCTTTGTATGTGGAATTTAATTGCACATCCAATGGGTGTCCACAATTTCAACTGAGTAAACATATAAGGACATAAACAAAAATAAAATAAAATAGTAGTTTCCTTTTTTCTTTAAATCCATAAGTATTATTTAATTATTTTTCTTAGGAGGCCCATTTTACAAGTCAAATTTCCTCTAATGTACAATGGACCAATTTACAAAGCCAAATACATTCGTAACAGGGTTGGTCTCGTAACCATAATTCTGAATTTTTTGTTGCTGGGATGCATGTGGTTATAGAATTTCCATTATTATAGGATGTGGTAAAGGTGTATTCTGTGAAGCATGTGGGGTAGTAGGAGGTTTAGGAGGATATATAAGGTAAACATGACCTTCTTAGGTTAGCTAGTTCATCTCCTCAAAGTTGACATCATAGTAAATAAAAAAATAATCCTTTTGTTCCTATTTTCCATCCATAATACATTAGTTCTTTTGTTTTTCCTCTTTTGTTACCTTGTGAAACTCTGTTAAAGAAACTCATGTTGTATTATGGTCAAGAAAATTTGTAATATATATATTAATTTCTTTAACAAAAATATATAATAAAATAAATAAATGATTGTTTAAGATCATGTTTCATATAGATGTTGGAGTGTTTTTCATACATGCAAAAGGAAAATATATTTAATAAATGGAAAATAAATATTCATGCATGCAACTAAGACACGTGTAATGATAAAATGTGTGTTGGTATAATGAATCTGAAAGGTGAAATGAAAAAATTTCATTCACATATGACTAGAAATCAAACATCATAGGACTGTATGAAAGAGCAATATGTAAGGTGTTGCATTTCTTTAATAAAATAAATTAGTCCTATAATATTTCCTATTTGAAATCAAAGCATGGATAGCATGTGTATGAAAAAGGATATGAAATAGATATATTTCTTAGAATATTTGAAAACACATAAAATAATTGCATCTGAATAAAGTTAATAACATATTATGAGTTTCTTCCTTTGCTTCATAACGATGGACATACATATTAGCATGGAAGGGAATTTTCATGTGATACATATGATTGAAATAAGTAATATAATTTAAAATAGTACTTTAACTTGGAAAATTTGTTGACCAATGTGAGAAGTGAGGGTTCATCTTCACATCTCTTTTCTCAAGTTGATTTTCAAGCCACAAATAAACTTCACAAACTAGACAGGTTTATTATTTTTAGTATAGTTATAAAAATTGTTGAATGTAGGGAATGTTATCTCATTGAGGGAAGCATGACATGATATATATGCCATACATGATCCTGCTATATACATATGGTAATCTACTTTTTCTGAGTGAAAAATTCTAAACTAAATTAGACATATAAAAAACAAAATATAGAGGAATTAGGCTATCACAATTTATATTTTTTTAATCCTTGGATGGAGCTTAGAGAATTCTCATTAATAAAATAAAATTGGAACCACAGGATGTCAAATATTATGCACCTTCATGTTGTGTTTCCCAAAATGGGCCACAATGCACTTTGAGAAGGGAATAAAATTGGAATAACTAAAGTGAAATATAACTTTATATACATATGATGGAAATGAGCCCATAATTGAAATTGTGAGCTAGGAGGGAGCCAAAACACATGAATATTGTGAAAAAATATTCATCAAATGGGTTCCCTCGAAATCACATGAGACAAAGAATTTTGTATCTTCATGTGTGAGATTGAAATAGTGGCCATGATGGAATTTTCCCCATTTTCTCACTGCACCCGAAAGGTTCTGTATCCTACACGAACCATAAAATAAGATAACCATTTGTATTTTTCAAGAAAGGGGCATGAAATGGACTGACTAACATAACATGAGACAAAATTAAAATTTCATATCAAATTTTTAATTTCATGGTTAATGGATAGTAAAAGACAAAATATGACAAAAATCTGGTCGAGTTTGTTCCATAAGTTCCAACTATGAATAAATTTACATGGGTTGGCACTAAACACTAATACACATGAATATCTTAGGAGTGTAGGAGTTATGGGTGTATGACCATCCTAAAGGTGAGGGAGTGATTAGTCATAGCTCAAAACTCTGTATGTGAAGTGAACATGATGTGATGGGTAACATGATCGACTTTGTTCTTGAGTTTTGTACCCTATGGTCAAGGGAATATATTAAATATATGAGATAAAAGTAATAGTTGTAAGTTGAACATTCCCTTTCTACCTCACCTAAAAAGAGACCAATATCGCGGGTCATAAATGGTACTGCCAAAAAACAATTATTTTGTGCACAACACGAGATATTTTTTCCCTGAGTGGAAAGTTTTGTTCTTAGGCTCAGAAGATTGAGGCGTCCATTAAAAAATTTTGTGTTTTGGGTCATGCCATGGCTAGCACCATTATATACAACCCTTTTGTGACAACATCAATCAAACCCAGGCCATGCGAATATGTTATGAACCATATAAATTATTATGAAAAAACATAGTGACCTGTATATGAGAGTCAGTAGAGGTTTTACACAATGAGATTAAGATATATTGGCATGCAGGATATTTAAAAACACATGATTGATGGAAATAGAAATACATGATTGGTATTACCTCTTCTTACCATGCTCGATAGACTAAAAATGCCCAATATTTAAAAAAAAAAAAACACTTACTAAGAGACAAATACTAAAAAAATTTCATACCTCTAAAGAAAAGATTTATTTGTCTCTAAGACAGTTGAAAACAACTCCCTTTAGCCATTTTAAGCACTAGATGAGGGTTCCAGTGGCTTCAAAAGCTTAGCCTTTGCTCAAGGACAAGTGGTCATACCAAATACCTCGTCTGTGTTACATGTTTTGACGTGAGCCTCATGTTGTGGGGAACGTAATTTCGTCATAAATTCAATATTAGTTGCATCCTCCACCATATGATTCACTTAATACTAGAATAAACTTATTACTTACGCCTTCACAAAAAAAAATGGCATTTATGCGATGGTGAGAACTAAATTAATGTTGACATTGTTGACACCATAATATTTCATTTTTGTCATAAAATTATCCAAATTTTGATACGTATGATTTTTTTATAGGTTGAGAAAATATTTTTTTTGCATGTGCAAGGCGCATACGGTTATAGATCAATATAGTTTATACTATAAGCTAGGATACCCATGGGCTTGTAGCACAAACAAGTAATATTTAATTGTCTAGATAAAGTGATAAACTTGCACCATACACTCAAACCTACGAGGGAGATATCCTTTACATCCTGTAATTTTCAACATTTCAAATGATAAAATTTTTTGAACCATAATTTATAGATTGCAATGACATTTCATATATTTTAATTGCATTTCAAGGGCACATTACCTTTAATAAGGTTTATGATAGCCTCAAGACCATACGTCTACAACACTTATGGTAATGTATAGGTTATCATGTTCAACGATATGATTTTATAACTACATCTATTTATGTCATTCAAGACATGATCAACAAGTTGTATGGTTTCACTTTTACAATGTTTTTTTTCTTAAAATATTTTACTATGAAACATAGTTGCTCAACAAGAGAGGCATTCCGTGTTCGCTTTAGACCAAATACCAATCATGGAAAATGTGTATCCATGAAGATATTATAGTTGTTAACCTCACGAATATGTGAATCTATGAGTACAATTTAAACTTTTGAGACCATATATGAAAGGTATCTCACACAACGTGTAATTTCTTGTAATTCTATGTGCTAATATAAGAACACAAAATTGTGCAATGATTTCATTTCAATACTCCTTATTTCTCAAGGAGTCCCCACCTACTTAGAGCTTATGTTATTTTATGTCTATTATTTTTTTAGCCTTATTACGAGGAAGAATGGTGGAGTACAATGGACTGGAAAAATTCTAATAAAAGTGGCTCATTGAAGAGGTTTCCGATGGATTATTGAGATAGTTAAGGGATTCGGTATTTTGGAAGCTAGATAAGATTTACACATGCTGCTTGACTAGGACCTTGGCCCAAAGGGGTTGAAGGCAAACCTTGTTAATTTTATGACTATTAAAGAGAGTTTGCCTCGTACATCCACATACTATTAACTAAGTGAGAGATTCCATGATGAAATCATGGTCTAAATAGAGGTGGATAGATAAAATGGAAATTAAAATATAATTGATCCTATAATTGGGTGGAAAATGAATTACCCTTTATCAATCACAATAAGCTTTTAACTTTACATATAATTATCCTTGTATTTTAAATGTGTAATGTATCTATTTTTAAATTTCATGGAATGATGTCTATCAATATCCAACCAATTTATTTTTTCTTGAGATAAAATTGGAGTTTTATGTAAATTGATGTAAGTTTGAGTTAAATGGGAATACTGGTATATTAATAACGAAAATTTTTAATTAATATATATATATATATATATATATATATATATATATATATATATATATATATATATAGTTGTAATGAACTTCTTGAAAGATGTTTTTTTTTGGATAGAAGGGTAGAGGAATTCTCCCTCCTCTTTTCAAGTATCCCTTATGGTTGGATTGTAGTAAATGACTCCAAGTGGGTCATAATTAAGAGGATTGGGCTTGAAATAACCATGAAAAAGGGTTCCCTGATATATTACTCAATGGCATAAAATCCAAATGAATTATAAATATAATGCAATATAAAACAAATTAAAATATACAAAAATGAAATATTGAGGAGTTATAAGGAAATACTAAAAATTACTCGCAAACTTCAAAATCAACCCTCTTCTTCCTTATCGTCTGGTTTTATGTGTTGAATGAGTTCCAATTTCTTTTCTTTTCTGCAAGAAAATACTAGAAAAATAATATTTAAGGTTTTTTTTTTTTTTTTTTTTAATATGTACAAATTCAATCATGATTACATACATTTGAAGCACATTTTTGTTCATATGGTTCCTCCTAGGATGCAATTATTTCCATTTCTTTGACCATCTCCTTGTACACTTTTTTGGACATTCTTACTAGCATGTTTCACATATGAGCTTAGTGATCATATGGGATTTTCATAATCTTCCTGAAAAAAAAGTAATAAACTATTTTTATATTGATATATGAAAACTAAATATAACAAAATAGATATTAATAAATGAATGGTTTGTCGTAATATGCATATAAGTTTAGAAAAATCATTTTAATTCAAAATATTACCTTTTGAATAAAATTTTTTTGTTGGTGTATGTTTTTTCTTTCGCAAGTCTGATATGTCTCAACCATTGCTCTCGAAGCACTTCTTGTAGTTTAGATATAATTTGGTTCTTAGAATAATTGGATTGTTTTTTGTATTGTGTATGGAAATTATGTCTATATGTTTGTTCCACTATGTCCCTCAAATTTTTGTAAAAAAAATGCCCCTTTTCATTAACCTCCAACACCGCTCCATATGAGCTAAGGACCAATTCATCTTCATTTACATGTTCTATATTTTTTATTTTCTTAGAACGACATTGATATTTTCCTTCTTTGTTGCTACTTGAAGAAAAATAAACATATATGAATTAATGGATTGATTGAAACATGCTATATAATATTATTAAGTATATTATTAACGAAAATTCCAAAGAAAAAAACTCATATTGAATAGTATTTTTTGATTCAGTTGATTCATTCTTCTGTAAATTTTCTATCAGGATTTTACATTGTTTTGAACTTAGACTAGAAATAATGTTATCAACCTTCTTCATTTTGTGACTCTGATTGACACACACCAAATTATACATATTAGTAAATCTTGCATATAATTCAAACATATTAATTTTTTAAAGAATTTACAAATGACTTTCCTTCTATACTTTTTTTTATGTGCTACCATTATGTCGATCAATATTTTTGTTACTTGACACCTTTTCAGACATTTTTTAATCAATATACAACTTGTACCATTCAATACATAAGTCATTAAATATATTTTACAAATAAATCAAATAATTTTCAGCCAAAATAGCTCTCGTAACTAGTGTGTTTATCTAAAAAAATGCATTGGTGTGTTTAATTGGTTAAGCACACCAGGCATTTAATTGTTCGGCACTATTTGGGAATTTTTTTTATAAATAATTTTAAATTATGATGTTGCGATTTGTAATGCTAAAAATAGGACAATTATTTAATGGTGCTATTTAGAATAGGTGCGTGGGTGTGTTATAATACACCGGGAGCAACGATGAAAAAACTATACAAAATCGACAATGTTATAATATATCAATATGTTTTATTACATAGATCATAGGGGTACATGTCAAATAACATATTTATAGTAAATACACAAACCCATTAAATATAAAATTCCTAAAATGAAAAATGTTAATTGTGAAGTGGTAGAGGAAGTTAAATACTCAGGTCAAATTTTGCATGAAGAAGGAAGGGTTTAAGGTAAGTATTTTTTTCTCTTTGAATTCTAATTTAATTTAAATAGGAAGAAAGATCATAAATATAATTAATAGTAAAATCTAAAGTAAATTTTCAATATTAGAATTTTTTTTTTTATAATTTTCAATAAATCTAACAGCGATTGTAAACAAATTTAACAATAAAATTTAAATTTTTTGTTATCGAGGGTCTGTGAATTACCATACCTTTCAAATTTTGATTTTTCTACAATTACAACAAAAATTTGTTGCTCCATCACGCTCCTAGAGCATCTCTCTTGCAAATGATCTCTTCCAAATAATCTCTCTTTTAATTGAACCCTAGCAAAATTCTAAATTATTTTACTAGAAAAATAAGCAATAAAATTTAAAAATTTTACTATGCAGGGTTTTGAGTGAATCACCAAATCTTTTAGCTTCTGATCTTATGAATAGTTCTACTGCTCCAAAGTATTTTTTTATTGCACAATGCTCTTGGTATGTCTCTCTTACAAATAACTCCCTTGAAATTTTGGTAAAATAATGAAATAGTGAATACATTTTTACTATTTAAAAGACTTTATGAAATTAGATCTCAAAAAATCAATTGCCACACGTTTTTTAATTTAAAATGAAGAAAAATAAATCACATTTTTTTTTTCAATTTTTTTGAACTTCAATGTGTTTGATAGTCAAGCTTACTGGTGCGTTCATAAGAAAAATGTAGTGACATTGCCGAGCCACAAAATGTTTTCAATGCACCGACATGATACGATATTTTTTTTTTTTTTCCAAGTCCCGAAGTAGTGTGATTAATTTTTTTTAATGCAACATTGTAGTTTCTATTTAAAAGCATCGATTATTTATTTTTTATAAGAGAATTGATTTGGTTGAATTCATTTTTATTTTCTAAAATATGAAAACAGTTATGTAGCAGTTACATTTTTTTTTTGAAATTCATTAGTGCAATTTTGTACAAGAGCACTAATATTATGATAATATATATTTTTTCAAAATTCCCAAAACTAGTGCGGGTATTATTTGAATTCCCTGGTGCTGCTATTTTTTAAATGCATCGGTGTGCTTTTTTCTCATAAGTGCACCTGAAGGTTTTAAAAGTTATCTGAAATTTTATTTTCACATAAAATGACATACTAATCTCAAATTACAATAGTTCATGGTATACATTTTCTTCTTAAAGTCACTTTATTCTTGAAAAATAGTTTGAAATCTATATTAAAATTCAAATTATGGATATATGGTTCTCAAGATTAATTTTGATATGCACACAAAATTTTATTTCTGATTTTTCTTGAATGTGGGACAAAATCTCAATCATATCAAATGGGTAATTCTTCAAATTCTAGCTCTTTCCATATCGTTGAACGAAGTACTTCACAGAGTTCTCCCTTTCCATAGCCAATAAGGTCATATTTTATTTATATTTTTATTATCTAATTGAATTTGTTTTTTTAATCCATGTCAATTTGAATAAAAACGTATACCAATTTGCATGATCTTGATTCATAATCGATTTGAAATGCAGAAAATATTCCTCCATTTCAAAAACATCGGAAGCTCTTATCAGTAGAAGCATATCTCAAGTAGTTGGTTGATTAAAATAAAAAACATATTCACCCTATGAGTTGGAACATGGAATCCCCCAACCACAATCGTTGCTCAAAGATGATAATATTTGTTTGATATAATGTAATTTCAACAAACCAATCACATTGATGTACTTACTAATATCATTTATATTTTACTAATGACGTTAAATATTTTTTGAAACTATGTCAGTTCTAGTGATGATGAGTGACCCACCTACCATCCTCTAGTGCACCCCACTACAATGTTAACTCGAGAGAATGTGGCATTAAGAGTAAGGCTCATAGAGGAATCATACAAAGAATGGTTGAATCAACCACCTATTTAATTCACACTACCTCCATATTCACGAATTCGGAATGGATACAACAATAGTAGTTCTTCATCACAAGTTGTCAATGGAGGAAAGAAAATAGAGGTTAGCGTGGATGATTAATTATGGGAAATGAATGCCATGGATGCAATGTTTTTAAATGAATTCCAAAATTATGAGCTAGGGAAAGTGGTTAATTAAATTAGATTAATTGTTAAAAAATATAATTTTCACTAGTGACCTCTATAAAAGTTATGAGATGGAGTCAAGATGTTATTATCTATCGATTTTAGTTAGGTTGTGATCATTTATTCAAAAACAAGATAATATAAGATCAAGTCAATGGGGATCCTGGAGATATAGTCAATTTCAGTAAGAGAAAGGGCACAATGCTAGTGTGGAGTACACGAGTAGTTTGGTTTCAGTAGGAAAATTGAGGAAATAATTTCTAGATAAATTCTTCATGAAGATTCCAGTCATTCTGAGTGAAGGTATGAGTTGAAATTAATTTGTAGAGAGGATCCATTAACTAATGCAAGTTATTGGGAAATAGTTTGATTTATAGTTACAAGAGACAATTACTAGAGAAGGTGTGAGTTACTCTAGTGATTTACTAGAGGCAGAGATTATTGTCACAATGAATTTTTGAAGGAAATACAAGTTCCTGAAGGATTTGTGCAAATTTTTAGTTTTTTTTGTATGTGTTGTTGTAGGATTTTGAGTTGAATATATAATGACCAATTTTATTTGAAGAGGCTTTTCCAGATTGATTTTGGCTAGTAGAGGTGAATGAAAAATATTATCAGAGCATTTCCAATGAGAGGCAAGTAGTCTATGTAGTTATAAATTATTGACAATTCATAAAAATGATAAAGCCATCATCTAAAGAACTATTTTCCCCATAATAGGGTTATTCGAGTGACTATTGTATAAAAATATTAGTGTCTAAACAATACAAGGAAAATACCTGCTAGCGTAGGTTATAGCAAAGGTTATAAGTGTTATAAAAATAGAAACATTTCCAAAACAAACATCGACTACAACATCTATTTGAGATAGTAGGTGATTTAGAATGGATTATAACGAAACTTCATCATAACTAAAAAAACGTGGGAAAAAAGAGGTTTTAGCAGATGTTTTTTTTTTTTTTTGGTGCACGTCATGGAATAATTAGCATCAATGTGCTACATATCTAAAAGTGTTGGTATGCATACATAACTAAAATCACCCAGGCGATGAACACAAAGAACCTCAATGTGTAATATATACTGCACCAGTGCTAATAGATAAAAATTCTCTGGGGCATTCTTGTAACGAATGACACCAAGGAATGGACAAAATAATTGTTGTGTCAGTTCTTTTGTTTAAAATTGTCACATCAATGCATATGGTTTATATAGATACCTTGATGCGTTAGTTATCTAAAAAGAATGGTTTTGTTACTTTTCATAATTCACCATGGCTGGAAATAATATTTTGTAGGACTAGGGTGTTAGATCTATGAAAGCACTTGTGCATTAAAATTACAATGCACCGGCAAGTTAATTACAAAAAATATTGGTGGTTGAATAAATAAATGCCCCTGGGCTGTCATTTTTTGAAAAGACACCATTCATGCAAACATATGTCGTCATGTTTCTTTTATATAACATAGCACACCGATTTGTTTTTATGTTATGGATGCATCATATTTTTTTATGAGATATTCTCTTTTTTGGAAACATCGACCTGTGAAAGTGCAATTATTATAATTTTTAAAATATGTTTTTCATGAAACAATTGACATATATATTATAGCAATATTCACATAAATTAAAATTTGATTAGTGCATTTGTATATGATGTTTGGATTAATTTGTTATATTATCAAATTCACATCTCTTCATTATAATATTTAATCATCCATATATTTAATTAGTCGAGTAAAATTTCACAATGAGATTCGATAACACAATAGAAGAAACTAAAATGTATTTTATTATATATCAGTTGCAGTCCTTTTATCATACAAAATGGGATTGTTATTGGTAACCCCTTGTCTTTCAATTGGTACACTATGTGCATTATATTAAACAAAATGTCTGATTTTCACAGAGAATTATTTCAAAAAATACAATAGGTTGCATTGATATCCAAATAGATCGTCATTCCGCATTGTAACTATAATCAATTCTTGATCTACTTCCATGACTTGGGTTATTTGGAGGAATTTTCTATTGTTTTCATTTTCTTGATCTTGTTCCATCTGCAAACATAAAAATAAAGGGTAATGAGTGTATCTACATAGGTGAGAATAATGAAAATTGAAATAAATAATATACACCAATGTAAATCAAATAAAGATTCACCATAGAAAGAAGTGGCTCATAAACTATGCACATGGTTTCAAAACCAAGTCTCATTCCTTGTTGCAACAAGTCCTTTGCTGGCATAGTTCCATACTTTGTTTCCTCCATGTTTTAAATCCCATTATAAATCATAGACTTAATATAAGGGATTTTTTTGTTCTATTAATTATAAAATAAAAGAAGTTAAACAACATAGATTCTTACAAATTCCACAATTAATTTTGATATGCCAATATATACCTATAAACCTTATTTAACTGAATTTCAATCAATTCTTTTGATGCCTCTTTTTTGTATGTTAGCACCTATTTGAAGACATTCAATGATGATTGCTATAAAATAACTTAAAATTTACAAAAATAAAATTTTGGTTTGTTATAAGGAAATTTTATGAATTACTTACAAACATTGAGATCAACCCTCTTCTTCCTTATCATATTCTTTTATGTGTTGAAGGAGTTCCATTTTGTTTTCTTTTCAGCAAGAAATTGTTAGAAAATTAATACCTAATTTTAAATTATTTTTATATGTACAAAGTCAATCATGATTAGATACAGTTGAAGCATGTTGTTGTTGATATGGATTCTCCTTTGATACAATTATGTCCATTTCTTTGACCATATCCTTGTACACTTTTTTAGACATTCTTACTGCCATGTTTTGCATATCAACTCGTTGATTATTTGGGATTTCATAATCTTCCTGAAAAATGTAATAAACTATTTATATTGATATATGAAAACTAAATATAACAAAATAAATATTAATAAATGAATGATTTGTATTAACATATATACATATAATTCTAGAAAATAATTTTAATTAGGAATGTTACCTTTTGAATGATTCTTTTTTGTTTTTGTATATTTTTTATTTTGCAATTTTGGCATGTCTCATTGACCATTTCTTTAGAAACACTTAATGTAGTTTAGATATTATTTGGTTCTTAGGATCATTGGATTTTTTTTTTTATTATAAGTGGAAAGTGTGTCTATACGTTTGTTCCACTAGATCCCTCATACCTCTGCAAACAATTTCCCCTTTTCATTAACCTACAACAACACTCCAGATGAGCTAACAACTAATTCATCGTCATTTACATGTTCTATAATTTTTCTTTTCTTAGAATGACATTTATCTCTTCCTTATTTGTTTCTCCCTGAAGAAAATTAAACATATATAATTATTTGAAACATTTTAAGTAATATTCTTAAGTATATTATTAATGAAAATTCAAAACAAAAAAAACTAATATTGAATATTATTTTTTCATTGACCGGATTCATCCTTCTACAATTTTTCTACCAGTTCTTTATTCTCTTTTTCACTTATATTAGAAATAATCTTATGACCTTCATCATTTTTTGGCTTTGCATGAAACACACCAACCAATACATATTAGTTAAACCTACATATAATTCAAATATATTAAATTTGTAAATAATTTACAAATAACTTTCCTTCTTTGTTTTTCTTGATGTGTTATCATTGTGTAGATCAATATTTTTATTACTTGACACCTTTTCAGACATTATTTTATAAATACACAACTTGTACCATTCAATATAGAAGCCATTAAATATATTTTACAAATAAATCAAATAATTTGTAGCCAAAAAGGGGTCTGGTAGTTAGTGCGTTTATCTGAAAAATGCACGGTGGATTTAATGGGTTAAACACACCAGACATTTAATTATTCAACATCGCCAAGGAAAATTATTATTTTTAAATAATTTTAAATTATTATGGTGCAATTCGTAATATTAAATGCACCTCATTGATATAATAGTGCTTTTTGGAAGAGGTGTGCCATTGTGTTATATTAGACTAGGAGTAACGATCAACAGACTAGAAAAAATTGACAATGTTATAATATACTAGTGCACTGTATTACACATGGCACACTCGTGTGTTATATTACACAAGGCACACTGCGTAACATATATCTTCTTTTAAAAAAAAAGGATAGGGCCTCTAGAGTTTGGATCTAATTCAATAAGTGATTCCCCTACTTTACATGTAAAATTCTCTATATATAGTAAGTACAAAACACATTAAATATAAAATTCCTAAAATGAAAACCCTTAATTTTGAAGTGGTAGAGGAAGCTAAACCCTAAGGTGAAATTTTGAAAGTAGATGTAAGGGTTTAAGGTAAGTATTGAATTTTTTTTTTGTGAAGTTTAATTAAATGTAAATAGGAACATAGATCGTAAAAAAGTTTACTAATAAAATCTATTGTAAATGTTTTAAAAAAGGTTTATAGTTTTTTTTTGAACTATGAATAAATCTAACAGAAATTGTAAAAACATTTAACACTAAAATTAACTTTTTTTCTATCCAGGGTTTTGATTGAATCACCATACCTTTTCAATTTGTATCTTTCTGTGGTTACAAAATATTTTGTTTCTCCATAATGCTCCAAATATGTCTCCCTTGCAAATGATCTCTCTTCTAATTAGACCCTAACAAAAATTGAATTTGTTTTATTAGTAAGTAAAAAATAATATTTAAAATTTGTACTATGCAGGTATTTTATTTAATCACCATACCTTTCAGCTCTTGATCTTCTAAATAGCTCTATTTCTCCAAAGTATTTTGTTGTTGCATATTACTTCTGGCGTGTCTCTCTTGAAAATCACTCTCTTAAATTTTAGGTAAAATAATGAAATAGTGAATATCTTTTTACTATTTAAAAGAATTTATTAAATTGGATTTCAAAAAATTAATTGCTGCTCATTTTTTAATTTTAAAAATAGAAAAAAAATTGCCTTGTTTTTTCAATTTGTCTGAACTTCGGTGTGCTCAATAGTCAAGCGCACTAGTGCATTTACAAGGAAAACACATCAACATTGTTAGGGCGCAAAAATTTCTCAACGCACCGACATCAAACAAGTTTATTTTTATTTTTTGAAATCTAAAAGCGGTGCAATTAAGTTTTTTAATGAAACAGTGTGATTTCTATTTAAAAGAATCAGTGCTCTAATTGTTATAAGAGCACCAAGTTGGTTGAATTCCTTTTTATTTTCTAAAATATGAAAAAAAGTGTGTAGCAATGTTGTTTTTTTTTAAATTCATCAACGCATTTTTGTACAAAAGAACTGATATGATAACATTCTTTTTTTGAAATGTCGAAAACTAGTACGAGCATTATTGAACACCCTGGTGCTAGTATTTTTTAAACACATCGATGTGTTATCTTGATAAGTGCACCTGAAGGGTATAAAGGTTATCTGAATTTCTTTTTTTTCACACACAATTCCATATTAAGCTCAAATTATACTTTAGGACACATCCACATAAATTACGATAGTTCATAGTATACATTTTCTGCTTAATGTCACCTTATTCTTGAAAAAAGGTTTGAAAACTATATTGAAATTCAGATAGTGTATATACGGTTCTTGAGATTAATTTTTGTATGCACAAAAAAACCTCTTTCTAATTTTTCTCAAATGTAGAGGAAAAATATCAATAATATCAAATGGCCAATTCTTCAAATTCCAGATCATTCCATATTGTTGATAAAATTCCTTAATGGATTTCTCCCTTTGCATCTCCAGTAAGTTCATATTTTATTTATATTTATATTATCTAATTGAATTTATTTTTTTAATCCATGTCAATTCGAATAAAAATGTATCCAAATTTGGAGGATCCTGATTCATAATCGAGTTCAAATGCAAAAAATATTCCTCCATTTCAAAAATGTTGGAAGCTCTTATCAGGAGAAACATATTGCAAGTAGTTAGTAGATGAAAATAGACAATCTCTTCGCCCTACCAATTGGATCATGAAATAATAATTGTTTGGTATAATGTAATTTCAACAAACCAATTACATTGATGTTATTACTATTATTATTGATTGTTTATGTTATGAAACTAGCTCCAAAATAGAAGAAGAGAGAGATCAATGCCTTAGAAATCAGCCACTTCGAGGGGGAAACCTCCAATAAATTACATAAATGAACAATTCTTGGATGATAAAAACGACCAAAACCTCCTTCTATATATAGGAGTCCATGGGGCCATAATATAATCCTAGCCGACCTAACAATAATAATGTAAGGGCAAAATAATAACAATATTGGGGTTACGGGGGTACAACAATAAAAATAAGGGGGCTACACTAATAACAATAAGGGAATAAACTAGTAATATAGGGACCTAACATGCCCCTCTCCTTCAAAAAAAATTTGTCCTCAATGCTTGAGTAGCTCTGGGTGCCTTCGTATAAAATTACAATCCTCCCATGTAGAATCTTTAGTGGGTAAGTTCTTCCACTTGATAAGATACTCTAAAATTGATCGATTTTGTAGCTGTCGAGTTCTTGTTTCCATGACCGCTTCAGATTCCAATATGATTTTTCCTTCCTCATAAAGTTATGGCAATATTGTTTGAACTAGAAGATTTTCGCCTATAACCTTCTTTAAGCATGAAACATGGAAAACTGGATGCAATCACGAAGAAGCAGGAAGCTCCGATTTGTATGACATAGTACCAATATTTTGCAACACCTTCTACGGACCATAGTACTTTGGAGATAATTTATTATCCTTCTTAGCTTGCTTGAGGGACATTTTTTTTTATGGTTGTAGCCATAAAAATACCCAGTCTCCTACATCAAAAATTCTCTCACTGCGATGTTGATCTTCTTTTTGTTTCATTCGATTTTGTGCCAAATTTACTTTATCCTTTAAGAGTTGGAGAAATTCTTGTTAATGCTCTATGTGATATTCCACTGCTTTAACCTTATAATTTTCTGTTAAAGATGATGTGATGGATGGTGGATGATATCCATAAAGTGCCATAAATGGGGTCATTTTTTTTGCAGTATGGAAGGAAGTGTTATACCACCATTTAGCGAGAGGTAACCACTTGACCCATTGTGCTTGTTTATTAGATACAAAACAACAAATATATCATTCCAAACATTTATTCACTATCTCAATTTGACCATCAGATTGAGGATGATAAGATGAGCTATGAGCTAATTGAGTACCCAAACAAGAAAATAACTCCGTCCAAAAATTTCCAGTAAAAATGGGATCTCTGTCACTCACAATAATCTTTGGGTTTCCATGTAGCTTTTGAATTGTGTCCATAAATGTAGCAGCCATTTTCCTTGCTTTAAATATATGATATAACACACAAAATTATGCATACTTGGTAGGTCTATCAACTACCACCATGATGACACTCTTTCCTTCAGACTTAGGTAAACCTGTGATAAAATCCATTGAAATAGCCTCCCAACATTTACTTGGAATGGATAAATGTTGTAGAAGACCTGGGGTCTTAATTGTCTCAACTTTACTTTGTTGGAAAATCAAACATTCCACCAAAAAATTTTGAATACTAGATGTAAGGTCATCCCAAAAAATTCTTTCTTCACCCTGTGGTAAGTTTTTAAAAATCTAGAGTGTCCTCCTAAAGGATAAGTGTGCAATTCCAAAAGAATATTTTTTTTTAGTTGGGAATTATTACAAATATATAAGAAATATTTGTACCATAAGGAATAATTTTTCCAACTAAATGTATCAGATGTACTAGGATCTTGCTGCAAATTTTGAATGAGTGTCCAAACTTCTTCGTCCTTCTTCCATTCATGCCTTGCTTTGGTTATCCAATCTGGTTGGATAATAGAAATGGCACAAAGAAATGCTTCCACCTCTTCATTCTTTCTTGAGAGTGCATCTACAACAACATTTAGCTTCCCTTTTTTGTAGATTATTTCAAAGTCATAACCCAACATCTTTGTGACCCATTTTTTTTGCTCTTTTGAAGATAGTCTTTGTTCCAAAAAGTGTTTAAGACTATCATGATCAGTTTTTGCCTTGAAGTGACTTCCCATTAGGTAAGGTCACCATTTATTTAGTGCATGTAGTATTGCTAACATTTCCTTCTCATAAATAGCTTTCTGTAAATACTTTCCTTTGATTGGAAAACTTTCAGAAGAAATGGGTCTTCCTTATTCCATTAAAACAACACCAATTCAATTTCCTGAGGCATCACATTCCACGATAAAGGTTTTTGTGAAGTTTGGCGTAGCTAAGACCGGTGCCAGGCACATTGCCTCTTTAAGGTGTTCAAAGGCCTTAGTTGCTTTAGGGGTCCATGAAAATGCATATTTCTTCAATAATTTTTCTATAGGTTCTGCTATTTTTCCATAATTCTTAACAAGCTTGTGATAATACCCTGTTAATCTGACAAATCCTCACAACTACTTTATGGTTGTGGGGAAATTCCATTACTTAATGGCTTTAATTTTGTTAGGGTCTACCTTAACACCCTCGTGAGCTATAATATGACCCATATATTCCATCTCTTGTACTCCAAAGAAACATTTGGATGTTTTTGCATATAATTGTTTATCCAGCAATACTTTGAGAACCATTTCAACGTGTTGAACATGATCCTTCCAAGACCTGTTGTATATTAGTATATCATCAAAAAATACTAGCACAAATTTTATAAGGAAGGGTTTGAAAATGGAATTCATAAACCCTTGAAATGTAGAAGGTGCATTGGTAAGGCCAAAAGGCATGACCAAAAATTCATAATGACCCTCATGAGTTCGAAATATTTTTTCGAAATATCTTTAGTCTTGATTCTAATTTGATGATATCCTGAACAAAGATCCAACTTGGTAGAATAAATTGTTTCATGTAATTCATCCAATAATTTATCAATCACAGGAATGGGAAATTTAACTTTAATGGTGAGCTTATTGAGCTCCCTATAATCTGTACACATGCGCTATGATCCATCCTTCTTCTATACCAATACTACTGGAGCAGAGAAATAACTTTGACTAGGGTTGAACTATACCAGCCTCTAACATTTCTGCAATCATACATTCAATTTCTCTTTTTTGGACATAAGGATATGTATAAGGCCTGATGTTTTGAGGAACACTTCCTAGAATCAAATGAATAGCATGATCATGATCATGAATAGGTTGGAGTCCTTTGGGAGTTTCAAACACCTTGGAATGATTGTCCAAGACTTTTTGGAGACCTGCGAAAATAGATGATTTTGATGTTGGAACTTCTAGTGAGCATAATTGTGCAATTACACCTCGTTTTTATTTCTTCAGAAGATTTTTCATTACATTAGAGCTTATTATATTTCCCGGCTTCCTTGTGACACCACGTAATTCGGCTTCCTTTCCTTCTGAAAAAAAAATTCAAGAAAGTTTCTTGAAAATTAAAAGCTACAATCCCCAAAGATTGTAACCATTGTACTCCTAGTACAACATCAACACCTCCCATTCAAATGGAAAGCATTGGACTATTCAATACATATTCCCCCATGGTTAGCTTGATATTATGGAATTTTCCAGAGAAATTTATAGTTCCTTCATTTGCAACCATCACTTGACATTTTGGTGCTGGGTATATGAAACAATTCAATTCCTTGGATACCTTACAATGAATACAATTATGGGACTACCCAAATCAATCAACAATATTACCTTTTTCTTCTTGATATTTCCTTCTATCTTGAGAGTTTGAGGAGTGGTAATTCCTACCAATGCATTACAAGATATGTTCAGACTCATTTCTTCCTCTTCTAGGGTTGGTTCCTGGTGTATATGCTCCTCTTTTGAAGATTCTTGTTCATTTTCTTATTCCTCTTCATAATCTATGTAAAATAATTTCTTCTCAGCACACTTATGATCTTTAGTGTATTTGCTATCATAACTGTAGCAAAGCCCTTTTTCTATTTTTTCTTCCAATTGTTGTGGTGTCAACATTGTAGGTTGTGGAAGTCTAATAATAACAACAGTTCAATCTTTATATGTGTAAGTGGTAGGCTTCCTTGTCGCCATAATTTTACATTCAATTTTTCTTGCCAACCTTAATGTCTTTTCCAATCAATCAGGTTCCCAAACGCTAACTTCATGTTGGATGTTAACCTTTAAAGTCCCTATGAAGACATCAATCCTGTGTTCCTCTGGAATACATGTTACCCTTATATTTAATTTCTGGAAGTCCTCAATGTGCTCCACGACTTAACCCTTTTGTTTGAGATTTATCAATTGGCTAAAGAAGGTGTTGCTTTTTGTATCCTCATAATGTGCTATCATTTCCTCCATAAAAATTGACCAAGTGACAATTTTTTTATGGGAGAAGAGCCATCAATACCATACAAACGTATTTTGTTCTAAACGTAAAGTTGCAATGCATACCTTTTGTGTGTTTTGCACATTATTGAGATCAAAATATTGCTCCATCTATAGTATCCATGTTATGGGATCCTTGCCATCAAACTTCCTCATATCCATCTTTGGAATATGGTGGTTCCTCCATCCAACATTAGATTTTTTGAAATAACAATGAACATTTATTTTGTTCTCGTCATCAGTTTCCTCTACTATCTTTTTTCCATTAGGAAAAAATTCTTGTATTAACTTTGCCAAACATTCGATGTCTGCTTTTAAATAATTCTTCATGTTTTCCATTTTTTCATCGATCTTAGCTTCCATGTCATCCATCTTAGGTTCCATGCCAACTTCCATGCCATCCATATTAACTTCCAAACCATTCATCTTAACTTCCATGTCTTTATTCAAACCATCCATCTTAGTTTCCACACCTTTCTTCAAAACTTCCATTTCATTTTTTACTACTCTTTGCGATAGGTGCACTTGCTCTTGTAATTTTGATATCCAATGTTGCATTTCTTTATCTTCACGAGTCATAGTAGAGCCTCCTGAAGGATTAATGTGTGTTTAATTCTTTTTAGGGGTAATTTTAGAACCCAATACTGATATCTATTCTTCAATATGCCCTTGGAATAAATTCAAGCTAATTTTTTCAAACAAGACTTATGTAATTCAAAAAAAATACACACCTTTTTCTTTCTTTTGAGAAGCTCAATATTGAGACTGAATTATCTCTGTAATTTTGAATCTTCAATATCTGAAATTAGGCTCGGTAATAGCCCTATGAATCTTCTTTCAAATTCTAGAGGTCTAACTCGATTTGGATTCTTGAAGACAAATTTATGCCAAATATCCCACAATGGCCTAATTATGGAATCATTCAGTAGAGATACCTTGTACAATGTGCCACATATCACTTTTTCTTCCTTTGGCTCTGAAATTGCTAGAGAGGAAACAACAGTTCGTGTACTTGCGCCCACCTTCTACATAATTTCAATCCAATGCTCAAAGAGAGAGTTATGATGATTTTACCACGGTAACTTGTTTGAGATGAAATTTGGGAGCTTGAAAAATCCCTAACTACCACAGACCCTATGTCTGAAAATGTTGTAAATAAAGCTATGAATGTTTTCACGATGTTCCTTAGGATTGTGGCTTCACTATGTGAACATTTCAAATTCTGATCCCTCATAGAAAATAAATTATAGCGAAAATTCCACGATGACCTGTTTAGGTTAAATTTAGGAGCCTGAAAAAATCCCTAACTTTCACAGATCATATCCCTGAAACTATTGTGAACCGAGATCCGAAATTTTTCCACATCGTTCCTAAGGATTTCGACTTCTATATTTAAAAATTTTAGCTTCTGAACCTTAGTAGAAAAAAAATTATATAGAAAATTCCACGATGACCTTTTTGGAGCAGCGAAACCCTAGAATCCAAAGCTCTGATACCAAGTGTTATGAAACCAGCTCCAAAATAGAAGAAAAGAGAGATCAATGCCTTGGAAATCAGCCACTTCGAGGGGGAAACCTCCAATACATTACATAAATGAAAAATTCTTGGATGATACAAATTACCAAAACCTCCTTCAATATATAGGAGTCCATGGGGCCACAATATAATCCTAGTTGACCTAAGAATAATAATGTAAGGGCACAATAATAACAATATTGGGGTTACAGGGGTACACCAATAACAGTAAGGGGACTATAATAATAACAATAAGGGACTAAACTAGTAATATAGGGACATAACATTTTACTAATGACGTTCAATATTTTTTGAAATTAGGTCGATTCTAGTGATAATGAGCGACCCACCTACAATATTCCAATGCACCGCACTACAATGTCAACTGAAGAGAAGGCTTCAGTAAGAGAAATGCTCAGAGATGAAGCATACAAGGAATGGTTGAACAACCACCTATTCAATCCCCACTACATCAAGATTCACTAATTAGGAACAACTATAACAATATTAGTTCTTCATCACAACTTGGAAATGGAGGAAATCAAATAGAGGTTGGTATGGATGATTAATTATGAGATATGACTGCCATGGAGGAGATGTTGTTAGATGCATTCGATAATGATGACCTAGGGGATGATGTTCATATCAATGATACCTTATTCTAAAGCTTGAAATATCCTTCCACCAAACCTCTCTTTGGACCTAGTGGCAAGTCAAAATATACTCATTTTAGGACAACGGTGTTGCTCTACAACTTGAAAGAAAAGTTTTGCATGTCGAATTCATGTTTCTCAGGAATATTGAGGTAATTCACCGACATGATCAATCAAGTATCTTATATTTAAATAAATATTGTCAAACAATCAACATTAAATTTTTTTTATTTCACAAACATTAAATATTGACATTGTACGATTATATTCCCCACCAACAACAGGTTATTCAAATATAAATTTATTTTTACTGATCATGTCTTTCCAGGTAGCTGCGAAGAGGTAAAGAAGTTGTTGAAAATTTTAGGTATTGAGTACATGTCATATCATTCATTTCTGAATAATTATATTTTATATGGAGGAGAATATAGAGGTACTGTAATTAAAAAATGGGTAAATCACACATGTTCCTTATAATATATTAAGGTAAATGCCTATAATCCCAAGGATTCAAAGGCTCTTCCACTGCAAATAATTAGTCAAGTTTCAACGATGGTATGCATCATACAAAAGTGAGTGAAGAATTATGTGAATCCCAATATATTGAATATCCATGAAGCATATAGAGGATACATGGCCTGAAAAATTCAAAGATGATGTATGAAGTCTACGAATCAACATAACCATTGATGGTGTCAGCCCATATTCCATCCAAAATACCAACTACGTTTTTTGGCTTGTAGTAGTGATCAATAACAATATCTTCCCATGGTTGTCTGTGAATAATGAACATCTTTTTTTGGATCTCACAGTCCCTCACAAAATACAAGTGAAGAATACGAATTTCTACTTACAACCATTTGTAGATGAATTGAAAGAATTATGGGAAGGGATACATGTGCATGATATATCGAGATCTGTCACAATAGAGAGGATTTTTATGTTGTATTACATATGTTCTTACACCATACATCATTATCGAGGCTTAGGAGTTTCCTCTGATAAATTAAATTTTTATTGATTTGTTTATATACGTAACAATATTATTTCAAATATTAATTTAAATAGCCACAATTTTTCATATCTTAAGGGTCTCTAATGTTCCTTCCAATATACAATAATTTTTTAGGTCTTTTAACAAAAGGGTATTATGGATGTAAATCTTTTGGACCTTCTCTGAAAGCTAGGTGGTCCGACCACCTACGAAAGAAACTGTATGACTATTCTAGGGTATATCTCCTAGAAGAACACCCTTACATGACAGAATCATCCAATTTCAATGGTAAACTAGAGAGAACCCAACCAAGAAAATTTTAAGGATGGAAAATTGTCTTGAACTTTAAAAACATTGGCGACGAGTCTATAATATGCAAACTATAAAACTTTTATTTATGTATTTGTAAAATTATTCAAAGTTATAATTATTTTATATATACCCTCTATTTAATGTTGGTGAAATTTAAGGTAAAATAATTTTATATTCAAAAATTTATGTGAATAATTTTTACAAAAAATGGAAATTGGCGAATCATTCTTTTCAAAAAATCATGGAAAAATAACCGACCTACCAATATTAGCCCCCAAAATTTTCCATGGAACCCAAAGACCTGCAATAATGACACCAAATGAATGTCTTAAAGCATATGAGAGAGAGAAGGAGAAGGAATTTGTGAAAATTTTCGGTTCAAACTGGGAGTGTATGTTTGATGATCCAGAATTCTTCGACACTTATGCTGAGAAATTTCCCATTAGGATAAAAAGGAAATTTGTCTTTTATGAGCTCCCATATTGGGAGCATATTAAGATTTCGCACTTACTAGATCCCATGCATATATTTAAATATGTTTCATATTATTTATATAGGAACATATCATTAAAATAAAGTGACACATTGGTTGTTAGGACATATGTTATTTCTTCAAAAAAATAAAATTAAACATTGGAGAAGACAACAAACTAGAGGAGAGGATGGTCCCTCTTGGTATTTCAAAAAAAGGTGATGTCCCATGGATTTTAAAGAAATATGATATTTCTTTTGAAAATGAAGTTATAATGAGTGTGAGGGTTCCTTCTTTATATGAGTATTCACTACAGTGTTATTTCATTATGGAAGGCCATTCATCACGGTTGAAATTGCATGACCATTTGAACCTTGTAAGAGTATGTATGTCAAAAATATGATTTTTTTTTTTTTTGGTAATGGGATGTTGTATAATAATTTTTTTTATAATGTATTAAATTTACTAAGTAGTGTCAATATCCTTTTCACGTGTCTAGGTGTGTGAACCATGATTTTCCCAATACCTACAATGTGCCATATCTAAATTATCTACATTTTTATGTTATATCACATCAAATGAGATTCATATGGCTAGAATTCCACTTTGGCATCAAGAGATAGTTGAGATTGTTTGTATGTTTGAGAAGGAACTGCTGACGAGTTTCATGGACTTGCACGTTTGTATTCTAATTCACCTAGTAGATGATTTTGAATTATTTGAGGTGGTTTCTTGTCATTCAATGTTCTTCTTAGAGAGGTATATGAATAAATTGAAATTTTTTGTTAGAAAAAGGGAAAAACCCTTTATGAGTACATAAAGAATATTAACAACACACCAAGTGTGGAAAATTGGGACAAAGAAAGGGATGAAGGAAAAAGAGAAGGGGAGCTTCTTGAAATGAATGGAAAGAGGTACATGATAAAGAGTAAGTGTAGGATTATCATTTTTCAAATTACTACATAGTAACTATTCACACTAAACTTCATATTAATGCATATTTTGATCTGACATGTACTTTCTCTCTCTCTCTCTCTCTCTCTCTCTCTCTCTCTCTAGATATATATATATATATATATATATATATATATGTGTGTGTGTGTGTGTGTGTGTGTGTGTGTGTGTGTGTGTGTGTGTGTGTGTGTGTGATTTCATCAGCGAATTCAGAAATTGAAGCCATCAATAAATTCATTATTTACAATATGGAAGTGACACAACTATGGGTCACATTTTACAAACAGAAGAGGAGGAAATGGGATAGTGACGAGAAATAATTCAAATGGTTTAATGGTAGAAGTGCGACTTATCCTAATCATTTAAAATAAAATAGGTCAATGCCATGCCATAACAGTGGGTTGATCAAGTCAAAGATAAATATGGTGCATATGGTCGTTACCTGCATCCTGAAGAGGATGCACTAAACATACGAATTGGGTGCAACAACTTGGTAATGATAATCTCTTTCTATACAGTTTTAACTTCATACTGCACCTTTGAATTCTAACACACACACACACACACACACACATATATATATATATATATATATATATATATATATATATATATATATATATATATATATATATATATATATATATATATATATATATATATATATATATATATATATATATGTTCAAGTGATTAGAGACATTACATTGTGATTTTTCCATTTTTTTAATAGGTGCATTTGTTCCCATCTATGTGCGTATATGGACATCATTTTTTCATTGGAGGATGTTGATGATGGATGCATGACACAAGACTATGGAGTGGAAATAGAAATAGGCCAATATAATCGTTCTAGCCATTGTGATCAAAACCTAATGCAAGGGATGTTAGGTTACATTGGAAATATACGAGAGATCATTCAAGTGGAATTCTCTTTGTTCTAATGTGTCATTTTTAGGTGCAAGTGATGGGACAAATTTGATCAAAATAATTTAAAGGAAGATCATGGTAGTGGGATGATATATGTCAACTCTAGAAAGATGTGGCATGACGCTAGGGAGCCTTATGTTTTCCCAAAACATTACAACTAATTTATATTCTTACCCAGATGTGTTGCATATGGATTCGTGGTTCGTATTAAGACACAACCCTAGATCAAAACATATTTTTGAGAACAACAATGCTATCATGCCAAGTGGGGAAGATAACCAGGGTGATGACAATGGAGAGTGATATGTACCCGTGTTAGTTCATCATTTATACTATTGTTGTATGTTTTTGTTTTCATTATTTCACTAACTGTATTATTTTTTTATTCATTGTGTTGGCATATTATAATATAATTGGTGAGATTCACAAATTGTTTTACACATTTTTTTGTAGTGGAAAGATTTTTACACTTAAAAAGTAAGTATTTTCAATTATGTGCAATATTTATGATAATAAGGATTCAAGGCCACAACCCTTCTCAAATAGGAAAATGAGAACAAAATAGTAAATTTATAAATAACATTGAACATTAAGTCTCGATTTCGATAATTATTGGTTTATTAATTAGTTCACATGTTTTTTGTTCTTGTTTAGTTAAAAACACATATAAATAACCATGTAGTAATAACTCTATGAGATCTTTAACAATGAAAAAATTGTTTATTAATATGTAAGATTAAATTCTTGACATGAGAGTTAAGGTCATGTTTACTGTATTTAAATTACAATTCTTGCAACATTATGTAAACTAAAATTAGGAGGTCTTATGCATGCATAAAAATTTTATTACATATTTTTATGGACCATAAGAGAAACAAATGGCCTTACATGGATGCATGAGAGGTTTTAATTTTTTCTTCATGGATAATGGAAAATTTTTTACTTTTCTTTTCAATGGTAATTATAAATAAAATTTAAATTAATAAATATTTTATGGCTAAGAATTAAATGATAAATAATGTGATGGTGATTAAGATGCATTTGTTTGACTTTCAAATAAACTTGGTGATGCATTTTTCTTTTCTATTTAGATTATGTAAAATAAATATATATTTTTATGTATTAAATTATTTAAAGTATACATGTTTTTATCATTGTGAACATGATGTAATATTAGCTAAGAGAAATGCGAAAGCATGAATTTAGTGACTATCTCATGATAAGTATGTGGAAAAAATAATATTTTTGAGTTTCTCATTAAGAAATAATCAATATATTATTTGTTAGAAGTTTAAATCTAACATAGTATCATTTTTGTATTATTCAACTCATGTTTATTATTAAAAAGAGTTAAATCTAAACCGGCACAATATCAAATAAAGAACAAAAATATTATATCTTTATTACTAGAAAAAATTTAGATGCCTCTTTAAGAGAGAACTTCCAATAGAGAAAATCCCCAATAAGAAGTAACTTCACAAGCCTTATCTTGCATTTCTTGATCCTTATCTTTAGAGAGAGAAATTTCTAATTTAAACTCGTAAGAGTTCCTATAAATATTAAATTTAAATTACTTGAAAATCTAATAACTTTAGTAATAAATTAAAATTTATAAAAATATCATTTTTTAAGTTACATTAAATATAAATTAATTATAAAACTTTTTGACTTGAGTTTTCTAAATTTAAAAATAGATTGAATTTTATAAACAAATATTGAATTGGTTAAAATGTATTTTTGATGAATTTATTGTTAATAATATTTTATATTAAAAATGAATGGGTTACAAATTTTCATATTATTAAGAACTAACTACATTATTTTAGCTTTAATTAGTTTTTCTTGTGATTGTTGAAATATTTTACTAATTAAATTAGATTGAATATGAATGAACTATCTAATAAATATAAAAATATTTATCATAATTTTACAATCATAGTTTCAACCATACTAAAGTTCGTAATTTATAAAAAATATATTTGCATTTTTTTTAAAAGTAAGTCATTTTGCATGAAATTTCTTATATAAAAGTTTGATATAAGTTCACCAATACATAATCTATAATAAATATTATTTCATAAAAATAAACATCATGATGATAACCGTATAACAAACATAAACATTATGTAAGATACACATTTGAATTCACTACCGTCATCTAATTATATACACCTCTAAAACATATAAATGCCATTAGACAACACAAAAATTTAATAATATAACCTACCGTGATGATCATAATCACATCTAAAAAAACACAAACATTGTAATCTAACATTATCAAAAGACACATCCTAAAATTAATATACATATCATGTCAAATCATGGTTATCACATATAGATCTATCTCCAAATACATTAAATGAACATATCTAACATGACCTAACAATATACACATCAACACCAACATATAAATTAAATACATAAAAATGAACAAAATAAATGCACTATATATATATATATATATATATATATATATATATATATATAAGCATGTCAAATAACTACATGATCGGATCAAATAACTACAATCAAATATATGATACAAAATACGTAGTAGTGCTAGCCTGGTGTGGAGTAGAAGTTGGTGGTTGGTCAACTACTGCCTCAATGTTTGTCTATCCCTAAGGTGGAGGAGGAGGTTCTAGCTAGTATGTCGAGGAAGATGATGGATGGTAAAATATTTCCCCAACGCCGTATGGTGAACTCTGAGGTGGAGGAGGAGGTCGGTGGTCTAATCTGTTAGGAGAAACCTAAGAAACATCCTCTAGCTCTGAAATCTCTTCATAGAGACACTGAGGAGGCGTATTAACAGGTGGATCACCGACACCCTCACGACCATGATCTAATGGGAGAGTACTACCAAAATCATCATGATCACCACCCTAATCATCATGATCATTATCACCACTCTCATCATGAATATTATTATTACCACCTTAATCATCCTGATCACCACCCTAATTTTATGTATTTATCGCTACATGCCCTGAATCCCTCATCAAAGGCAATAGCCTACTATATCTGATGATATGATGCATAGGAGAAATCATCTCACATGGAAAATCCCTGTATAGATCCATGAACCTCGAATTTGCATTGATATCACGAGCCCTCGCAGGGTAGAGTCCCTCTTGAACGAAAAATCTTGCTAATATGTCGTAATAATCCATTCGAAATTGCATACCAACCCTACAGTCCTAAGTGCCTAGTGCCCACACCCAAATGAGCATGTGTCTCACCCTCCTAGGCCTCACCCACATCCTCATCTCCTCCATCTGGTGGTGGAGGAGAGATTTTCCCATCTAATGTGCTGATATCTACAAAATATATAGTACACAAAAGTAATTGGATAATTTTATTAAACAATTTAATAAAACAAGTTAAAGAACGTGCTAGAATAAATTTTATTCTAATTTATTAAAATAATAAAATCAAACTAGATTAATTTAAATAAAAAACTAATATTACCTCTATCATATGGAGGCTCATCCTATGTGAAGATGATTTTTGGACACTATCTCCAATCAATCCCCACGTATGGAAACACAAACATGAAAAACGCATTTTCACCCTCACTGGCCACTAGTGGTAGTGCCTCGATGGAAATCCTAGTTGGATACTCCATTAGGCCCCTCTTGGGAAACATATTAACCTGAATACCCATATGGACCTCAACGATCAGCCTAGGAGGGCGACAGTAAAATGTAGGCATCATCTTTGGAAACATCTAAAAAAATAAACAAAAAATATTTGAAGTGAAAGGGAAGGTCGCCCTCCCATGTCTCAATGTATGAAATCTATCTAAAGCCATGTAAAATTGCCTCAAAAAAATGGCAGACCATCTGATACAACATGGCACCTAAATCAAAGAATCAACATAATACAAAATATGGAAACTAAAACATTTTCCATCACTACTAGAATGTTAAATGGTGGTGACTAATAACGAGAGGCGCCTAACCTCTTGTGCAACAAAAGAATAATTTTGTAGCTATCCATGATGGATCTGAAAATATGTTGGTTGTACGGCATGAGACCCGACATATCTCAAAGTGTAGGAAATCCCTATTGGATAAATCAAGGTACTTGGGAAAATCCCCTCCTCTCTTGGATCATATAGTGATAAATTAGATGTCCTCCTAAGAGGGCCTATACCACGCCCCAAGACCAACATAGAAACCATGTTCCTCGACACTCCATCGGGAGATAAGGTGCACCAATAAGAGAGACTCCACCTTCATGGATGTATCCTCTTCATAGTATATGAGGAGCCCTATGTTTTTTAAGACTGCTTGGGTTGCTATAATAATAGGGAGAGGGTATAAATCCATTTCCCTCTCTCTAGCATCCAGTGGTCAGACCATATTATATGGGTCCACCATTTTCTCTTTCTCTTGACATTTCTCCCTTTGCTGACGTCTCAGATACATGATTGACATACAAAATTCATGAGCCTCATACATAAAATACATATTTTTTTATTAAATAAAAATTTTATTTATAAATATGGAAACATAGCTTTCAATAAAATAAAATAAAATCATCAGTGCACCAAAGACACAGTCATGCAATGGCTCCCGTTCCCTCTCAAACAAAATCGCATCAACATTGGTGTGCACATATGTATGACACACCATTGTTGGTTCAGAAAGTTAAATTTTCATAGTCGTGCATCAAACTTATTCATCGGCGTGAACAGGTAACCTTTTCACACATGTACAAAATGTTAAGGTTATCGAACGAACCAAACTATAGCTATATTTTTAAATATTACCTTTATGGTGTGTTTGGTAAATATGAACGCACCAGGCGTAATCTATAATTATATGCACCGACATACAATTTATAGCCTTCTTGGTGTGGTTTTGTTTACGAAATGCAACGTAATCGTAGCGGTGTGTTATGCTCATGAACTAAACTGTGGTGAACCCTGTAAATTATAGGTGCATTTCTATCAGTGCGAGTTGAACATATCGAGCACAGCACGCATGGGAATTTTTTTTTTTAAATTAGAAATTTTAAGCTAATTTGAAATTATAATACACTAAAAAATTAAATTTGAGAGATGGATAGAGATTACTTGTAAATTTTCTCGTCGGGGAGGCATTGTTGACACATAATGGATAATTTTTTTTCTTACCATGGTTTACAAAAAATGGAAACTCAAACAATGAGCATGGTACGAAAGGATGGTGAGAAAGAGAAGCGCTGACATCTGTGCACTTTCATGATGCAAGAGTGGCACCGGTGCTTCAGAGCTCTCCAACACTATAGATGGTAAAAAAAGAATTTACGGCAGGGAGTTTTTTTTTATGTAATTCTCCTCCCGTGCATTAGGATAACTACACCAGTGTGGAAGATATCCAAGAGAACTGTATTTTTTTTAACTAAAATATATATAATCGCGTATTCTAATACAAGTGCCACACTGGTGCTTTATTTTACTATAGTACCATTATTTTCTAAAATTACATTTATAGCATTAATGAAACATTGAAAACACCAGAATTATTTTCTCTTTAGAAGACACCCTACGATGATTTAATACATTTACAGCATCGGTGCAACATTGAAAAATAGCACCAAAATTTTTTGAAATAAATAAACTATAGTGATTCTCCTTCTTGGTATGTATCGAGGTGTTTTACTAATTAAAGGCGTCGATTATTTGGGTGTATATAGCTCTAATAATTTATAAAATTTAAACTTTTTCTATGCTATCAATTATTTAAGAAACGATGTGTTGTGTTATTTAGTGCACTGTGTTTGTTTATTTTATAAAAATAAATTTTTCATGGTGCACCATGTTCTATGCAGCACCGATGCTTGTATGGATAGTAAAGCACTGTTGAATTTGTATATTGTAGATGCACCATCCAAAAATCACTCTCTAAAACATCTGTCCACCCACGTATACTAGTTTCCTTTGCTACAAACAAATTTTTGGGCTATTTTTATAGGGGCTTCTGCAAAAACCTCTGTTAGAAGGTATTTTCCTTGTAGTGAAACTTTGGTGTGCATTAAATTTTCCCAGTTCTTGTTATTATTGGTTAAAATTGTAGTAGTGATTTGATTCGTTATTTGTTGTAATTAATTCCTAAACCCAAATGATTTGCATAAGATAGAAGAATAATTTCCAATAACTTCAATTAAGAAAATTTCACAAAAAAATATTTGTTATATCAATGCTAATTAGTGCAATTTTTCTAGAAGATATTTCCAATCCAATCTTATCAAAAGAGTCTAGGTTACCCAAATTTTTTCCTTGCTTATTATTGGTCATTCGAAGTGTCTATGTATGAGTATTTTTTACATATTAGACATTTCAAAGTTGATTTGTGATGCTGATTTTGAAAGGAACCAACTAAAGCAATATGTTGTACTTGTATTTCTATTAATAAAATTAGTAGTTGAAAACATATATAGGGCATATTTCTGTAGTGCTTTTAATTTATGTTGTTAATCTTTATGAGAAGAATTTATGAAATTAGTGGATGAAATTTTTATACAATTTATCTCATATTTTATAACGTACCTATGTAGTCCTATGGCTAATGGGATATGATCTTGAAAATATTCTTGTAACTTTAGTTGTCACTTTTTTGTTAGTTTGTTTAAGTCTTAATTTATTTACTTTATGAAATGTATATGGTTGTTTATATCCTCTATTTTTTATTTATTATATTTCTCTGAAAAATTTCCCTTTAATTCATTATACAAATAAGTTGTATTCATGTTAGATCGAAGACTTTTGTGATCCGAAAGTTCTTTTATCTAAGTTGTATTCAATTATACTTTGATTTTAGACATTAAATCCCAAGCCTAGTCTCATTATCTCGCCTTCCTATTAAAATTTGAGGAATTTGGTATCAAAGCATAAGAAACTTTGCTCGTCAACAAATTTTTGCGACCATACTATGGATTTGATTAACCATTTCCTTGTTTTATAAATATTTATTTCCTACATGGCCATAACATCTATCAATCAGCTTGATATTCCTAACTATTTAAATGATCAAAGGATTATATCTCCACCATTTACTAATTTCATAATTGATAATTCTAACTTGGTTGTCGAACTCAATAATATTGGATTGTTGAAGCTACGTATATTTATTTGCAAGAAATAAGACAAGCCCTTAAAAATATTTGAGAGATCTTTCTAATTGAAAGTAGTTAGCTTATGACTAGTGAACTTCATTCTTATAGAAGAATCTGTGGTTTCATCCCTGAACACAAAACATCGAATGAAGTCCAAAGGTGAAGACAAATATTTGGACCTCGATCTCCTCTTAAATTTGATCAAGATATTTTTTTCCTTTTAGGAAAACATTTCCATCTCAAAGATCCATGTCAAGAACCCACTCTTCTTCTGAATCTACCCCCTCCTCGCAATATTCATCTATTGCCTCATATTCCATCCAAATTGGAACTCTTTATTCGTCTTTTAATTCAATTCAGTCTACCACAATTTTTTTAAAGGTAATCAGGAAGTACATGTTATTCCAATTAAAAGAGGATGTAAATGTCACTCCTTGGCACGTGACCTTCCCATTAAATCTAATGACAGCTAACACCCCATTTCTAAAATTTAAATTATTTTCTTATGGAACCATCACAACTAATGAAAATATAATCTCTTTTTGTAATTATGTCACAATATCGGTGCCAATGATGATGACACTTGCATATGGCTATTTGTGAAATCCTTGGAAGGAGAAACACCAAACAATTTCTTTGAACTTCTACCTAAACCCCTGTCTACTTGGAAGGAGATATGTTGTTGGTTTAAGTCCACTTATGGCCAGCCTCAAATCCTTGTTGATCTCCTCTGAGAATAAAACAATTATACTTTCACCAAAGGTTAAAGTATAAAATCCTTAAGTATTTATTTCACCAAATTATATAATCAAATTTTGAAGATCGTTAGACCACAAAATGAGGTAGCCATAATGCACTATACAATACTTTTCCTCTCACTTATCATCACTAGTTATAGGAAAAAATTCAAATAACATGGGGTTCAATTTAGAAATATGTTTGGTATACGAAGATAAGTTACATCCCATTGGTCTTCCACTTGAAGATTCGTTAAATCAATCTAACAAATATTCTTTTCTTTAAATCTTGCAATACATGGGTAATCATTTAATATACTTTTAGAATAAGGTCACGATGAAATAACATGTTGAAGCTTCTACTTCGACTCACATTAGAAACCCTTCCCATACATATCGTCTGAATTTTGTTCCTTCCCAACCACGATGTAACTTTTGTGAATAATGCTATGAAGAAAATACATGCAACGTAGAAAAGAGCACTTTGGAAAGGATTTTTAGTTGAAGAAATAAACTTATGGTTTAAATCTCAGATTGGGATGATTAAATTGAAGTCATCATCATTGAAACAAGGATTTATTTCAGAGCATGAAATTCCAGGAATCAACCCTCTATGGATGATGATAACCAAAGAATCCTCAATGCGAACTCCTCACATTTGAATGTAAATTCTTCCAACCCTTCCTCTTCAATCGCCTCTCGATTCAATATCCTAATGTAGATTTATAACATTAAGGTTGATGCTATGTTGACTGATATGGCCTCCATTCCTGAGAAACAACAACATTTAAATAATTTTATTGAAGGGAAAATACCTTCTCCTATACATTTCCTCAAGGATGACCTAGAAGAGGATTCCCCTAAACTCAATGTCTTCGTTGTAAATAATTCTATAAATTTTGTCAAAATCCTCCTGTTTATGTCTCTATGAATGTTTGTGATAAAATTACCCATTTTTGTTTAGTTGACGATCGATCATAACCCAATGCCATGCTTAATATCATTATCTAGGATTTAGGTTTGCAATGTTTTCAAGATATATCCAAGAAAATAGTGGGTTATAATAATTCTCAACAGACAACCATTGTGAGATCAAATATATCACATTATTTTTATGTTCTCATTCAATATTATAACAACATTTCATAACCAAGTAATGGGTACTACTAATACATAAATATTCAATCATCATTCGTGGAGACTCATATACTATAATATGTGAGTATATGTCATTGGATGACACTCATATGACCTTTCCTAAACATGGAAAAAAGAATTTTTTTTTTGGGAAGGAAAAATTTCATCCTATATTGAGAATTTGGATCAACTCCATGTTCATTACATCAAACAAGACTTGGGAGTTTACTTTCTTTCATTAAACATGAATCACATCCTCCTTCCCCTGTCAATGAAGAATATAAAATATGGAATATGCAGCTCAATGACACATCCTCAAATGAAGGAAAGTCTTTCAGCGCTCTATTGTAATCTTCCATTGAACACATATTTCATTAAAATTGGAAGTTTTTCATCAATCTAGAATCTACAAACTTTAACTAGATTAAGTTTTTTCAAAATGTGGGATTATAAAATCACTTAGTTTAGTAATTTTAATGTATATATTCACAATTTTTGGTGAAAATTTTTTCATGGTAAAGTATATTAAACAAATTTATATAAACTTGCAAAAGCAAATATTTCACATCTTAATCTTGGTTTCCTTACATTATCTCTTTTAAGATTTTTTATGGTTTGTACTAAAAGCTAAGTTTGTTAAATTCATCTTATGAAAATAATGTTGTGTATGTTACTATTATTAACTTTATGAAAATAATGTTTTGTATGTTATTATGATTAACTTCATTATGAGAAGAATGTTTTGTATGTTACTATTATTAACCCGTTTAATTATAATTTTATATAGTAAATATCATGACAATGTATGTGTTAAATTACGATTATTACTACGACAAGGTTGGCACAATTTAAAATTCTATAGCCTTTGCAACACTAGTAATATGGTTGAAGATAAAAAACCCTCTTAGATCATCCACATTATACTCAAATTTGGATTTAAATTTCAAAATATTTTTGGCACTACCAACGTTCTTGACCTTTTAACTAAACAAAATTATGATGATCTTGAAACACCTATTTTAATGCTTTTTTAGCATAACAATAAAATTATTAAGAATTTAGAGTAATATCTTTATGGCTTCTTATATACCATATTATTTGGTCTTAGTGGATGATAATCATCATTATCACCGTCATCATTACATACTATTGTAGGAAGTTTGAATCATTTTAAAGTTGACATGAGAAAATATTTTTTTACGATCAATGTAAATGTTGAATCATTGAGAGTAGTAGTATAATTTATTTATTATTTATTATTTGTTCTTTTGTGTTAAAAACTAACTTAATTGAGACTGAAAGTTGTTTGCAAATAATAACGCCTTATGGCGTAAAAAAAAATTAATTGAGACTAACTTGATGAATAATAGATTAATATGCAAGATATATATTAAGTTACATAAAGTTATTTAATGACAAATGTTCATAGTAATGTGTCCAATATATACCAACATAGATCCACCTTAAATACAGATTTAACATGAGCCTAGAGGGATTAAATGTTGATTTAAATGTTGAATGAGAGTAGTAGTAAAGTTTATTTATTATTTATTATTTGTACTTTTGTGTTAAAAACTAAGTTAAAAGATATTGTTTCTATAGACCAAGTTTAGAAGATGTTGTTTTTAAGTGCATTATTGAATTTGATTATGCATATTTGATATGGTGAGAAGTCATGTTGGTCAAACAAAGCTTTGAAAAATTAAATATTTTATGGCACTGTCATGTCATTTGTATCACCACGTGATTACATTGAAATAATAAATAATATTATTACATTGAAATACTAAATAATATAAAACTCCAAAAATAATATCAAGAGAATAGTTGATATACAACAAATATTGAAAAGTGTGTATGAATGTATATTAATAGATCATTAAAAAAATATATATATAGTCGAAATTAGACATCCCCTCATACTAGGTTGTAGAATGAGCCTCGCCTCTCGACTCAATTACTAATCATTTTAATTATCAAAATCAATCATGAATTAGAATAGTAACAAAGTAATACAATCTAATTATTTTCAAATCCAAGAGGAAAGAGAGAAAATTGACTAAACTATTTACTACAAATGTTTAGTTTTTATTCCTGGAGTGTTTAAGGATATTATATTGAAAAGAACATATTGACATTCATCTAAAACTTAGATTCCAAGTTACATTATTTCTATTATCATTAATATTTATATTTATGTATTAAATTTGACTCGTGAATAATTGATTTCTTAAAAAGATTCTTACCTATAAAGTTATTTAACAATATATCAATATTGTGTTTCTTACTATTATTAACCATTTTAAATTGACACTAACTACTTTTCCTATGTTGAGTACAAATTTATTATACTAGTACAATGTTGGCACCACTTCAAAGTTTATAAGAGAAAATATTTTATAAGTCTAGTTGTGTTGTTCAATGATCAAAATCATTTTTTTTTAAATTAGAGTGCAACAAAACAACAAATTTGATTTAGATCAATTATAATAAGGAATATTAAGGAAAACTCACCTCAAACATTATTACAAATGTATAACATTTTTTCATTAAGTGTTTAAATGGTTTATATTAAATAGAATACTAATTAGCTACTCTATTTTGTTTTAATAGACCTTGAAGTTTAGAAGATGTTTTTAAGTGCATTATTGAATTTGATTATGCATATTTGATATGGTGAAAAGTCATGTTGTTCAAACAAAACTTTTAAAATTTAAATATTTTATGGCACAATCATGTCATCTGTATCACCACATGATTACATTGAAATACTAAATAATATAAAACTCCTCCAAAAATAATATGAAGAGAATAATATTGATATACAACAAATATTGAAAAGTGTGTGAATGCATATTAAAAGATCCTTAAAAAAAAATCACGTTCATTAATCATATAAACCTAATCTTAAGATATTCGCCCAAGTAGGTCAAGAACATCTTCTAGACCATATTTATCTATCTTGGTCTTCTTGCAATGTTCTTTCTTCAGCAGCCATGCCCAAACTATGGTATTAATTGGAATAGAGCCAAGTTCTGTGTCATCAAGATTTGGTATCCAATATTGCTCTAAAAATTTTCCATTATATTTCCCTGAAATAGGCTTCCACCAATCAACCTTACATGAAGTTTCTCACTTTCATTATCCCTAAATATATCTTAGATGGATTTTTCCTTCCAAATCATCTCTCCTGCACCTTCATTTCCTGATCTAACTAGCAACATCATTCCTTTCTGAACATCAATCTTTGGATTGAATGTTGGCTTTGGCTTGGTGCATTTGGGTCCAACATATAAGGGTTCATCCATTGCATTATCAAAATCTTCATCCATAATACTTGAGATTACATGGAGTGCATTACGATCAAAATCAACAACGTGCCTTGTCTTGGGCCAGAAATCCTCAAAAGATGAATCACTTCCATCTATTATTCTATGATAATTATAGATTCCATTTAATGTATCAAGAACTCTTTCCCGATACACTACTTTATTTTTCCATTCCTCTGTAAGAATTGGTGAATCTTCGTTCCCGATAGTGTCTTTCCACATTTTTATGAATGATGTTATCCTTTCCTTTAGTTCTTTGAAATATGCATCATTCTTTTTGGAATCTAAGAAATATGGGTTCCCTATGGGAATTATAGGTCGACCTTCATCATCTATATTCCATAACTCAACTGGTTCTGACCACTCAGCATCTCTAATGGATTCTTTGTACCTTAGTATTGGAATATCATTGAGTATAAGAAATTGGAAGTATTGAACATTAATATGTCCAACTAGTACATTTTTTCCCTCCTTGATATATCCATTAAGGAACATTTTGAAGTCATAGACCTTGTCCATAAGTGTAGGTGGAAACACTCGTTTTTCTTCAATTTTGCGATATGTATCCATCATTTCAGGTAAAGAATATATATCTTTACTTTTTAGGTTGGAAGACATTCTTCCATAGGTTCCATCTATGTCTTCATGGGTGTGCCCCACAGGCAACAATCCAACCTCAATAGTGATGAAGACACCAAGTGCAGTTAAAAGTGATAAAAACATGAAAAGATAGTGATTCTTATTATCACTTGCTGCATTGTCCAACTGTAACAACAAATGTGGAGGAAGAGTTTTAAAATCAACATTTTGGCTCTTTGATCTTCCATGAGATATAAAATCATCCTTGTAAACTTGACATTTTGAGTAAATAGAGGTGTCAAGTAATGCATTTGTAACTAGGTTTCTTGAACTTCCACTCTCATAAAGTAGATCACCATACATATCAATTTGTGGGTATTCAAGGTCCCTTAAGCACTTTGCAAGGGATGTAATAGTAAATTACGATCCCATTTGTACAAATGGTAGGGAGAAATGACCAAAATATCCTGTGTTATGCCCATGTGTTAGCATACATGTCAATGACACACCTAAATTTGTTCCTACAATAGATTTTGATTTGACACGTAGCCTTGGGATTGAAGTCTTTGTTTTATCCATTTTATCATGGATAATGCTCAAATACTCATTTGGAAACCACTCTGACATAATTCTATGGGCATAGTAGAAATATCTTCCACACATAAAAATCTTGTTATATTTGTTCAACCTACCTCGTGCCTTTTCTTCCAACTCTTTTGTAGTCAGTGACTTCATCTGTGCTTTCAACACAATACATTCACTGCATTTACTGAAGTTGGTGTTCTTTGAAAATGCCACATCTCGAAACTTAGTATTCCATATCTTGCTCATTGTTCACTATGATATTGATGGGTAATTAAGCTTTTGAAGAGCCTCATTGATCTCTTTTAACAGATAATTTTGTGTGTAAGTCGAAGGAAGAAATCTTAAAGGAGCAGATGTTCCATCTTCTTCAACTTGACGTGTTTGGTTTGGTGAAAAATCTGAATTATCCATTACAATTTTGTGCAATATTTCTATGGCTGCTACGGTCTGTCCTCGTGCTTTGCATGTGTTGGTGTTACCATGAATAGCTTTGATCTGACCATTTCGGAAATATTGTTGGTAGTTATAGAATGTGCTTTGAGGAATCTTATGTATTTCATACCATGCTTTCTTACAAATAATATTCCCATTAAATATCATGTCATTTACATTTCTAGAAATAGGTGGTAGGCCACGGCCATGGCCATGGCTCCTTGACATGACTGTGTTTGACATGAGTGAATTCAAGACAAATTCCCTAATACCATTTTTATTCTTTTGTCTCATACCCCTTCTAGCACCTGCAATGGCCTTCCTATCCACATGTTGAAGACAATATCTTGTACAACATACATATGCTGCCAAAAGTTGAATTTCTTTCTCTTCATCTATATTTGTTTGACATTTCGCAATTTTTGTTGTAGCCATAACTCATTTATTCCTTTTATATGGCCTTGTTACATGCATATCAATTGAGTTTATATATTTTTCATTACAAAGGTTATCATCCCATTTTTTTAAGGGATTTGTGTCTTCTATAACATCCCATAACACCATTTCCTTGGTCGGCTCCTTGAACTTTTCCTTAACCCTTAATATCACACCTTTGTTGTCCACCAACTTATTTATTGGCCATCTAAACAAAAAATATATAGACTTATCCCCAATTCTGCATATTGCACAATTTCCATCTATCTCTTCCAAAAAAACACCAAAGTCCATTTCTCCTAGTGTTTCACCTTCAACAATGTCATCCTCGCGGACATTAACTAGCATTCCTTTGGCAATGCACATGCTTTTTCCCATGAATTCATGTGTAAGAGAAACCTTTTTACATATGAATTTAACCCTATATTTGGGAATATTTAGGGTATGATCATGACAATGAGTTTCCAAATCTGATTCTGGCCAAATCTCATAAGATTCCAATGCACCCCCTAGTGTATGCTCAAATCCTGTTGGATGTGGTAGAGCAACATCATGTTTTAAAACCTTCTTAATTTTAACCACTATGCATCCTTTCTTTACCATCTTTCCTTGCAATTTATGCCCAAGCTTTGTATTGAATATGGAGCCCTCACCAACCTTCATTCCATTTTGCAGAAGATCTACCTTTTCTGCAATAGAAAATTTAGAAGAAACTTTTGCACCTATAAACGAATGTAAATAAGGTTAGTATTTACTCAAAAAAAATGTATTATACTATCAATAATATTTGAACACATGCTTCAATATTTTTATTTACCTATGTTGTGACTCAAATCGCTGATTTTCCATGGATGTATGTCCCCTTCATCAACATCCTCAATCAAATGTGGTTGAGTGACATCAATTATCAAAATTGCAGCATAACATGCATTAACCCTTTCTCCGACATAATAAGTTCCAGACTCTATAGATTCGACCTTTCCTAGCCCAACGACTTGATCATTAATAAGGAGATCAACATAGTCCCCTTTTGATATATTTTCCATTGTATCTTGTACCAATTCTGTAACAACAATTAAACCATAAATTGTAATTAAAAGGTTGAACCATGTAAAGTGTGATTTTATATTTTCACAAAAACACACAACTTTCAAAAAGTAATATAGATGCAATAATTCAAATAGTATGGTAGTCATATTGTATGTAATGAAACATTGTTCCCCATTGTCTAGTGCCTACTACCAAAAAGTACTTTAAATGAAAATTACAAAAAAAACATATATGAAGACCATGCAATTAGAGATGTAGATAGCATCATAGAATGACAAATATAAGCTCATGTCAAACCACCAAGTTCCTATTTAACTTCAAAAATGACACTTGTAGTCTTAATGCATGTGTATGAATAATCATCATAAGAAATTTGTAGAAGTTGAAGAACCAAAACATGGTCCATTGTAAAATCTAAGAAATTCCAAGATTGATTCTACATAGCATGTCTAAAAGCCCCATGAAAAGGAGAAAATATTTTTTCACTTAGTGAGGATGTTTGATGTTTGAACTTGATAATCAAAATCCAAACGAGAGGTTTTCTTCCAAACAAAAGTTTCGAATGACAAATATAAGCTCATATCAAACCACCAGGTTCCTATTTAACTTCATAAATGACACTTGTAGTCTTAATGCATGTGTTTGAATAATGATCTTAAGAAATTTGTAGAAGTTGAAGAACCAAAACATGGTCCATTGTAAAATCTAAGAAATTACGAGATTTATTCTACATAATATGTCTAAAAACCCCATTAAAAGGAGAAATTATATTCACTTAGAGAGGATGTTTGATGTTTCAACTTGATAATCAAAAGGAAAACAAGAGGTTTTCTTCCAAATAAAAATTTTGGTACTGTAAATACTAGATAATTCTCATTTTTATTCTAAAAGAAAAGAAATTTCATTTTACAAATCTTTAGTTCCAATGTTATCACTCCCTACGTATACAAAATAAGCACATACTATTGAGGATGGATACATAGGGATGTTAACTTTAGGTCCTCGAAAAGTGTAGATTTGAGTTTTCCTAGATTTTTATGTTGATAAGGAAGAGTCTTATCTTATGCATCCAAACATTAGTGAAATTGTTTTTGGAAGTTCATAACTATACAAAAAAATAGAGAGAAAAACAATACATGTTAAAAAATTATGCTTGATACTTTAAAGTTGCATATATTTGCATTGGAAGCCAAATATAGTATACCTCAATAATACATTTATTCATAAACTTCAAAATTATACAAAGATCAAATTATTCTCCATGGATCAAATAATTATGATTGGATTATTGTGTTTCTGGCAAAAGGAAAGCTATACCATTATCTTTCCTTCCAACTCAAGCACAAATGTAGTGCCAACAACAACATATATCTATATATAATTATTTTTCACTATCATTGATCTCCATAAATTTTTCCAAATTCAATAAAAGGGCACATCAAAAGCTATACCTCTAACCATTGTGATTATTGAGACAATGTCACCCCTAGAGCATTGGTTGCATAAGTGTAATGGTGTCTAGAAGAAAGCTAGTAATCACTAGGTATCCTTCTTGCATAATCACAAATGCATTTCCAAGAATAATTTCAGAGCACTAACCTTGGTGAGGGTGAAATATTGATAGTTTTCCTTTTGGAACATGAACAAATAAATCTAGTGCATTTTATAACTCCTAACACAAAAACAAGCACGTTTCCAACAATAATGTTGCATTGTGAAAAAAATTCAACGCATGCAAGATTTACTTCTATCACAAACACAAACACATTTTCAACAATAACATTGCAAGATGAAGGAAATTTAACACATTATAACCTTCCTTCTAGCATAACAACATACATATTTCTAATAACAACATTACATTATGAAGGAAATATAATGTGTTCTAGCTTTCCTTCTATCACAAGTAGAATCCCATTTCGAACAACAACATTGCACCTTAAATGAAAGCTAACAATCAATATCATTCCTTCTACTAAAAACATAAGAATATTGCTAGAAGCAACGTTACATGGTCAAATAAATCTAGCACATTCTAGATTTCCTTCTAGCACAAACACAAGCACATTTCCAACAAAAATGTTGTAAGGCATTTGAAATCCACCACATGCTAAATCTGCTTCTAGCGTAAATAGAAGCATGTTACTCACAAAAACATTGCAAAGTAAAAGAAATCTTACACATTCTAGAGTTTCTTCTAGCACAAACAAAATCGCATTGCCAAAAACAACATTGTGGGGTGGAAGATATATAACCTATGCTTCATTTACTTCTAGCACATTGCCAACAATAACATTGTAGTGAAAACGAAATCCAATACATGATAGAATTCCTTCTAGCACAAGCATAAGTAAATTTCCAATAATATTACATTGCAAAAGAAATACAATGCAGGTAATATTTCTTTCTAGCATAAATACAAGAAGGTTTCCAACAACAATATTGCATTGTGAAACAAATCTATTGCATGTTAGAATTTATTCTAGTACAAACTAAGCACGTTTCTAACACCAATATTGCATTGCAAAAAAAATTAGGTGCATGCTAGAATTCCTCCCACCATACACAAACATATTGGCAACATCAATATTCTAGGGTAAATGAAATCTATATCATGCTAGATTTTCTTCTATCACAAACATAAGCATATTTCCAAACACAATATTGCAAAGTGAATTAGATCTAACATGCTATTTGTACTTTTATCTCAAACACAAACATGTCACCAATAACAACATTGCAAGGTGAATGAAATCTAACACATGCTAGATTTCCTTCTCTCCCAAACAAAAGCACATAACAATATTGCAGGGTGAAAGAAACATACCACATATTAGATTTGCTTCTAGAACAAACAAGCATATTGTCAAAAATACCTTATGCAAGACAAAATAAATCTAGTGTGGTAGATTTCCTTCTAGCACAAACACAAACACATAACATTGTAGAGCTTAAGAATCTAGCGCATGCCAAATTTTGTTATAGCATGAATACAAACATATTACCAACAACATTCTGGGGCAATAGAAATCTAGCACATGCTAGATTTCCTTTTAGCACAATCACAAGCACATTTCCAATAACATCATTGTGGTTAAGGAAATATGGTGCATACTAGATTTCCTTCTAGCACAAACAATTGAATTCCCAACAACAACATTGCAATTCGAAAGAAATCTAGTGCACACCAGATTTCCTTCTAACGCATATACAAAGACATTGTCAATAAACTCATAGAAGGGTTACAGAAATCTAATGTATGCTAGATTTCTTTCTAGCACAAACAAAAACACATTACAACATTTCTAGATAAAATAAATCTAGAACATGGTAGATTTACTTCTAGCGCAAACAAAAGCATATTGTCAACAACCACATTGCAGTGAAAAAAAATCTAGTGCATGCTAGATTTCTTTCGAGCCAAAATTGAAGCATGTTGGAAAATTAAACATTGCAAGGTGAAGAAAATCTAACACGTGTTAGATTTACACATAGCACAAACACAAGCACACAACAACATTGTAGGGTGAAAGAAATCTAGCGTGTTAGATTTGCTTCCAACATAAACAAAAGAATATTGCCAACAACAACATTACATGGAAAAAGATATCTAGAACAACTTCTATCACAAACACAAGCACATTTCCAATAACAACATCGCAAGGTAAATGGAATTTAATGCATGTTAGCTTTACATGTAGCAAAAATAAAAGCATACTACCAACAACATTTCATGCCAAAAGAAACTTAACACATGTTATATTTCCTTCTAACACAAACACAAGCACATTTACAAGGTGAAGGGAATCTAACACGTGCTAGATCTCCTTCTATAATAAACAATCAAATTGAAAACAACATTATTGTAGAGAAAAAGAAATCTAGCACAACTTCTAGCCCCAACACAAGCACATTTCCAATAACATTGCCAAGGTGATGGAAATATAACACGCACTAGATTTCCTTCTATCATAAACAACCAAATAGACAACAACAATATTGCAAACCAAAAGAAATCTAGCATAGTTTCTAGCCCAAACACAAGCATTTTTCCAATAACAACATTGCAAGGTGAAAGAAATTTAATGAGTGTTAGCTTTACATGTAGCACAAATACAAGCATACTACCAACAACAACATTGCATGCCAAAAGAAATCTAGTGCGTGCTATATTTCATTTTAACACAAGCATAAGCACATTGCTAGTAAGAACATTCCAAGGTGAATGAAATCTAACACATGTTATATTTCCTTCTATCATAAACAACCAAATTACGAACAATAACATTGCATTGTGAAAATTCCTTCTAACATGTCAATAAAAATATTGCAAGGTGGAAAAAATGTAAGGTGTGCTAGTGTTGGAAATATTGAGATGGGGGTTGAATCAATATTTCTTACAATTTTTATATTATGCCAGTTAAAATCACTAATTAAACCAAAACACAAGATGTGCAACAAGAAAATAATTTTATTAATGAATTTGAGGAATCTAAAAACCAAAGCTTCAGCTTGTACAACAAATTCCTTAACTCCTTCAAGGCTTGAACCCTGAATGAGGACTCTAATATTCAACGACAAATCCAAGCTCCAACCTTGTACGACAACTCCAATCCTCTACGAATCCAACCCTCTCAGTTTACTTCAATCCCTTAGGGTGACTTCAATACTGCTTCAAGCCTCCATCAAAAACTTCAAATACTTCTAAAAAATGTATCCAAGATAGGTCTGGAAAGTGCTCTCAAATCTACCTCTACAAAAAATTCATGTATGCTTCAGAAAAAATTTTATGGTTGCACCAACAAAACATTTCTTCGAGTGTTGATCTTCAACTATGCTCTAAGTATGACTACTCCAACAAAACAAGTCTTTAAGTGTTGGTCTTCAACAATACTCCAAGGGTGATTGCTTCAAAAAAACAACTCTTCAAGTTTTGGTCTTCAACTATGCTTCAAGAGTGACTGTTGTTTCAACAAAGGCTTGAAGAAAGCTCAATTAATGTCATGATCAATGCACTCTATTGTCAACTCAAAAGATGCTCAAAGTATGTTATCATTTTATCATTCAATGAAGGTGTCTCTTAGGCTCTTCATGTGTGGCACTTGAAATAATGTCCTTCAATCGATAATGATTACTTTATTGTTGTTTCAAATCTGACTTGATATGTTGATCAAGCCTCTCAACGTATAATATTCCTAATGGTAAAATTAAGATTGATAACAAAAACATGCAATAAACCCAACACAAATATTTTTCAGCAAATGCCAATAAAACAAAAATGCTCCAAACACACGAAAATGGGAAAATTTTATTATATGATATTGTTGGAGTACAATATAAAAAAAAAAAATGCACACCCTAGCTTTCACAAGGCAAGCTACAAGCCTCAGGTGGATGTTTTATCAATGCCAAACTGTTGCTGCAATTTTCGCACAAAAAATCTGCACTGAACTTGTGATTTTTTCACTGTTGGTTGTGTTGATACCCTGATTAGCCCCCTCCTAACTGTGAAAAATTATGAATATTACTTATGCAAAAACCCTATTGTTAAATCACGATTTACTTCTCCTACTTATACAAGTTATTAATCTAAAATGTTCATTATTAACATTGAATTAAACACTTTAACGGCCTACACAGATCCAGATCTAAATTGAATACATGCACATAGACAACGTGACACACAAGAATTTATGGACAACTGTCCTCGAAAAAAACCCAATGCGGGAAAATCGGTCTTCTAGCTGCTGGAGGGTTTTTATTATTAAGTAGATTCTAAGTACAACAAATATGGGCACCTTATTGGTTAACCTGACAGAGAAAAAATCTGTAGCAATACCTCTGTTTCAAAGATGGAAAACTGGATTGATTCACACCCCCAAATAGGATTTACAGAACTTAGCCCTTTTCTGTCTTTAGAAACCCCAGCGCAGCTCTGAAGCCCTATGTGTAAGCTCTGCTAGCCTGTGTGTGCCTCTACTTAGGAGAGGCCTGCGTAACCCCAGACTGGGTTACGTTGTCCCTGCGTTGCCGTAGTTAGGCTTGCGTAAACCCTGATGGCCTCCTGCTTCCTCTACACTAAACTTTTTGGGTCTGCATAGCACCTGCATAGTACTGAGCCCTCTACATCGTGTAGTTGTTGCTCCCGCTACACTACTCTGACTGCTACTTCTCTACCTCTAGTTGACTCTTGGCTTGGGATTAGATCATCCCTCTCGCCAATACTACCCCTCGTTGCAGCTGAAACACTTCTGGAAATTCTTATCAAACCACGCCCTAGAATTCCAGCTTAGTCTCAGTGCTCTGCCTTCGTGTGTGTTCTCCAACTGACCCCAAGCCTTTCCTTCATACTTTTCTCGTTGGGAAACCAACAGCTGTGATCTAATCTTGAATCGACGGCTAAGATTAAAAGAAAGATTGATTCTTGTGACTTAAGTAATTTCCATCACATGTTTAAATTGATTACCTTTAATCTTTTAATTTTCCTAAGTCAAACTTAGGGTCCTTAATTAAAAATATTAATTAATTAATTATCTCTTAAACTGGATGGAATTTCTCAAATCCCTTTCTGGGTCTTGGAGATCTCACGTACTCTAGTCCCTCCACAAATTTTGGGAGCTAGAGCACATCCGATGCTACCCCAACACTAAACAATATCAACACTAATTGCTCAGAAAATTCCGATAAATTAGACATGGAATCCTTGTCAAAAACCTAGAAAAACCCAGAAAGGGTTTGCCCTGGTTTTGATGTTCAAAAAATGGCCACAAATTGCTTGACCCTCCTCTAAGTGCAGAAAAACTAGATCTGTGACTAATGTTGGAATGAATGTCCCGAAATGGCTTGAAAAATATTCTCAATTGCACCCCAAGCCAAGCCCAAGAAACCCATCTCTCAAAATCCCTTCACAAGCCACCCCACAATTGTGCCTCCACAATGATTGCACAGTTTCTAGGTAGGATGACATAGTTTTCGCTCCGAAAAATTAGTTTGATGTTTTGTGTTGAATTCTACCCTTGCAAATCTTCCTCCTTTTTCCTAGAATTGACCAAAAATTACTTCAACAATGCTACAACTCCCAACTCCAGCTCTTCCTCCTCAACTCTCTGTGTGGCCTCCTGAATGCGTCTCAGTTTCTTAAAAACCATACCACATGCATGGCCCTCTATCCAACTCCTGAAACTTATGAATAATCCTTCCTAAGGTGGTACTCAAAGTCTGTTGAAGAAAGGTTGAGCTTCCTCCTTGAGAAAATCTTGTGTTTAACAACACTATGTAACTCTGTTAAACAGCTAGAGCAACACTTCAAATGTCAAATTATCAAAAGACCTCAAATGTTGCTTCCTCTCTCCTATTTATAATTTATGTTCATTCGCTCCATGTGGGCCCCTCACTAAGCAATTCAAACCTCTTCCCTTGGCCATACGATTTCTCTCTCCTCAAGGAGTGCATATTAGTTGGGGAGGTGGCCCCCACATTCCACCAAGGCAAACATTTCGACCCCCTTGTCCTATGTTTCCTCTCCAAAATTATCTTAGGGCCCCAAAATTAGCAAAATAGAAAATTTGTGGTACTATTGACAAAATTATTTAGGAAGGGATATTACAGTTCTCCCCTCTCAAATGTTGCTTATCCCCAAGCAACTGTAAAACTGGGTGCTGTAAACTCTACTTGTAAACCCACGTGGCATCCTGTTAATTGTGAGTTAGCATGTTGCACCTCCGCAGCTTTTGAAGGTGATTTAGAAATTAAAAAACAAAAAACCTACTCCAAATTTGAAGGTGATTTAGAAATTAAAAATAAAAAAAAAATTTAAAAAAAAAAGAGGAGAAGAAGAAAGAAGCCGACTTCAAATTATGTTTTTATTCTTGCGGGATGGATCTATTAGTTGAATCTTAAAAGCTTTAGGAACAATTGCTTTTATTATTATTGTGGGATGGATCTATTAGTTGGATCTTAAAGCTTTAGGAACAATTTATTTATCTACTAGAGTCAGAAACACATCGTTGTTTCACACGCTTGCAAAGAAAAAATTCAGTTGAAGGGTCTTCTAATTGAGCTTGGAAGAACGCAGAGAACACTATTATATTCTATGATAGTCGAAAGTGCTATTGATTTGGCTACAAATACAGCATTCATAGTAAGACTAAGCATATTAATATGAAGTATCATTTTGTAAGACAAGTCAATGATGATGATGGAATAGATATTTAAAAGTTCACACCCAAGAAAATTGTGTAGACAAAATTACGAAAACAATGTTATTAGAGAACTATGGTGGTTTTTGGCATCTCTTGGTTTACAAAGGGAGTGATGAATGGGCTTGAAAAAGTTATCTGATAAATTTTTGTCAAAATGGAAATTGTTGGAATATGACAACAATTAATTTAAAAATAAAAAGGCAGCCCAAGAGATAGGTGGAGTGGGCTGCAAACAGATATTCATAACTTCAAAATTTATCTATTTGGTACAAATTGCGAAATATAGTTTTAATCATTTTTGCCTTTTTTTTGTGTTGTTCCTAAACTAATGTTCACAGTACAAGCAACCCCATGAAATTGTTACAAACTGCTCAAAGCTATACTGGTCCTAAACTAATGTTCACAGTACAAGCAAGTCCATGCAATTGTTACAAACTGCTCAAAGCTATACTCATCAAAGTTTGCACAATTTTGATCTTCAAAATTTTCTTCATTTTTATGCAGGTTTCCACTCTTTTAGTGATCTATTATAGCATGGTTCAAATGCATTACAGCTCTTGTTGGTGCTTAAAACTATCTCAACTCAGTCACCACTCAGATATTTTCAATTTTCATGTTTTTCTTGATAATTTAAAATGTAAAAATGGATATAAACAGAAAAAATATAAGAGTAACACTATAAGAATCAAAGGCTGGTACTGCAGTTTGTTTCACAAATTTACAGATGCTACTAACATTCAAATAACTAAGAAGACACTACAATAAGCAGTGAGTTTATTCAAAGAAAACAAAATTAAAGTTTAGAATTTAATTTGAAACAACATGCAATATTTGTTAAGATTTGCCAGCATCAATGATAAGCCTTAAAAATTACGACCTCATTAGAAAGACCTAGTTTCCAATGCTTCTTGCCACTACTTTACCCCAATTAAGAGTGTCAATCTCTGAAAACTCTATCCACAAATCTCTTATTCAGGATATCTTTCTTCAACTCTATAGAGAAAAAAAGCAGGACTATTACTCCATGTCTTGAAAAAAAAAATTCAAAATAATTTGATAATGGATATCAAAAATTCTGAGCAAAGAAACTGAGTATAAGAATTCAAAAGCTGAACTACAAGCCTCAGTCCCTTAAATTGAATCTTATCTGATAAAATTTCAATAAAAAATGCAAGAGCTGAACTACAAGCCTCAGTCCCTTAAATTGAATCTTATCTGATACAATTTCAATAAAAAATGCAAGAGCTGAACTACAAGCCTCAGTCCCTTAAAAAAATTAAAATAGAGGGTAATAGACTTTGACAATGGATACCTGAACAAGGTACCTGGAAAATATTATCTTTTACCAAATTCCTGACCTGTACAAAAAACTTGTATATTGCACCTCATTTTGCTGAAAAAAATTCAACCACAGTGCCCAGATATAGAATGGAGAAGATTTATGGAAACTGAAAATGTGAAAAAATAAATAAATAAACAAAATATGGATGGTTCCCTCCAGTTCAATTGCATCTCAAGGCAGTCCAATTGATGATCAAGCTCACCACATCCATTTCCAATCCTAGTTCCATCATGGTACAAACTACAAGAGAAGAAAGACTAAGAGATACAATGGCTAAAAGATGGTTCCTAGGCTAACAAAGTATTGAGAGTGTGTGAGAGAGTGTATTATCAAACTCCATCATGGAAGACAGACTAAAAGATAGTTCCTAATCTAAACATGTATTATCAGTGATTGTTCCAACTATGAGGCTGTCTCCTTTTGCCCCAATACTAGAGTGATGAATGTAACTGGTAATTAGGATAGATTTCATACATTTTTATTTCAATTCCTGCTTCAACATCAATCTAATGAGCTGCGCTTTTGAAGGGTATGTCAGGACCGTTTATTGATAAGGAACAGATTTAGCAACTAAGAAGAACATCAGTCGCAAAATGGAGGTAGGTTTAGACTAAGTAAAGCATTTTTTGTATTAACTTCAACCACTCCCTTCAAATGCTGGTAGCCCATAAGCCTCTTCTAGGCTTCAAAACCCACTACACATCCTCATGATAAAGCAGCCCTGACCGTGGCTTTCTTGTTGTAGGTTCTCGGCCTCCAGGACAGGGCTCTTAAGCCCTGTGGCCTAGCTGTAGGTGACCCAAACTAGTGCGGATGGCTTCAAGGAGAATGACACCTTCACAACAATCCCAAACTGTCATCAAAATCACCCTTAACAGGTGTGGCTTCTATCTACTTGAACTCAGACCTGTGATGATCATAGAATGATAGATGGAAATGATTCATCTTTTGAATATTTATAGTTCCCGAGCTTCTATCTATTTTCCAATCTTTGTTTGTGGTTATACAAGAAGCATACAAGTGCCTGCGAGGATCTAGCAAGAGAAGAAAGGAAGCATGCAGGTGATTTGAAAATATTTGATTCAAACACTGAGTATGGAGTAGGGACAGAACATGGTCAAAAAGCATAATTTACAAAGGTTGTACCTGATGATTTTGATGGTGCATGTGTTAAAATGGACAAGGACATTTTAGCAATAGAAATTATGAATTCTAAAAACATGGAAGAAATTGCACAACCACCTGCATTATTGAAAGATAATCTATCACACAAAGAAAACTGTCCAAATCAACAAATAAGAAGAGAAGGCAGCAGGCATATATCTACTTTACGGCCTTTCATCATTATCCCAACTTCATGTGGATCAAATTTGAATTCACACAGGGGTCCTAGTTACATGAAAAATGTGGAAGAATTTTTTGCAGCTTTTGAATGTTAGAAGACTACAGAAAGAATAATGATAAAATGGAGGGGAGAAAAATCACCCATTTGTAGCCAATCTCTTAAGACACAGGTAAGGTGACAAGGGACAAGTAGTAAAATAATGCTTAGGAAATATGATGTGAAGCTTCTTGGGAACACTGGAAATTTTATGGGATTAGATGGAGAAAAACTAGTGATAGAGGAGGAAGAATGCCCAGTGTCTACTTTCACTAGTTCTGAAGGACAAGCTTGTGAATTGATAAATGAAGCTGGTGGAAATATAGAATCTCTTATTGAGAGTGTTGTTAATGAACTATAGTCCCAAAAGGATACTCAGTTGGATAGCAACTCACAGAGAGTTATGCACACTCACGATCAACATAGTATGGTGCATTGTGCTGATGATCTCCAACTAGGATCCGTTTCAAAAAAATGAATCATTTTTACATTTGAAATTGAAGAAACATTCAAACTACCCTCCAAAAACTTGTTTTCCTCCTTTGAAAATTCCCTGGGAAGTACTTTTCAACAAAATTTACATTTTATGGGCAGAGATGCGCTGAAAAGTTAAAACAGATGAGACAATTTTTTAGAAAGAATTCCCATCTGTCTATCAAACAGCTTAGTTTGGAAAATTTTCATATATAATTGGTGATCTTCCTGCTATATATTACTATATTCACTTAGTAGAGATCATATTCACAAATGGCCTATCTAGGATGTGAGGTTTTAATGCCTTTGTACAGCAGGATAAGATTCTTTTTGAGCTTGACATATATGCTCGAGTTGGTTCAAACACTCCACTTGTTTTGATGGATACCCCGGTACAAGTTATTGATGGAGGAACTCTAACTCTTAAATCTGAAGCAGTCACTAGTAGCCCTATTGTATGTGCTAGCTACATTAGAAAGGGTGTTCTTTTCGTTGATTTTCCTCCTGTACTATAACTTCAGTTGAAATGATTTGAATATGATTTCCTGCGAGATACAATGATCAAGATAAATGACCAATATGAATTTCCACTTCAACTTGACTTGGATAGGGACAACGATGAATATATTTCTCCAGATGCAGGTGACTTGTTGAAGTTATTGGATGTATCTTCTGATGAAAACACATTACCAAATACCTATGCTGAACTTCGACCTCCTCTTGGAAAGAACTGTTTAAAGATAGTGGAATTCATTATAGTCCCACTAAGGATGGGCAGTGAAGTTTCTCAGTAGGAATTAGTCAACTTGGGTGCTATTCAAATGATTATACATCTGCTTTTTTATTATCCTTTTAACAATTCCTTGCATCATCAAGTGGAGAGATTCATAGTGTCATGCTTAGAGAACAATAACACATCTCCTATCAAGCATCTCCTTTAGGATTGTAACTTAATTGAAAGGTTTTTTGCAACAGAAAGAAATCCCACTATTCTTGTTGATCAGAATAATCCAACAAAAATCTTACCCAGGAAAAGTTGCACCAAGAATATGGAACATTGGTCACTTTACACGAATTTAAAACAAGCTTACTCAGTTGGGGATAAATAATATCTTGACACAGTAATTGTTGCGGAGAAACGACGAGTGGACTAATTGGGAAACAAATGTTACTTCAAAATGTAATGTAGTGGGGAATGTTGTCCAGTGGACATGCAGACGATCAACAATACACAAATGGACTATAGCTAGTGATGCAGATGATTTTCGTGGCAGAGATTATGATAAGTCAACAATGGCTAATAACCTGAGTCAAGTATTTTGATATGGAATGTTTGACAGTGAATATGGGGAAGAGGCTTGTGGAGCCATTGGTAGAGACAATGAGGATGCCTTCTTTGATGATGAGTCAGCAGAAGTGGTTGTCTTCTCTCTCAGAATGGGCAGAAAATAGGATGGTGTGAGGCTGAGAGAGACGATGTTCACCAATACAAATTGGTTTTCACTTCAAGAAGACAGGCATACTAACTGGTCAGTGCCGACATCTCTTGTTTCATCATCTCCTAGAGTAGAGGATGGTCAAACAAACAACATAACAACATCAACTAATACTGGTGGTAATAGTAGTAGTAACGATGAAATTGTGTTAAAAGATGATGGGAAGTTGGTAGATACAAAAGGAAGACCGGTGCCAAACATGAACTTAGGACAAATGGGGTCGAAGGATATTTAGAGAGTTGGTATATATTTGAATGGTGATGAGAGATAATCCTGTTACAACATGCTAGGATCTATCTATGAATGTTGTTTCAGATTGCAGAAAATTAACTAGAGGGCCCTTCCAAGGGTGCTCCACGTACATATGCATGGCAACAAATAGGTGACCTTTCTATAAACTAGGATCTACCCTACCTTTCACTTAGATGATAGCAATAAATCATCCAATTTAATAACAAGAATCAGCAAGGGAAAAGCACAGGAAACACCTCAACAGACATCCTTGTTTAGATGGCAGATTTTTCCCTTTAATCAAAGCCCTTTACAGCAGAATTTAAGTGTAATTTCCAGTCAATAGAAACAACAATATGGATTGTAGCCCCTGTTGATGTGGCATGCTTCCACATATTTGCTTGTGCCTAGGGAGATGTGAACTGTTCTCTCAAGCATGAAACTGTCTAGATAAAGGCTTCAAAAGGTGCCCCCAAATATGTGAAGTAACACCTCAAAAGTGCCCCAAATATGTGAAGTAACACTTCAAAAGATGATTCATAATAAAGAAAAGGCATAAAGAGCAAAAAAAATGGCTATCAAGCCAACCTCCTCCATATGGAGCCTGCTTGAGTAGGTCTTCAATGTGGATCAAGGCCTCATACAACATGAGGGGTAAGAGGCTCAATCAAAAGAACAGTAGGAAGAACCTGGCCAGTTTAGGATCTGGAAGATTACATTTATTATTGGAAAGGAAATGTGTCATGAGGTGAAGGAGATCTTGGTAGGCCTGGGCAATGATCTCTGTGATTTGTATGGCTATGTCATGGATTTTCTAAGTGGATTAATTTTTTAAAGGAAATGTTATCGTAGGTTTTATTAAGCACTTTGAAATTGATACTTAATTAAGTAGACTCCTCATTGATAAACTGGGAAGATCTAGCAGGCATCTACATTCAGTAAGCCATTGGATTAATACTTTCATATTCAACGAGAAGAATTATTTTTGGAGTTTTAATACATCATAGGAAATCTTTAAAGCATAATTACATTGAGAAATATGCATTATAGCTATACATAATTCCATATGGCTCAATTTGTATGGAGGGCTAGACAGTTTCCAAATTTGAATGTGGATAGTGTGGTACTGCAATACTGATTTTGGGGTTTATCACCTTGGTTGGTATTGCAAGTCATAGTTGGACTCTACCATCTTGTGACAAAGTCTAGCATGATGAAATACTGGCAAAGCTGGTTTTGCCTTTCTTTTTTGGTGAAATAATAAGACACTGGGAATCTATGGTTAGCTTGATTTCTTGATGTGGAATATTTTTCGAAAGGGGAAAAGGTAGCCAATACAAAATTGATACTTCTAGTATGGGATATCCTTAATTTAATGTATTCATTATTTGTAGATAGTTGGACCCATGTGAAAAAGATATATTATGAGCAGCTTCCCTTCAAGTGTCGAAAATGCCATGTCTATGGTCACTTTACTAGGGGTTGTCCGAGTAATGGAGAGGCATAGAAAGGGAAGGAGGAGGGTTCAAACTAGGTCAAGTGGACAAAGACCTCCCATAAATCCCACAAATCTGGCGTCCCAAATGGTAAAGGCCCTCAGCCGGCTTCTATTCTTCAAACCCCCCCTCGAATGGTCAAGAAAACAAATTTGGGCCCCTAAGTTCAGCAATAGAGGACACCTAGGAGGTCGAGATGCATAATAAAGGATCCCCGGACAAAGGGACCCCTTCAGGCTCGAGGTAAGGAGAAAGTGCCACAGATATATCTAAAGAAAAACATGTAGAAGTTGAGGAATAACAAGTATCGGAGGATTCACAGGAGGAAGGAGAAATAGGGGATTCAGAAGCTTCAGCTAGAAGATCCACAAGAGGCCGTAAGTCTGCCCATGAAAAGAGAGAACAGGAAACCTACAAGATAAGCTCCAGGGAATTCAACCAACCCTCAAGACACTCTTGGAAAAAACGCCGAAGATGACAAGAAATCAGACTCAGGGCTCCAAGGGAGCTCATCACACCCAAAAAAGTATGTGATGAAGGTTTTCTCCTGGAATTGCAGGGGTATGGGGAGCAGAGTTAAAGAAAAAGCCATAAGAATTCTTCTAAGGATAGAAACCCTAGACATACTTCTCATTCAGGAGACTAAAATGGAGGACAAAGACTTCCTCCAAATAAGTAAGAAATTTTGGAATAAAGGTGGAGGACAAGAAGTCTTTGCTCAAGGAGCCTCGGGCGGGCTGGGTACTCCCTTGAGTATTAAAAAATTCTCGATGGTCAAAGAGATCCTAAACACTCACTAGTTGTTCTTGAAACTTCAGCATCTTGACACAAAAGAGATCATTTGTCTCATCAATGTGTATGTCCTAGTAAATGCAGGGGAGACAAAGGCTTGTTGGGACTCCATCAGAAATCTTAAAGGAATGGAGAATCTAGAAAATACCATCATTGCTCGCGACCTGAATCTCACCTTGATTTTCTCAGAGAAGCGAGGAGGCAGCATCGTAAGGGATCTAGTGAGAGAATGGGTGGAGGACCTCATGCAGGACTGGGACTTGCTCGACATCAAGCCCTCTATTGGTAAGTACACATGGTCAAACAAAAGAGTCGGTCTGAGGCATATTGTTGCAAGGTTAAATAGATTTCTCGTTCAAATTTCTTTTCTCCTATTAGGATTAGAGGCTAGAATGCACATTCTCCCTTGCAGCATTTCTGATCATAAAGCATAATTATATCTACTCATTAACATTTCCTTAAGGATGTCCCAAGGATAAATATTTTTTGAAAAGAATCAATAAGTGCTTTGTAATTCAATATTTGCAATTGTTCTAGCAACCAGTGTCCCTACAGTTCTCCTGGAGAAGAATGATCCTAGACTCCCTCTTGTTTGATGATTTACATGCTACTAAAGAGTTTATATTCTCATATTCAAAGTGAATGAATAATTTTCCACAAGCATTTATGGCTATCCCATCATAGCAGATAGTCAAATCACGTAGAAAGGCCATTAGATTCCTAAATAATTTTCCTAGTTCTTTCACTCCCTTCTTTTAACAGAAAAATCCTTATGTGGATAATATTGAATGAATAAATTCCTCATAGGGATTTAATCCAAAAACATATGATGATTTAAAGAATCCACAAACTTCAATCGAATCTTTTTTCTATGGATTGATTGAAAGAAAGAGAACCATTAAAATAGCCCTAATTTTTTTTGCAAATAGCCCTAATTTTTGTTCCTGAGTTTTTTCTCTTGGAAATTTTAACAGAGTATACTTGTGGCTTTTTCATGGTCGCACTACATTTTTTAAGTGTTATTCTTTAGTAATATTTTCCATCCTATCTCTAGCCCCTCTCAAGGGTGGCCATTATGTATATTTTTCCTTGTATCAGAGACTACAATTTAAACTATTTGCACAACTTTTCTGAGACATATAGACTACTACAGTTTCGGTGAATGCTCAAGTGAATTTTCATTTCATAAGTTACAATGTTTTTAGTTACAAATAATGGGTTCTTCCAGTATTTTATTCTTTCTCTGTTTTTTTTTTTAATTAGCAATATGAATTTCCTTCTATTTATTCGTTTATTTGCAAAAAAAAAAAAAAATTATGATCTCTACGTGGAATCAAGTTCTCTGCCCAGTCCTCAACTTCTTTTGCATAGAGATGATCTTCATGACATCATCCTTCAATTGGGGACCCAGCATGGCCTTCACAATATTGTGCTCCTTAACCGCCAAAGAGAAGAGATAGATTTGCTCGAGAAAACAGATTTTTCCTTTTATTTACCATGCAATCAGTGTATTCCTGGAATGGAGATTTTAAGAACCTTCCACAAATCAGGTGTCAAAAATCCATGAGTCCTTAATAATAAATATACATTCAAAATTTTCCTTGACAAAATTTCTTAGAGTTTTGGTCGACTCTCGATTTCTGGGACAGAATCCGATTTTTGGAGACCAAGTTTGGTGGCACGAAATCTGAGGAAATCTAGACTGTTTGACTGCAGCGTTGACCACATCTTTGACTGCATGTTTGACCAGTGCATTGACCAGGTTTGAACGATAATTTCAGGACTGTTTGACCAAGTTTGACTGAGAATTTCATGAGAAATCCCTGAATGGTCAAAATGCCATACAAAGTTCATTCTGGAAGTCTTCCACAATGAAATGGATCTGATCATGATGGAACTCCACTAGCCATTTAGCTTTCTGAATACAATTATGTGTGTGTTGATTATCAGCATTAATCACTGCTTAGCCATTTCATGGACCACATTCCTCTATGGATAATCATCAAGGCTTGGATGCAGGAGGTAAGGGAGTTTCAGATGGCTTTGGAAAACTACTGTTAGCTTGACCATGGGCTTCTTTTTTGTTTTATTTTTTGAATAAAGTTTCCTTTGATGAAAGTATTTGCAGCAGTCCTTGGTACATATAGACACCTTAGTTGGCTTCTCCTGGTGGTATGAGAAACTCTCACCAAAGAGAAATGCACAATTATGTTTCCTTGTGTGCATCAAGTTCCCTAAGATAACCATGAAATATTGGCCTTTCCACAAACATATTTCTTATTCTCTCACTCACTTTATCTATCATAGGCCTGAGAAATTTCACAACCCTTAGAACTTGTCCAAAGACCTTAAAGAATAAGTTCTGATTGGGGTTGGAAAAATAATGTTTATATAACTTGTTTTGAGGTCTAAAATGGGCCTCATAAGAAAAATGTACAACAAAAATAAACTTTATAACAAACAATAGGATTCAAGATGATTATTTCAACCATGGGGGATGATTCACCATTTTTTAAATAAAAGGGTAAAAATATTAAAAAATAATAAAATAATAAAACTACTTTTTCAACTCGTATTTTCAACTTATCTCCCAAAATTTTTACTCAAATTTCAAGCGGGAGTACTCATTGGATGCGAAATTTAATTCCTCATCCAAGGAGTACCCATGTTGCATACTTTTGATGAACTCTACTACACGAAAAATGAGAAATACATAAAAAACATGATTGTAATCACGTTTTTTTATGTATTTCTCATTTTTCGTGTAGTAGGACCCATCAAAAGTATGCAACATGGGTACGCCTTGGATGGGGAATTAAATTTTGCATCCAACAAGTACTCCCGCTTGAAATTTGAGTAAAAAATTTGGGAGATAAGTTGAAAATATGAGTTGAAAAAGTAGTTTTTCCATTTTTCCCTCTAAAATTTGATGATGTCATCAAATCTTATTTGATTTTTTCCACTATTATTTTATAATTTCCTTAGGAGGCCCATTTTATACCTCTGAATTCCCCTAATGCCTTAGAGCCTATAGGAGGAGAAATTTCTTCCATCCAAATAAAACGTATATTTTATCAAAGAATAAGGGAATATATAAGATAATGCCTCCAGAATATCCTTTTCAATGAAGCACTTCAATTCAGGGTGGCCACACTCGGTAATCATCTGAAATTTTTCAAGATTCAAAGTGGCAAAGGGAGACAATTGCAAGGCCATCATCCACTGGCTTAAAATACGCAATAGGCCTACAAAAGGATTTTTTTGGGGCCCTATATTCAAAAGAAGGCTTGAAAAGAGAATCTCCACTATCAAATCAACCAAGGGTAGGCTTAAAAGATGAAATTGAGAAACAATTTACTTCTCAGTTCTCTCTACGAAATAATTTTCAATTGCAAATACTGAGGAACATCAATGCAACCCTATCTTGGAGTCATCTCACAAACTTTATGAAGCGCAAAGAATATTGTGTGACTAGTCGTTGACTTTGGGTAAGCTAGCTGCTACCCTCTCAAACATGAACAATGATGATGGTAAGTCCTGGGATTAGATAGATTCCAGAGTTAATTTTATAAAGCTACCTAGTATTTTGTCAATCCAGACATTTTGCAGAGGTTTACAAAGAATCCATCACAGAGCAATCATTGATAACCAACTTAAACAAAGGTATTAACAAGTTTATACCCAAGGTCAATGATTCCTAAGTGACTATGAGATGGAAGCCTATCACTCTGTTGAATGACTCATGTAATAGTCTTACCAAAGCTCAGCACTCATAATCAAGCATATTCTCATGATTATTATCAAACCTAGGCAGACTTGTTTCATTAAAGGTCAATTCATCATAGATAATGTTATTGCAGCCTGTAAGGGCATGGAATGGCCCAGTAATTGAAAGCAATGCATGTAATCTAGATGCAAAAATTCAAACGATCCATAGGATATCTACAATGATAATGCGACATTTCTGTCTGTTGGAGTTGAAATTTTGAAGCCAAATCACATGTCAAAAATATCTTGGAACATGTTAAAGAGTTTTTGAAAATCTGAGAAATTGTCGGAAGGCCAGATGTGTACACTAAGTCATCTGTTCTGGTCTTCAATGTTTAATTATTTTCATTTCTGAAATAGGAGACCTGGTTACGGAATCCTGTTATATTTATGCACTTTGTGTATCACCTTCATTAATTAAACAAAGAGGGAAGACTGTAAACCAATACAAAAAAATTATTTTCATTTCTAAAATAGGAGACCTGGTTATGGAATCCTATTATATTTATGCACTTTGTGTATCACCTTCATTAATTAAACAAAGAGGGAAGACTGTAAACCAATAAAATAAAAACAACAATCTATCAATAAAATCTGAAAAAAATACAACCTGAATAACGCAGCAACAAAGCTTATTCAACGCAGCAACAACTTAAAATTGACGGATATCGAATTCAGAAAGGTATGCAACTCCAACTCCATATTGAATCCTAACAAATGTGGATGGGGTTCAAAATTTCTCACCTGGAAAACATTTCCACTTGGTGGGGGCTTAGGTGATGAAAATTATGGTCGCTGTCATTGCCTCCCTACAGAAAATCCTCTGCTATCTAGTTTATGCCTTGTGTTCAGCGATGCAGTTTCCATACTGGAGGAATTTTCCCCATGCACTGATTGATAGGTCAATGAAATCCCCTTGATGAATGCATCTAGGTATTGTGATTATTATAACTAACAACCCCCGCTGCTAATGCCCTCCTCTTCCCATAGGACCACGTATTACTGGATACCTCGAACTATAGGAGGCCTCGAAATTAGTTGTTGGGAACTGTGACTTACTACTAAACCTGCTAATTTGGTCTTTGTGTACCTTCTCCAGCTTTAAAAGCTTGCTAAAACCTCACTATTAGAAGAAAATTTCTGAAGGTTTAATGGTGAAATGGTGTCCAAATCCTGCAAAAGAAAAATCGACGGATAGCTGAGGACGCAAACTCGAAGCTGTGAATGTGAATGGATTCGAATGGCCTGAACGAATTTCGCAAGTCTTCCATAATAATGAAGCTCGCAATTTGCCCACTCAGAAAAGCCGAGTAATAATCCTTAAGAGGTCTCTGAGTTTGTTTCATTTTTGTTTTTTCAATTTTATGAAACAAAACAAATTTAACCGCATGGCGGAATTAATCTTTTGGCTCAAAGTTCATGTGAGCAATTAATTTAATTTTTTAATGGATATTTTAATAGGTTTGAAAATCTGAAAATCTGCCTTCCAATTGAATGACTATGATGACATATACAATACCTACAATAAAAGAGGTATGTAAATTTTTTTTTTTCATTAATTTTGTTTATTTATATATTAATTTTAGTTATTTATATGCTATTGAGTAGTAATATGAAAACCAAAATTTTAAAGAAGTTTTTAAAAATTATAAATATTTTAAATATATTGAGAGGTGTTTTGTTATTTAAGATAACAACATTGTTCATTATTATGGCAATTTTATATATTTATTTTACGCTAACTAACTTGTACTAGGGGAATAAAATATTGGTGAGATAATATTACCAATTCACTTCACTAGTAATCAAGGGCCATTAACTATATGTACGTATCATCTATAGTAATAGTTAAGGAAATAACTATAATAATAAAAAGTGAAAAATCAAGTCAATCATGTTTTGAAACATGTTTTGTATTGACACCTAAGTTGTTTAGTACACGCACCGTAATTCATAGTTTAGGGTTGAGATCCACACTTGTGTTTAAGCATAGATATCTACTTGACCATGATGATAAACCATCATGCTAATAATCAAGAATTATTAGTGCTCACGATGCATTGGATTAACCCACGCATATTCCACATCATATATTGATTCTCACTAAGTTAATAATGGTCCTAAGCCAAAACAATTATTCATAATTGACTTGATCTCTAGGTGTCTTCCCCCTATACTAGCCAATTTGTTAGTAAATATCCCCTATTATATGGTTGGGCTTATATCCCCTGACCTTATGCTAGTTATTGTGCTCAAATTTATAAGTACCACAATGAATAAAAAGAAAATATTGTGCATAGACAAATGCATTCTGAGTATATTTTTTTGGATTAAGTATTCCTCTATGTGTTTCACTATAGAAGTAGATATGTCCCTCCAAAATTGATCAAGTGTCTACTGAAAGAGGGCCCATAGTTTTTCCTAACTCATAGAACAATGTAGTAATCAACCTTAAGCACAATGCTTTAAGTTCAATTGTTAGGAATTACCTTGGAAATATACCTTAAGTAACTACTTGAAATGCCTTAACCTACAAATAAGTGACTTAACACAATAAATAGATTGAAATGTATATGAAATATTTAACAAGTACATAAAATACATACAAAGTTATCATTATTCACATATTCACTCCTTGCTCTAAAATATGTACCCTTTATAAATGTAGCTCAAATGATTCCTCCACATGATTCTTCCCACACTTGTAATTTTTCTACAATCAATACAAAATTTTCTTCTTCTTTTTTTGGGGGTTTCTTTGATCTTCCATGACTATTGAAAAATGTAAAAAATAAAATAAAACTGTCTATTCTTTTCACTAGTTGATTTATTGTTGTTTATATTTCTTTGTGCAAAGTAGTTTGTTGTGGCATTTGGATTGGTAGTGTTAGAGATTCTAAGACACCAATAATATATAATGAATGTGATTCCCCCTTAAATCTTTAACATTTCGTGCTTTACTTAATGGAAATTATTATATGTTTCTCAAACAAGACCTTCTTGCCAAAAAAGATGGAATATGTTAGGACATTAGACAAGAATAGACCATATTTGGAAACATCCCATTAACTTTGAGTCTCTCATAGAGCCAACATACAATAATGGGAAATAATTGTCTAAAATTTGTGAAATATGGTAGATAAGTTAAATTAGGGTTTAATGACTTTGGGGGTGGGGTTTAAGTTACAAAATGGGTTCTAAGTGACTTTAATTCTTTTAACCCTGACCACAAATTTTCCCTAAGCTTATTTAGGGATAGTAATTATGCTTGGAAATGGGTTGGGAAAGGTAGAAGCTAACATCGGGAAGGGGTGCTTCAGTAAAAATAACTATTTTATTGGCTCTTGGGAAAAATGGGAAAGAAAGATTACTTATAGGACTTTGTTTGAATATGTTACTGTGCAATTTATACCTCGAGAAATATGAATTTTTCACTAAGCCATGACAATAAATGGAGTATTTAAAGAGTAATAAAGTATTTTCTAAGTGGATAGAGGAGGATATAGTCTACTTAGCCATAGTGGGGTACTAAGGTCCAATGCATTTTATTTTGGGATAAAGGTGATGTTGTAAGCCAAAAGTATTAGAATTAGTTTGATATTAGAACAATTGATGACATGGTTGGGTAGAGTATACTTCTTGAGGGAATCTTTGAGTTAAAATCCTATGTTTTAATTGAGATAAATCCTTGCTTGAAGGGAAATGCATATTTTAAGGTGTCCATGGAAGGGATGAAAATCAAACCTTTTGAGTGATTTTCCCCACAATTGTTTGGAAGGACTAGTTTATGCCTATTTTCTAATTTTCATCAAGGTGTGAGCATATGATGATGAGAAGATAAATTATGAGTAAATACATCCCTATTGTAAAGATTGATTAGATGAGAATAACACATCTGAATTTTATATTTCTTATGACAACGTGTTAATTATTGTATGACTTTATTTTTAGCATTGACATCATGAAACACTTTCAATGTTTATTTTTTAACATGTAATCAATGTTTTTTTTGTTTAACCACCATCCCTTTTGAAGGGTACTATAAATGACAAGATGTACATGAAATATTTTACATCATCGCTACAACATCATTAAAAAATAAATTTTCATACTCTCTCTGTTATCAATTGTTCATTTCTAAGTGTGCACTCCAAAATATAACAAGCATTGGAATTGGAATTGGTTAGAGTGGAGGTTGTGACCAAAAGGTTGAATATAGGTTAACGAGTTTTTTCTTTTATTATTGGAGGGGTGAGGGGGTGTTTCCTAAATTCTTTAGGGTTCTCAAAATTTCAAGGCTCAATAAATGAAATTTGGGACATTATTACTCATCAAACAAGACGATTCCATAAATATTCCATTCTCATGGCTTGATTATAATTTACATCTATTATAAAAATGATAATTTCCAAAAACAACCAAAAGAATAAATCCAATTTTAAATGTAGCTCTTTTAAGCATAGGCAAAAATTAAACATACAACTTTGAATTCTTTTGAAATACATAAAACTTGTTGAGATAAAAGTACTATGGTTATTAGGAATAAGTCCTATCCTCGTGAACTAAAGAATGTTTTTAATTTATGAATCAATTTTGTATACAAATTTTCTTAACTGTAAATAATAATATACAGTGTATAATAATAACTATAAATAATCAATTTTCCAAACCATCTCTTGTACGTTATTGGTGTCGGCCGCATCATGGAAGCACACATGAATCCAACCTCGAGCTAGCAGAGACACCTCCGAAGGTCATTTTACAATAGGTGATATTTCCTTGTCCACCAACGTTATTGGGGTTAAGGACCTAAATTTTTGACATGTTACTTGCCCCACCAAGAATTTTTGGGAGATTTCCTTAGTCTTCAAAACAGTGATGTTGACTCCTAACACCAGAGAAAGGAGGACTATGTTCTTCTTCTTAACACTATGATTTCTTTTCCTAGATTTCCTTGCTTTCTCAGACTCCTTCTAAATCATAGCTCATTGTTCACAAGAGTGTTTCTCCCTAAAAACCCCAACAATGTTCTCAACATCAGTTCAACCTTCTTCCATCAACAACATTCCAGAGGCTAGACTTACCTGTGAAGATGTCCTAGAATGCTTGAAGGAGGAGAATATTATAGGGGTATATTGAAGATTTGTATAGATTATCTAGGGAGATGAACGCAGCGGGTTATGTACATGACATAATATTTATATTGAACGATGTGGAAGAGGATCATAAGGACCAATTTCCTTGCCACTATAGTGAGAAGTTGGCCATTGCTTTTGGGCTTATTAAGACATCCTATGGGAAAAATATTCGGGTAATTAAGAACCTTTGAGTGTGTTGTGATTGCCACTCTGCCATCAAGTTCATCTCAAAAATTATTTTAAGAGAGATTGTTATGAGGGATTCCAACCGCTTCCATCATTTCAATGAGAGGCGGTGTTCTTGTGGTGATTATTGGTGATTGTAACTATAATCATAAAAGGGGATTGCTATTTCTGGGAGGGACTTGACCTTCTGGTTGGATCTGGTACGAAAATGTTTTAGCCTGGACTCATAATCATTATGTAACACACTATGATAGACATATTATTTGGTAAATTTTATGTGGAGGATTGCATGGAAATCATAAAGACAAGTTATGATTTTCAAAATGGCAGGCAATAAACTTCTACCAGTTATGTTATCCCTTGTAAAAAAATTTATCTGAATTTGAGTTCATAATAAATTATAGGGGTTGGTTGGGTCAGGATGGATTGCATTATATATATGTGATGATGCCTTTTGGCTTGAAAATATGATGCTTTGAACTTTTGATTGGCTTGTGGGATATATTTAAAGGTTTTCATGGCGAGAAACAAATATCAATAAGGATATGCAACCATTCCCTGCTTACATTGATTGAAACAAATGCACAAAGGCCTAATTGTGATGCTAGATTTGTTCTCTAAAATGTATGCATTAATAAGGCATATACCAGCAATGAATGCATTGAAATTCAGTCAACGTTACATAGTAAAAGCGTTGTTGCTACTACATTAATCATCTCATAAGCACCTCTCAAACTATGAGACATTGAGACTTGTGTTTACCTATAACCGACCAAAAAAGAAATGGTAAATGGCTCTTTTGTTAAATACCATCTGGCATTGAGGCTTGGAAATCGAAATCGAGTAGTGCTGCTAACAATATTTTTTGGTAATGCAACATTCAATATCGAAACACAAATATCAAGATATGCACCATTCAGTATTAAACGACAGATCACAAGAAATCCCACTTTAAAGGGTTATTAGATTAATGAGAATATACAAAGGCTTCTTCAAGCTTAAGTTTGATGGAGCCTCAAAATACAGAAGGGAAAGTTGGGATGGGGATTTATTTGCAACCATGCAAAGTTGGTAATTCTTGGTTGTTTGTTCATTTGTGACAACTCTTGAAAAATGTATCCAATTTCTAGTGTTGTTGTTGAATATTTGTTTATAGAGACATGGAAACCTTGTATATGGAATCCCAGAAAGAGACTCGAGTGAGGCGATTAAAATGGTGAAGGGAAATTGTATGTGAATATAAGAAGTTTTGGGGCTTCAAAAATTATAAGAATATAATGATGGTACTGGAAGAAAATATTATGTTGTAGCAAGGTGTTTGATAACAATTTTCATCTATAGTAGACAAAGAAAGAAGAAGAATTTCAAATATGTAGTTGGACAAATGTCTAATATGGAGCAGAGAATTTTTAGTCCTCTCAATAGAGATTACAAATTAAAGGACAAGGCTTAAATGAGATCAGTTCCATTAAGATGATGCCATGTTGAAGACATAGTAATCGAGGTTTAATTTGTATATAGATACAGTATGAGATGGAAAATTTTGGGTACAGAAAAAAATATTGGGACTAAACATCTTCGGGATACAAAATAAAATATGCATTTTTTTCTAAATTTTAAAATTCAAATAATTGTAACTATTGTATCCCTTCAAAATGGATACGAATTGTGGCTTCCTTATTCAATACTTAAGTTTTAAATGCAATACTACTAGTGGCTAAACTCATTTATATCGTAGTTTTTCCTTCATCATGCTCTGAAAGGTTGACTTCTAAGTTCTCACCAAATCAAATCTAAAGGGAAACACTTTGAGAATACACTAATCACAATCTTCATGATTCACTCCAATCCCTTCTCCATCCTTTCACCTCATTTTCTACCATCCAACCTCATCCTGACCAAGTGCAATGAGTGCCCCCATGTTTTTTTGTGGACTTACGTCGAGAGATAGCTCTGCAACAGGGCATGCTGGTAATGATTCAACTTTGAAAAAAAAGTGTGGTTGTCAAACATGGAATTGAAATACTCAGCTAGCAACCACAAGATTTAAGATATGAGTTCCCGAACTGAGCAATATGAAAGAAAACTTCTCCACAACCTTTGCGTATTTCTCACAGACCTCTGTCACGAATCCCTTATGGGATCTTTACATATGGGTGCAACTTGTGACAAGATTTGTGTCATGTGAATTTGTCAATGTCCTGGTTAATTAAATGTGTCCAAAATTTTTGGAGTTATGCATTCTTGCATCAACCTAATTCCTAGATATCCTTGGGGAACATAGGTTTTGTTAGTTTTATACAACAATATGATGTGAGGATGAAGGTATTTGAAGGATTTAGGTTCCACATACCTCTATGAGCTCTATCAATGTTCTACTGTTGGTCCTTAATTGAGGTCTGCAACATTACTACACATTATTTCATAGTCACAATGATGCTATATATTAAAGTAAAAAGGTTGTGGCTTTACCCATACTGCAAAGAGCAAGAGGGCTCAACATCTTTTTGAAATCCATAGCACTGATTATCCCTTAAAAAAAAGGGAGGATAAAGTGAAAAATGGAATTATAAGTTCTGACATATTTCCAAAGGCTCTCTTCTATACCCACAAGAGTATTATTTTAAAAATTGATTACACATAATTACGCAAAAGACATTAACGATAATTCCCGTGAGCTTCACTGGAGTTCTTGCACTATAACAATTGGATGCCAGGGCTTGGGTTCGTAAGGGACTTGAATTTTACAAAGATCTTGGTTTGGGTTCAAAAACTTATCTTCAAAGTTTGGATAGCATTTCTAGGAAGCAAATTGATTTTAAAAAGAATTGTTTTGGGTTTAAAGAACATTTTTGGAAGACATTTCTTGGAGGCGGCCTGATTTTGGCAAAAATTGTTTTGAGCTTAAAAAAATTTCTTGGCCGTACATTCAAAAGACATTTCTTGGAGGTATGTACATGTTTTGAGTTCAAGTAAATCTTTTGAGCTTCATTTCATTTTTATAAGACATTTTTCTCTCGATTTTTTGTTGAAATAAATCTTTTGAGCTTCGTTCCATTTTTATAAGACATTTTTCTCTCAAATTTTTTAAAATAAGTGTTTTAGATTGGAGTATGTATTTTTTGCAAAAAATTTACACTGAATTTTTTTAAATTAAATCTTTTATGATATTTTTTGTAATTGAGTTAGTCTAATTTTTTGAAGGAATTTTTTTGAACTTCATACCCTATTATCATGGGAAATCGAAGAACTTGTGCGAGAAAATATGATCGAAAAAGATACCCTGAAGAACGTAGAGAAGAGACGAGACAATCTCACAAAAGAAAGTTAGAAGCCCTCTCAAATATTGAAGAGGAAAATCAACTTCAACATAAATTGAAGCAGGTATGTGAATGTAAATATTATGATCTATTGATATATTTAAAATTTTCCTAATGTAAAATGTGAAGCTTAATTTTTATTTGATGAACTAATTTGAAAAATATTTTGTTTAATGTAAACAGAGAGAGATATTCCTCAAAATATTGAAGAAGAAAATCAACCTCAAGCAGAAATTGAAGCAAGTATGTAAATGTAAATATTATGATCTATTGATATATTTCAAATTTTCCTAATGTAAAATGTGAAGCTTATTTTTTTATTTGATGAACTACTTTAAAAAATATTTTGTTTAATGTAAACAGACAGCGATATTCCTCAAAATATTGAAGAAGAAAATCAACCTCAAGAAGAAATTGAAGCAGGTATGTAAATGTAAATATTATTATCTATTGATATATTTAAAATTTTCTTAATGTAAAATGTGAAGCTTAATTTTTATTTGATGAACTAATTTGAAAAATATTTGAAATTTTAGATATATTTATTAATTTAGTTATTTATTGAATATGTACTATTTTTTCGAATATGTACAGATGAAATCACTATCGATAATGAGATGTTAGAAAATGTTGACACTCACACATATGGAGATAAAAAACCTGACCTTGTTATACGATATCGTGTTAATCGCATTTTTTAAAAGTATTTCTTAAATGAGCGAGTGACAGTTTAGGCTCAAATGTTGAAAGGTCTCCTATCATTAAAGAAATTAAAAGAAGATATGACACTATTGGGTAATCAAAAATCAACCAAAGAAAAAAAAATGAAGGAAGAAGTGATAAAAAATATGAGTAGTGCTATAAATTCAATTAAGAGATCTAGAGAGAAAGATTTTTAAATTTTGCGTAGAGGAATACAGATGGCAATGGTTTCCTCAAGTACTCAAGAGAATCGTTTGGTAACATCTATGGCACGAGCACTGGGAACCTCGCAAAAAATTTTCACAAACATCGAAAATTTCGGTTGCAAATAGATGTAAATGATGAACTCGCTTGCTGGAGAGCTATTTGTAGGCAACCATACAAAGATAGACTTGGAGAAAATGTTAAAAAATTAATATATGAATATTGGAAGAACAATTTGTGTGTTTCACCAACTGCAAGGAATGTGATGCGAAGAAGAATAGCACGAAATCAGTACGAAGAACATGAAAAACATCTCTTGGAAACCACTTAGATAAATTTATTCAACAAGTTCAAAGAAGAGAATCGTCAAATTCATGTTTCACTCAGTGCTTTTGTTTAACAAAAACCATGGTATGTAAAACCTATCACCGTACGCGACACTTGTTTTTTTCGTTATCATGTGGAATTTGAGTTATATTATGACACATTCCTTGATTTCGGTAGAACATTATGGAAGGATTCACCTCCTCCTTCCACTATCCGTGATTTCATATCTCAAATTCTATGTGAAAGAGAAAGCGATGAACTATTTTACAAAAAGAAATGTGTTGGTGGTACAAAATGCGATGATTGTGGACATTTGACTAAATTTCAAAACAAATATCATATTGATATAGATAATCAATCATTTTCCAACATGAAAGTGAAATGGAAGAGATATGAATATATCGATACATCGATTCAAGGTGAAAATAGTGTTAAAAGAATTGAATTACTAGAAGAAAAAAAAATTCTGATAGAATTTTTGAGAAAATTTGAGGCAAAAATTTACAAATATACCAAGCATTCCCATAGAGCTCGATGGCAAGACTTGCAATTCAAAAAATCTCGTGAAGTTTTGCCACCAGGGACCATTTTGTCAGTGACTGATTTTGCAGAAAACTACACATTTGTTCCACAAAAAGAAATTCAGAGTGAATACTATCATTCTAACCAAGTCTCCATGCTCGTCCATATTCTATATAGACATGCTGAATAAAATTTCAATAATATAGAAAGCACGAGTGAAAATAGACATATCATTAAAGAATATCACTTTTATATTAGTGATGATCATACACATGATACATGTTTTGTACAACAATGTTTTGGAAAAAATTATGATTCATTGAAAAATCGTGGAATAACATTCAATGAACATTGGATATGTTCAGACGGATGCGCAGGTCAATTCAAATCTGCACAATCATTATTTTGGTTGTGTTGTCTTCATAAGAAAACCTGCATTAAACATTGTTGGAATTTCTTTGAAACTAGCCATGGAAAAGGAGAACATGATGGTGCAGGAGCATGCATAAAATAAGTACTTCGAAGATATCAAATGAAACACTCTGCAAGCCGAATTTTGAACGCTGAAGAAGTTTTTCAATGGTGCATCACTGCTCTAAGCCATGAGAGAAACCCATTAAGAGAAGTGCGAAGGTACATTCAATTTAATTTATATTGGAAATCTAATTTTAAACATTGTACATTTATCATGCAATGATTATCTTTGATTGTATTTTGATATCATATTTACAATTTTTTCTTGTAATTTTCCATATAAAGTTTTTTTTGGCATATTGGAATCAAAGACGTAGATAGATCAATTGGAAATGATGTTGAAACAATAAAAGGGACTCGAAAATTGCATTCAATTCAAACAAAGTCGTCTAGAAATGTGTTTGCATTGGATAAAAGAAAATATTCTTGTTTTTGTGATGTTTGCATAGAAAACACAAAATCCAATGACGTTTGTGAAAACAAAATGTATGTGAACGATTGGAAACATATAGAGCTAAATACAAAGGGAAATATGTCTGTTGCAATGTTTGAAAAAATGCAATCAGAGGAAACTACAATATCATTCGATGGTGATCGAGTTTCTGATCTTGTTACAGAAGGTAACATTTGAATTACTTTCTAATGATTTAAAGATCTATAAATAAATTTAAATATGCATAATTTTGTTAAATTCATTTCATTGTGCAGGAGATGTTTTTGCTGTAATTACACCTATTGACAAAGATGAAAATGTGAAGTATTATTTGATGCGTTGCACTGAACGAAAAATGAAATTATTACAAAACTATGATGATCACGGATTTCAGTATGACAGAGGGTCTATTATACTGAAAGGTTATTTTTTCAAAAAAAATCATCAAAGTGGAGACTTTGTTTACTTTGAAGACTATGAACCTGATTCCATAAGTTGTCAATATAGTCACTTGGTGTGTGCAGCGCGCATAAAGTTGATAGAAGTTCAATCAAAGAAAAAATCAAAAATTAAGAGATGGAAAATGTCAAAATCTGATCATGAACGGATTATTGAGGATGGAATTCCATTAGAATTTTTTTGAGTGAATTGTCCAACAATTTATTATCTTTGGATTAAATATGTTTTAGAACTTCCAGTACTCAACTAAAAATTGAGCTGCTTATGTTATTTTTGCAAGTGGTTGCACATGTACAAATTGTTTGGGTACAAGCACATGCTATAGTATCAACTGAAAGTAGTTTTTCTATACATGTGTGTTGATGAAAAATGTTATATGTATTGGATATATATATATATATATGTGTGTGTGTGTGTGTGTGTGTGTTCTAGAATGAAATTAATTGTTCTAGTTTTACTATGTGCATTGATGAAAAATTATTTACGTACTCAATATATATGTTCTAGAATGCAATTAATTGGAACTAGTTTTTCTATGTGCATTAATGAAAAACTAGCTGGATTTTCTGGTAAAAAGTATGGACACAATGTAAATAAATCATCTGCAGTATAGTTTTGTACGAAAATTCCTTTCAAACAAGAGACTCGAAGCACTTCTCCGACTTTTGGTGGGATTTGACCCACATCTCTAATCTTGATTGAAAATCTAGTACAAAATCTGCTTGTCCAATGGTCGGATATGTTCAATGTGCATTGATGAAAAATGTTACTTGTCTTGGATAGATATGTTCTAGAATGCACAATTAATTGTTCCAAGTAGTTTTTCTATGTGCATTGATGAAAAACTAGTCGGATTTTTTGGTTAAAAGTTTCAACAATGTAAATAAATCGACAAGGCTACCTATTTGAGTGCATTAACGACATTGACCCAAATTCAACAAACATATATATGTACTAGAGACTTATATTTCCAATCAAAATTAAAGGGATAATTTTTACATATATCTACTTCTTTAAACTCTATTTTCAATTAGAGCTCAATTGATAGATGGTTAGTTGCATTGAAAAGCTATGTTCTTCCTATTGGAAATTTTTTCATTCAAACAAAACTACATGGAGAGATCAAAAGCAATATTAAAATTACAAATGTACTTCAACCATCCAAAATGGATTTGTGCAACATTACTTGACATGCCATTCCAATTATAGTGAACAACTATCCAATAGAAACATTTAACATTATATACCACATGTGCCAAATGTAGATTGAAACCATCCAAAACTTTAAAATTTTAAAAACTTTTGATAATATATCGTGCAACATTAAAACATTAAACATCACATGTGAAATGTAGATTGAAAACATTCAAAACTTGAGTTTAAAAAACTTTAAATTATATATAGATCGTTACTTCACATGCCATGCCAATTATAGTTCAACTAGATCCAATAGAAACATTTAACATTATATACCACATGTGAAAATGTAGATTGAAACCATCCAAAACTTTAAGTTTTAAAAACCTTTTGATTATATATTGTGAAACATTAAAACATTAAACCTTTAAAGTTCATTAAATATCACATGCAAAATGTAGATTGAAACCATCCAAAACTTGAGTTTTAAAAACTTCACATGCCATGCCAATTATAATTCAACTATCCAACAAAAACATTTAACATTGTCACTAACACCATCCAAAAATTAAATAAAACAAATTATATAGTAACAATGTAATAAAATATGTCCAAAAATTGTAAATCTCACAAGTATCAAACTGTATCAAGTTTAAAAAATTTTAAAACCATCTAAATTTTGAAATCAAATCTACTATAAATCATGTCCATCAAATGGAGACGGATCTAGTGTCTTCCCTACTAGGGTCTCAGTCCGCACCCTATCCTGTGAATGGGAAACCTACATACACAATGCACATGTACTTGAACATTAAAATTTGATGTTTTAAAAATGAATGAGAATATATATATCTAGAACTTCATGTAAAAAACAAAATATAACAAAAAAAATCATGCACTACCTCGTAAGATTCCCTCTCCATTTGATGAACAAGTTCTCCCATAGGAACATTTGCAGTGGTAAACTTTACAATATACATGTACAGTTAAATATAAATAAATAAATAAATATATATATATATATATATATATATATATATATATATATATATATATATATATATATGTTAAAAACTTTCAAATGAAAATGCACGTGTACATATATAAACTTATTTTCAATAATATTAAAAAAAGGAACTAAAGACAACTTGTTCAAATGCTGTGGATGTTCCTATCTCCGTCGCTAGAGTCCGGGGATTAAAAAAATCTTCTATAGGAACCTAAATTCAAAAAAATTTAAATAACTCAAAATATAGATCTCTCTCTCTCTCTCTCTCTCTCTATATATATATATATATATCTCAATTTTTAATGGAACTTTTTGAGGTAGAATATATATATATATATATATAACTTTTAAACATAAATATTAAACTTGTGAAAAATTGTCCATACTTGTGGCTCATCTCCCAAGGAAGTGGAAGGTACATCTCCCAAGGAAGAAGAAGGTACCGCCATCCCAAAAACATCAGACGGAATCGATACCTGTTAAAACATTTGATCAAATTATATATATACATACATGTACATGTGTGGCAAAAATTATTTATTTTAGAGTCACGTAAAAAACACTAACATTTTCCAACATATCATGATGGTCAGACCCATCTGCATCGTTTGAACTGGAGGTCCCGAACGTGATATTAACATTTTCGTCACGCATCATGCCTGAGAACTGCAAATGGTGTTTTTAACATATAATCATACATTTTTGTTAGATTAATGTACACATACAAATAAATGTATTCATGTACATACACATGTATTTATTACAAATTGTACACATGTATATGTAAACATAATTTCAAACCCTAAGGTCACTAACACATACTGTTCCAGTGCCCTCTTCCTCATGAAAAATTAGCTCTTGCAAACCATTGCGACAATTTATTGCATATGTTCCGAGATCTTCAACATTCATGTTGTAAATCTCCTCATTTGTACAATAAAAAAAATTGGCACGTGCATTTTCATGTCCTCTTTGTCGATTTAAACAAAGATCGACTCCACTCAATCCGCTATGAACATTGTCGATCATAACATCCCTTGCTTCTCGACTTATTTGAGAAGTCACATCCATCTCTGATCGCAGATTTTCGACTCTAAACAGTCGACTCACCAATGGTGGCTCAGGGCGAGGCAACTCCACATCTCACTTAGCGCCTTTACGGTCATATAATCGACCTTTCCCCGGGCCAAAAAATTCTGAAGGAAGGTCATTGTAGTTGGGTTTCATACCCAAAAAAAATTCTGCATAAAACATTTGTGCAAAATAAACAGGAACCTCATCGTTCCATGGAAGCCTTCCAAAGGCCGCAAGATGCTGATCATACAAATAACGAGCTATGTCTGGGTGCTTGAAATACTACACCTTCAACATTTTTCTTTTTGGCCCTTCCTTATAATTAAACATTGAATTGGCCACTTCTCTTGTAACTTTTTGTTTAATGTCCTCCCATTTATCGGGACCCATCACTATTTCTTTTCTCTTTCTCATCAGTTCTACAAATGAATCAGTCGTTGGCCCAAGATTTCTGTACACATTTACCATTTCACCCAATGAATGTGTAACTATTTCAAGGCTTTGTCGACTCTCAACAGGTAGAGACAAAGCCACGAGATCTCTTTGCAATTTTGCATGATGGCTTTCACACCTTTGTAAGGTGCATTCCGCCATGTTGGTTTCCCACGATATATCAGTAATCTCGGCCGGATAAGTTGTGCTGGGTTGACAACCTTCTTCTTGAATGTAGCGAGCTACCCTGCGTCTATTTTGACCACTAGCTCGAACATTTTTGGCCTCTGCATCAACATATATAAATTTTCATATATTAGAAAAAACACGTGTAAAAAAAGTTGTACAAATTTAATGAAAAAATATTGAAATTGATGGCAACCTTGATGTTGTTGGTCAACATCTTCTCCAAAATGACCCTGCTGAGAACCAAACCCAGAATGACACTGCTGAGAACCAACAACCGTTGATTGGCCTTCAGGGGAATAAATATCACCCCCTTCCCGCAACCTGCTACCACTCATACCTCGACTGGTTGAACCCTGGCCACGCTCCATGGATGGAGTAGAAACCCTTCTCCTCTTACGTCCTAAGAATTAAAATATGAAACTTATTAAAAACTAATTTAACTCAAAAAGTTAATAAAAAATCAATTCCATATGTACACACATGTATGGAGATTTAATATTATATTTAAATATTGTTAAAATCCCCCGATCGCTGAACCTCCATATGGGATTCGGCTGATCTTCGTCGTTCATCCTCCGTGATATATATCTATTGGTCGACATTTACACAAAATAGATTTCAAAAAATCAATTTGTAATTTAGTGTACACAAATTATTTAGAACACAACTTTCAAAGCAATAATTGATCATGTGTGAAACTAAATTTAATCAAAAAAGAAATTATAAAAATGATAAGTTCACCAAATTGCGCTTTACATGGTGGGAGCACACTTGGTATAAAATTTACCACTTATACACTTTATTTTGTGGGAGAAATGACACATGTACATAGTTTACCTTAAAGTTGTCATGTTTATGGATATTAAAATGAAGAACTTCTATTAGATCCATTCCAGAGATTGACTATAGGGGCATTTACTAGATATGTCACCTTTCATAAAAGATGAGATCCAGAGGCTACCTAGCCCTTTACAGACTCTGCCTATAGAACTTGTAGAAGTAAACACTAGAGGCATTAACAATATCAAGAAACGTTTTCATGCGTGAGAACATGGGAATAACTATCTCTTCCCATACGAAAAAATAGTTCCAAGCTAGTTAATATTCATAGACATGTCATCAAGAAGGTCAATGTGATCATCCCCAAATTAATTTTCATGAAATTAGGCTTGGAATTCTCTACAACCTGGTGGATGGAGTTGAATGGAAACTAGGTCAAGGCCTTTACAAAATACATGCTAGTGAATAACACTTACTAGGTTATGCCAACAAATAAAGTGGGAGAAATGTTTTCTCCTCGAGGTTGTCCAATTGGGTGTGTAATACCAGCTTCACCCATTTCCTCATAGGTTTCTCTCTTAGGTTACAAATTTCTTCCACCTTATTCTAGTTATATATTTTTCAATTTCCCGTGGATTCCTTCAATTTTTTCTCCTACCATCTCCCTCTCTCACTCCCCAAATTATTGTCATCAAACATGCCCCATTGAGGATCTGGAGCAATGTTTGCACCATAATTAGAGAACTGTCATTGCTGCTAATTGAAATTGGAGTCATGTATACTAGATTACATGCTTAAGTGGCTCTTACTTGGACAATATCCTGAGATGAGTTTGACATGATGGTCATATGAAGTTGGAAGCTACTTGGTGTAATTTTCCTTAAATCTTCAAAAAAACAGAGCAAACATTTGTCATTTTCGATAATTTTTTATTAGCTTCTGCATACAGCATATGTTATCACAATTGCAAAACAATCATGTTCCATGACCATGAATTATGAATGATGAAATTTAATTCAATGTCTCTTAGAGTTGCAAGGTGGAATTGATAGAACTATTTGATTTCTTTACCATAAATGGATATCTCCTTTCATCTATACTTTTCTCTACCATCTTATTTCCAAGTGAAATGGAAATTTTCACATTTTGAATGCCATTACCATGTAATTTGGTAGCCTGCTAGCTAGACCTATCACAAGTAAGGTTTTCATACCAAACTACTTCTCTTGCTCAACTCAGTGACCATGACTCTCTTCTCACACTGCTTACCATATAATATCTTCAATTGTACATGTCACACAAAGTTGGGGGTTCTAGTTCTACACCTATTAGGTAAAGTTACATATTTTATGTCATTTTGGTCCTTAAATTTGGAGGTGTTCCACCTGAAAAAGTAGCCATTAAATATGGATGAAAAGGATTTTTTTTAACTTTGATAGAATTTCCTCTTGGAATTACTGAATTTCTCGATGACATCATGCTAGCTTTGCTTAGAGAAGAAGGTTTTGGAGAAATTGAATTATTTTGACTTATTTTTGGCATTGAAGTTTGAGATAGTAGTTTTGATGACTCCATTGATGACCTTGCTGAGGAATTTGATGCACACAATATTGACTTTGAATATGGTTTAGAAGATGTTGAAGAAGTTGTAGATTTTGGTGTTGTCACTGAATGTTTCTTTTTTGTTGGACTTGATCAAGACATGTAATTTAAATTTACGAACACATTGAAGACCTTGAAGAGGTTTTAGATTTTTTTGTTCTCACTGAAGGTTTTTGTCTAGTTTTGTTTCTTAAACCATCATTTCCATAGGACATTTTTGGTGAATAGATTCTTGACCTTGATGAGAGGATATGATACCTTGAAGAGGCTACATATTTTGGTGACGTCACTAATTTTTTATCTATTATCATGTTTGTTAAACATCTCGCTTAGGGCGAGGCAACTCCACATATATTGTACAGTTTATGGGACAGAAAACAATATGTAGAAATATTCACTTGGTTTTTATAATTGGATAGAAGAATGACTTAAAATGACCTTGTATGTCTTCTCATTTTAGAGCTCAAATTTTTAGGAAGGATTTAAGTATCCACCTTTCAAGAATCACTAGAAGAGGTTGATAAAGAATATAGGAAGACAAAAAACTAACCAGTGGTGTACTAAATGGATTTCTTGGGAGGTTGATTGGCATATGGACTTTAGATAGCTAGAAATTTTCCAAATAAGTGAATGTATTTGAAAACAAAACCTCTAGTTTATTTTGGTTTAGACAAGGTATATAATTTGAAAAGTGAATTCCCTCTTTCTTCCTCTTACATGTCCAATGATCGAAATCTGGATTGAGGGAAAAAAATTTCCTAAATAAAAATTTTGCATTTTATTTGTACACATGAGTTTTTAAAAGCTAATTAACTCATAAATTTCTCACAAAATACACTTAAAGCTTGACACAAACCGCTTCCCAATTGGCTAACTTTAGACGATCCTAAACACATTTTTATTTAACTAATGAGGGAGATAGCCCAATAAAACTAGTTTTTCCATATTCAAATCAAGTTGGTATCAAAGTACAATTTAGCTCATTTTAGTCAAGGTTAGTTAGAAGAATTATCTATTGGTTTCTGTCTTCAATTTCCTCTCAAAATGAATGTGTACGTGATTTTTAGAGACACACTAGAGGAATAAGGTCCAAATTTTTGATGAAAATGTGCTATGAAAGTAAAGGGTTAAAGGCAAACATGTACAAGGCATAGTTAATACAAGGCATAGTTGAGCCAAATGTTGTTGAGGAAGGGCCTAATTATTTGGGTCTTGGTTATGGAAAACATGATGGCGAATGCTCCAAAGCCAAGGAGGCACATGAAGTTGTTCCAAGAAGGAATTTTATTTCGTGTTCATTACCTCAAGCTTGTGAAGTTTGTGTTCATGATGAATGGAAAAGTTTGACACCCACTTTGCAAGAAGATGTTAATAAACATGCAGCTAATGAGAATCTAAAAGAAGAGGATGTTGAAAGCTCTATCTAGTCATTGAATTCATTGCTAGTATTCAGAGGAGAGCCACTACCTCATCAAATTCACCTCCTCAAGAAGGCAACAATGGTGAATGTTCAAGGTATAAATTTGCCTCTAATCAAATTTCTTTTGATTATGATAAACATGGTAAATATTCACATAAGATATATAAAAGAACTTGCACATGTTCCTTTTGTGGTTTGAATAATCATAATGTTTATAGATGTTGGAAGAAGATATCCATGCACATTGAAACTTTCTAAATAAATGAGGAAAAAAGTCAAAGGCCCATTGGACAAGGAAAATGATGGTGAAAATAAGATGCAATTGTTTATTACTCATTGCCATAAGAAAGGTCACCTTGTGGACAAGTGTTGGACTTTGTATCCAACAATTCATCCACAACATTTGAAGAAGGTGGAAAGAGATAACGACAAGAATGGAAAAGAGGATTCCATAATCGATGAGGGTCAAGATGATTCGCATGATGAAGTGCAGCTAAAAGATGTGCCATTGAAATGGTTTGCTAACAGATGGTTAGATTTCTTATCCAATTAAGGCCTTGCATGTATTTTGATGTTTCATGAATTTCTTTGCAAATTCAAAGTATGGTGCATGTTGCATGAAGCAAGATGTTGAAAGTAGAGTTATGTTGACACACTTAAATGCAACAAATATGGAAATTTGTACATGAACTCTATTATTTGACTTGAGAGTTAGTTGTTTGAAGAGGCATGTTTTGTCGACTTGTGTTTGGTTGATGGTTTTGTACACCAATATGTAAGAGTACATGGAGATATTCACATGATGTGAATTTTTTTTTCTTTGAAGGAGAAAAATGATATGTTAGTGAGCTATGTTTCTTACATGATGTGTTTTCAGTTTGATGGTTTTGTTTGTGACAAGACGTCACAAGATTTTGGGAAGGTCCACTCTTGAGCGAGAGCCTCGTGATTACAACCTAATCATGACAATCAAATGGGAGTGCATCCTTATTTTGAAAACAAATAGGATTCTGAGCTACCTAGGACTCAAACCATTATTTTTAAATTTGAAATATCATGGTGTGTTGTTTCAATGCCTGAATCCACAACCCTAACATAAATTGTTTTATTTTTTTTTTGCAGGATTTAGTTGGCTATATTAAAATTTAGTTGAATTTAAAATTCTTGGCTTAGTGGCATGAACCAAACATATTGTACATATTAAATGAGGAATTTCACTCTCCCAATCATTTCTAAATCACCCATATCACCAAGAAAACATGTTTTAAAAGAACATACTTTGGTATCGGAAAGACCTTAGGTTTCAAATATTATAAGAAGGTTTTTGATATGGTTGAGAGAATGTGGAAAATAGAATCCATAAACAAATTATTTTTCAAAATGTATTACTTTCAAAGTATCAACAAGGAACATGTACAAGGGTGTTCAATGAATTAACGCTATTTATTTAAATTCCCTGATGTATATCTTACTCATAATTTTAAAAAATTATTAAATAATGATATAGATTGGATAATTACATTATTTGTCATATATTTTGATGCTTATAGATTGAAAAAACTGTAAGAATCAACTTGTAGGGTCATTTTAATGGTGGGTGGAGAATTGGGGTCTAAAACATTTTGGAATTATTTTGAGTCATTAAATGACATTTCTAGGAGTCAAATGATTATCCCTTGTGCCGAAATCTTGACCATTATTCTACACTTAAAGACATATCTAGTGGTGCAAGAAAAAAATCAAACGAAGTTCATTCAAAATTTATGCCTTTAGTAAGTTGACCTATCATGTTGACCACCATGGTATGAGATAATGACATTTTATCCCCATTACTCATGCATGGAAAGCTAGCTACATGTGGAATTTTAAGAAGACTCTAAAAGGTCTACAATCACAAACCTCGTTAATGGTTGACAGAGTCAAATCTTACACCTATTTGGCTATCACGCTATGTTAAATACTTGGCCGCTAAGAAGAATAAGAGTTCCATTTTCTGTTATTGTATTTTGTTCCATAGTTGAAAATACAACTAGGAGTGTGAAGTTAGAGAGAAAAATGTATGAAGTTAAGTTTTTATAACAACCTTACACGCTAAAAGTCTTAGCTAACTCTAGAGAGATTACCTCTTTCTTTGTACTCACATATTTTCCATACCAGAAAAGAGAGAGTAGAGCATGTTTACATTTTAGTGTTGTTTTTCTCCCATAAAGATTTCTTAGGGAAAAAGGATTCTAGAGCATCATTACTTTTTAGGGTTGCTTGTCTCCCATATAAGGATTTCCTAGGAAAATAATTTTGTTGATTATCTAGAGATATGTATGTGTGTGTTTCATTATGTTCTCTATTTCTTACGTTGTGTTTCATTATGTTTTATATTTCTTACATTTCTGCCCTCCTATTTTTCTTTCCAATCAAGGTTTATAAAATAACATGAGAAGCAACATGAGACTTGAAACAATCATTTTCATTATCTATATGGAAGGCAAGAAGGATTATATCCCCTTAAGCTTAAGCTTATGTAGTTTTTCAATTTTTATCATATATTTTTTGGTAAGGGTAAATGTTTTTTTTATCTATAGTACAAGTCATGAGTTCCCCAATTTTACCTTATGTAAAGCATGATTCTAGGATTACTACAATTTGTACTTGGTTTTTTATTGTGATGATGCCATGTCTCAATCACTTGGCCATCTCTCAATGGGTAGTTAAATATTTATAACAATAATTCAAGTAAAATTTATCTATTTGTATTATGTGAAATTATGTAAAAAATGGTATACTATTTTCCATAAAATTGGGTTGAGTTTATCATATATTTCAATGAAAGTTGATTAAATATGTTTTCTTTAAAAGGATCTAACAATTTTGTTAAGGTATGAATTTGCAATTTTGTGTCTCTCTATCAACCTTCACTTCCTCATTTCTAGAAAAAATCTACTTGCTCATTCATATACCCACTTTCTATTCAAATGCATGAGTTTTGAACTCTCGGTAACTATGTTTTTCCATGCAGGAAAATTATGTCACATTTTATACTAAATCTAAATATTATTTTGAAGTTTGGATTACTGTTATTCTTTTATATAATTTAACATTAGATATAAGTTTAAATTGAAAGCTACTTAGATGAAATATAGCTTAGATATGGCATTTGCAAATTATTATCTATTTATTGAACTAAAGGACATAATTATTACACATGTTTAATTTACATTCAAATGCTTCTTTGATTTATATCCTATAGCTTAATGTAATTCTAGATATATAATTTAAGTTGAAGGCCGATGAGATAAATATGACTAATATGTGACGTTTGTATTAAATCATCTATTTGTTGTGTTATATGAACATAATTGGTACGCATATCTAATTTTCATTACTAATATGTCATGCTTCTTTAATTTATCTTTTATAAATGATCGGAGCATCCCTTTTTAATCTATCCCTTTTGACTTCGGATATGTGGGCAATACTCATCCGAATATTTTTCTGTCATAAAGCAGTGAGTAAAATTGTATTCCATTTGTGTCAATGTTAAGGTTAAGCACATGGATTAAAGTTTTATATAAGATACATTGCCACGATGTACATTTATATCTAAAGAGTCCAAAACCTCATTCAAGACCATATGTTTTGTTGATGTAGTTTGATTGGTTATATTGCATTTCTTTTGCAGTTGTTGCTGTGGGCCTCACCATCTAGTGATTTTAGGTAAAAAATTATTTACATGGAATTTTGAAGTATCCTAGAATGTTTATTATTTATCACTACTAGCCTTGGTGATTTAGTTGTTTGTTTTGATGCTGCTTGGTTACCCATATTTAATAGTTGTTCATGTTTAATTCATTGTTAAGGCTTTTTATTGGCCTATCAGGATGTATTTTTCTCAAATCCATAATGGCTAAAATAATGAAATTTATCTATGAAAAAGAGAGGTCATATGGAAAACAAATTGTTTCCAAGTGTTCTTTTGAACCCATATAACTTGCAACCCCAATATGGATACAATACTAAGTAATACATAGCCTCCTCATCTAACTTAGCCAGGGATTTGCAATACTATATTTGAGTTGGCTAGCTCCATTTCAAGATATTATAATGTTAGATTATTATCTCTATAGATTTTGATTATGGTAGTAAAATGTTACAAAAAATCGGAAACTACAAATAATATTATTCTAGATATATGTAAAAAGGACATGGTAGAGAAAATCAAACAATATTAAACTTTTCATAAATAGTTTAGATATAAATACATTTTCTAATTTTGATTGTAAATTCCAAGGCTTAAAGCAATAATTTTTCTAATAATTTTTTTAATTAATAAATAAAAAAGAAGCATATTCAATCAAAATCACATCCAACATATAATAAAAATAATAAAAACAATTTAAAACTTCATACACTATGACATTACTATGGCCAAGAGCATAAAAATATACAAGCAAAAAATCCTTTTATATAATAATGGAGAGCTTCAAATATACAAGAAAAAAAATATTTCAGCCTTCTTGTATCCCAGAGAAAGAGTTGCTCAAACAATCATATTTTAAACAATTTTAAAACTTGGAGAAAATCATCTGTTTTTGAATTTCAATTATATAAAAAATTAGTCAAATATTTCAAATCTGTTTTTTGGCTAGTTGCAGAGTGTAGGTGCAGTTCTAGCTAGAGAGAGACTCCAAGAAGGGGTTTCAAGACAGAGCAGGTTTCCAACATTCCAGTTAAGAAGGGAGGCAAATATTTCCAACAAAAGAGGCAAGAACAAGTTCCCTAGTGGTAGTGCTATGCAACCCAGTTAGTCAGTGCATGTTGCAGCCAAGAGTGCGAGTAGCTGGTAGTCTCCAAAGAGAGTTTATAGAGGTAGAACAAGTTTCCCAAAAGCAGTACTACACATTTTATTAGGTAGGACTGCATCTAGCATGGAGAAAATCATCTGTTTTTGAATTTCAATTATATAAAAAATTAGTCAAATATTTCAAATCTGTTTTTTGGCTAGTTGCAGAGTGTAGGTGCAGTTCTAGCTAGAGAGAGAATCCAAGAAAGGGTTTCAAGACAGCAGGTTTCCAACATTCCAGTCAAGAAGGGAGACAAATATTTCCAACAAAAGAGGCAGGAACAAGTTCCCTAGTGGTAGTGCTATGCAACCCAGTTAGTTAGTGCATGTTGCAAGAAAGAGTGCGAGTAGCTGGGAGTCTCCAAAGAGAGTTTCTAGAGGTAGAACGAGTTTCCAAAAAGTAGTACTACACATTTTATTAGGTAGGACTGCATCTAGCATGGAGAAAATCATCTATTTTGAATTTCAATTATATAAAAAATTAGTCAAATATTTTAAATCTCTTTTTTGGCTAGTTGCAGAGTGTAGGTGCAGTTGTAAGACAGAGCAGGTTTCAAGACAAAGCAGGTTTCCAACATTCCAGTCAAGAAGGGAAGCAAATATTTCCTATAGATGTTTCACCCTTATTACCGTGGTGCTTCTTAACCTCCTGCTACGGGTGCTGCTAATGATCCTGCTGGTGGTTCTTAGTAAAAGTTAAAACTCAGAACTGTGACGCTGTAATGTCTAGCATTTAAATTTTAAAATTTTAATACAAAACAGTGACAAATTCAATGTAATTCACATATAAGATGATGTTGCACTTTAAATTACAATTTTTTTTAAACAAATCTCGTGTAAAATTGTAAATTTGATTTTTCCATGTCAAAATTGAAAATAAGGTCGGTTCCAAAGAAAAGCACGCACAATGTTACACAGATTTAGTGGCTAATGAGAAACCCAGAACGCACAATGTCACACAGATTTAGTGGCTAACGAGAAACCCAGACAACGAACTTACAAACTGTCATATCAGAATTTTGAAACTTTTCAGAAAACTTAAAAGTTAAAAGGGATAAAAGTCAGTGTAAGTCCCAATTGAGCTCATTTCCCTTCCACAAGCTCGTGTAGAAAAGATTCACAACTACATACTTGGAATCATCAGTGGTAGAGTTTAAAAATTTAAACTTTAATGCAACAATGGAGAGGGATACCAGATAACTTGATAACTGACAACCCACTCAATAAAAAAATTAGAAATACAGAGTGAGGAGCAATTTCAGACGGTCGACACAGAGTGAGCAGATTGATTAGAATTTTAGAGTTCACAGCCATAGAACAAGAAAAATTTTAAAATTAAATTCGATGGAGTGAAGCTACACACATGATTATATTAAAATAGCTTGCTTGAAGCTTTATCTAACTTCCAAGCCTTTAAAAAAATTTCAGAAACTGAGAAATGAGAAATCGATTCAACTTGCAATTGTCGAATAATCATAAAAATTTAAATTTAAAACTAAAAGCAGTGATGTAAATATAAATTTATAAGACATATCACAATATCTTTCATACACAATTTTGAATTATATTTAAAAAAATTCGACATTCGGCATTCTAAAAAAATTGAAAGAGCCGAGAATTTTCGTAACATACACGAGAAGTTCTAACCGCGCGGAGAGTAACATACCCGGAGTCGACGAGCGCGGACGGCAGGAGCACCAGCACGGTCGGGAGCAGCAGCAACACAAATAGAATGAAAATAGACAACGTGCGAACAATGAAAACTGTAAACCATTAACCTTCGCGGGCGATTTATTTATAGAAAATAGTTCGGCCGAACTATTTTAAAAGTAAAAGTTCGGCCGAACTTTTTTAGCAGTTCGGCCGAACTTTCGTTGCCAGTTTTCCAATCTCCGGCAAAAATTCTGTTTGCCAGCACCGTTAGTGTGCCGTTAATTCAAACGGAATCACGAGTTCGGCCAAACTTTATAAAAAAGTTCGGCCGAACTATTACAAAGTTCGGCCAAACTTTGTAAAATGTTCGGCCGAACTATTGTTGAAAATTTTTTTCGGCCCCTGATTCTCACAAAAGTGTAACGCAGCTTCACGTTTCTGCCCTGTACATACTTCTACCTAAACCCCATGTGGGAGACCGATGTTATTTGGTTTGTTACTGTGCATTTGGAAGGGTAAGCCCAAGAGTTGTGGTACCATGGGCTAATCATGTTGCAACATATTCACATCACTTTTTACACAGAGTTCACCCAAAGGCTGTTGGAGAGGTTTGAGAGGAAAGATCCAGAGTTAGATTTTAGGGAGTTAGCCCATATGAGAAAAACTGGCAGCGCAAAGGCATACATTACGGAGTTTCAGGAACTGGCAGTGACCTGACTGACATTTCATAGGCCTGGTTGATCATGCTATTTGTGGAGGGGATAACAGAGACATTGGGTGGTTGGGTGAGGGTGTACAAGCCCACATATTTGAAATATGTTATCTCCAAGACCTGGGATATGATTGACGTTGTGCCCAAGACCCGAGCCTTTGTCCCCACTAAACCCACTGTAGCACAAGGGAACCGAGCTGAGACACTAGACCACCCTAGATGGATGGAGGATGTGGTTAGATGGACGAGGAGACCCTGAGGGACCTTAGGAGGAGGAATTTGTGCTTTATGTGCCAAGAACCCTGGGCATCTGGGCACAAGTGCACCAAGGGAAAGGCCCACTACATTGAGGTGTATTCAAATAGTGAGTCAGATGAGGAGTTTGAGGTTTGAGCTGATCCGGGAGATGAGGGAGGACCATCATCAGGGGGAGAACCACCACCACCACTACCACCTAGAGGGGGCCATTTTCCCCATCAGGGGGAGTTCCAAAGAATTTGACACTCAAGATTAGGGGGATGGTACAGGGGCAACGAGTTTCAGTTCAGGTAGACAATGGGGCCACCCACAAGTTTATTGATTCCCAGATGGTGGAGCATAGGGGCATCCACACAGAGACCTTTGAGGGGTTCTTGTTGATGCCAAGAGACTGAACCATGTAGTGCACGAAGTATGCTCCCGAGTTGAATGTGGTGATGGGGAACTACTCAGTTACTGATCACTTTTTTTTAGTGTTTAAGAGACCAACGTGGTGTTGGGTGTCTACTGGTTATACTCATTGGGGAGGGTCACCACTGACTGGCAGAAGTTAGAGATGGAGTTTATGGGGCTAGATAGGAAGCTAGTATTTTTTAGGGGGATGCACTCTTACCCACCCTAGAAAGTTTCAACACACCAGATGGAGGTAGATCTACGAAATGGGGACATAAAGTGGGCAGTCGAGCTGGGGATTTCGGAGACAAGGGCCCAACCATGGCCAATGCACCCAGACATACAGGCCCTATTAGAGAGGCATCCAGGTTCTTTTTGGGATATCCCTCCAGACAAGCCACCAACCATTTTGGTGGAACTTGGCCATAAAAGGGACATCTATCTTTGCATAGTTTTTAAGAAACAAATACACCTAGTGGATTATCCTACAAGTAATAAGGTCTCATCATCTTACTTAGCCTTATCCTTAAAAATAGATTATTACTACTATGTTACATACATAAGTGTCCCTTTCCTTACAAACAATAAAACCTCATACACTGTTCTGAAAGCCCATTATCCTAAAAACAATAAGATTTCATTATTTCATTTAACCATAACTTTAAAAATAAATTATATATATATATATATATATATAAAACTTAAATTAACCTCAATCTCTATTTTCCAATGAAGAAAAATTATGTTTAAAAAATATATTACTACACTATGCCTAAAACTCAGATCATAAACTATTATTTTCAGCGCAGACAATCCCAACACTTCATTTTGATGGTTCATCAAATGAAAATATAACACGTGGAGTAAAATCGCTCCCACTTTAACGTTTCCGAACTTCCATAGTTGCATCTGGCATTCCCTTCACTTCACTTGATTATATCCCTCTTCTTGGTGTGGAAGAAGCTCTGCGACATAGTCTGTTGCCATGGTGTGCCTTCCAGACGCTCTGTGACATATTTTGCTACCGTTTAAGGTCTAGGTCGTTCAGTTCATCCTCCAGTGACACTTCCAGGAAAAGGTTTCGCTCTGCCCCCTTCACGAACTTATTTCTCCAAATATTTCTTTATTTCATTACACTAAGGAAGTCCAGGGTTTAGGGTTTTAGGGCATTAGCAGATTGCGCTTCCTACCAGGGAATTTAACAACAAACGGTTAAGGTTTATTGCAGTGGATGCACACAAACGGAATTTGTTTGCATGGTTTTGTTATTCTAATATCTAATTCATATCCTAGCAGTGGTCAGGGGCGTGTTGAAACTGTGTCCTACCTACATTTTTTTTTCCATTTCAACTGGTTTTGATCTACGTGGCCCCCACTTGAACTTATCCAAGGCTTTTTGGATGACTAGAGTTTGAGTTTTGTCAGCTGTATGTACAGATTAAAAAAGGCTTTGTGGATGACTAGAGTGTAAGTTTTGTCAGCTGTATGTACAGATTAAAAAGTACAAGAAATTACCCTATCCTACAAGAGAATTCTTACATTTATTTTCATTCTTGTTTACCAAAGAGAAAGAATATGCTATACCAGTAAAAGGCGAGCACCTACACGAATTGGTGGCAGCTGCTTAACATAGAAGAAAAAACATTCTTCTTAAAAATTGACAAAAATAATGCAAAAGTATACAAAATTCTCCAACTTCTAAAGCACTGTGTTGACTAAAGTTTCAGTATCGTATGAGAAAATTGTTTGCAGAGTTCTTGAAGTTGCCCCAGGATTCTGAGAAGAAATCTATTTTTTTTTTCTAGTAGTACCATATTTAAGAAGATTATACAGATGAGGCATTAACAATGGTGATCTCAACAACTTATTTAAAATTTGTCACTTCCATTGCAATATAGTGATGGCAAATTGGCCACAGTATTCTCCTTGCATCTAAGTGAAGTAGAAGCCAATCTTAGTTGTGTCGCAAGAACAACAAGAGCAAAAACTACATTGTATGTAAGATCTGGTGTGTCATTTGTCAAAACATTAATAAAAAGAGGAATTACACCAGCTGCTACTATCTTGAAGCACTTCAATAAAAACTGAAAGATTAAACAAGGAAGTAGCTGCATCCCTCTTGCCTTTGACAATTATGTCCCAGAGAAGATTTATCAAGGCTGGAATGGCATCAGGCCTCTTTCAAATTGATTTCTTATATTCACCAACAAAGGAAAAGCTGAAGAACACTACATCTATACTGCATCTATTTCTGAGAACATTGGTGATCAGTTGTATGCACGAAATTGCATAATAGATAAATTTAGGAGCGCAGTTACAGGATTTTCTTAAGCTTTGGGATCTTTTGAAGTTACCAGTGATACAAGAAAACGAATGGCTCCTGTCTCTGCCATGTAAGCTCTATTGGTCATGGTGCATTTAGCATGTAGTGTGAGTTCATAAGCAACCTGATTTTTCTCTTCAAAACGTCCTGTAAATGGGAGGAAACAATCGGTAAAGTGCATATCATACCTGTAGTGAAATGAAAAGGGTGAGACCAGCTGTCAGCGAACATGAAATGATCCTCGGAGTAGTCGAAAAGCTTTTTGTCTATTTCAAAGGCCATGGTCAAAGTGCAACCGATAACCACGACTGGGAGACCACCGATAGGGGGTGGCGAGGCAGTCACGACAGTCCAATAACAACACAGGGGTCAGAGCACCGTTGCATGGGCAAGAGGGGATAAACCGCTGGGGACGCGGAGAACTAGGGGTGCTCTTCAAAACGCCTATCCGCAAACCCGCAGGTCACAGGTTCAAGCCACCCAGAACACAAAGTTCAAACACACTCTCATCATCCTTCCATCTTCACACACATATCCTGGAAAACCTTCTAGAAGTTATAACTTATACCATTTTTATTAACTGATCAATCAAAACATCAACCTTCAAGTTTCAAATTTCAACGAATAACATTTGTCATCAACCATGAAATGAAACATGGCATCATGACCGAAGAGTTGTAATATACAGTGAATGTTCAAACTGGAACCTTAAAGTTATATTGTGATATGATGTTTAGAAATAGTCCACAATAAAGAGTTAAGAAAAATAATTACAAGATTTAGAATCTAGATTCTAAACTGAAAAAGACAAATAATTTTACTATCTATCAAGTTTTCCTCTTGCTGGTGAGAAGATGTTAATTTTAGGGGATTCAAAATTAGTGATCATGATGAAGGACAAAATGTTGACAGATATTGATCTTATTAATGATTGTAGAGACCTAGTTCAAATACATGAAGATGTCTAAGACTTCTCTTAAATAAGAAGGCTTAAAATATTTGCTGAAACCTGAATTTTATGCTAATGTTGGAGGCAAAAGAGGTGAATTGAAAATTGATATAAAGTGCCACCTCATAGGAATTAAGGGTTCCAGTTGGAGACTTGGAGTAAGGCCATTGAACAAGGAGTTTAAATTCTTTGTAGATATGCAGTTTTTCCAATTCATATATGGTGTGTTGATTGGAGTAGATGAATAAGGGTTATTCTTACCTAAGTGTGAAGGCTTGTAGAGGGACCCACAAGATAACCCCTGAGTAGTGCATTAGTTTATTTAACTATTTCCTAAATTTGGACTTATAAAAAACTTAAAATTCCTAAGTTAAATTATGATTTAATCTCATCCCTTCATTAAGATATAATCTCAACCATTGAGTGTGAAGAAGGGGCTTTGGTTGAAATTATAAGGGGAGATAGAGTGAGTAAGTGGCCAGTCACTGGAGCACAAGCAGTGTGTTAGATCAATGAAGAGAGAGACTAGGGTTTCAACATATTACAGAGCTAGTGACTAAGAAACAGATTGAGTGAGGGTCATGTTGTTCTCCCAGCCTCAGCGTAGTTATTCCACTCACATGTGTGCACAGGAGGAGATATCTACAACTCGCATGTGTGTGAAAATAGGCAAATTTGCGCGACCCTTCGTCAAATCGATTGCATAGTAGGGAAATCGATTTATCTTGGGAAAACTAGTTAATTAATAGGAATTAATTAAGGAAAAGTGAGAATAATATAGAAAATCACGTGGATTTAGTTTGAGATGATCTTAGCCATTTATGGAGATCTAATCATGGTCGTTGGTTCACTAACGAGAGATTGTAAGAGCAACTCGATGGGTAGAGGAGAAGACATCTCAGAGAGTGTTCAACATCCAATTGCAATGATTTAGAGAAAGGACATTGTTGAGCACTGAGAGGGAGTTTTGTAGCAGAGGGGTAGCAAAATTTTGGAGTAGGAGACTCCAAAATTTCCGGTGGTATTTTTTTGGAGTGCCAGAGGAATTTTTAGTTGACAAAAGGGGCTGCACAGGGGCCTGCGCAAAGTACCACTAGAGGCAGTTCGATTCAACTCAAGAGGAGGTCGATTCAATTGCAGGTGGCCAGGATAATTTTCCAGAGGGTCGGAGGATCACTTCTAGAGTAGCAGCAATCAGACAGAGGAAGATTCGAGGCAGTTCCGAGCAGTTGCAGTAGAGCAGTGCCCAGAGGCTTGCATAGGGGTTCTTGGATAGCTAGTTCGAGTGCATAGTAGGGCAATCAATTTATCTTGGGAGTTGATTAGTGTGTCTTTGTGGAGAAAGGGAAGTTTTCCCTTGCTGTAAACTTTCTAAAGACTGCATTTTTGTTGAAGACAATAAAATGCACACAAAGTTTGCAGGTTTTCATGCCCTTTTGCTGAAGATAATAAAATGCACACAAAGTTTGCAGGGTTTCCCTGGAGTTGGGGTTTCTTTGGTATATCTTGTGTCTAAGCATTAAATGTGTTTGTCTTCTGATTTATTATGACTCATACTCGTATAAGACTCGTCTAGCTATTGGATCGATGAACCGTATAAGACTCGGGAACGACCTGTATAAGAATCGTATAAGACTCGGCAAAATACATAAAAAAACTTAAAAAAATATGATCTCCAAAAAAAATAATATTAAAAAATATGAATTTCGAGTGGGTCCACGGGTCTTATGTGGGTCTTATGCGGGTTACATGCGGGCCTTCATGGGGTCAATACGAGTAGACAGGTTTTATGCAGGTTTGGATGAGTATGGTAGAGACCGCAGGTCATATACGAGTGACTTGTCTTGCTATAGAACCCGTCAAGAACCACAGGTACTTGTGGGTCTCATAAGAGTCGTGCTACACTGGTTAGAAAAATCAATGTATTTGCAATTTAAGTTTCTGGAAAAACTATTATTTGTATTTCTATTTTTTACATTGAGAAAATTGTGAATCAGTTAGTGGGTTTAAGGAAATCTAACATGGTCCATGGACGATATTGTCTTATTTAGGTACTCATAGTTCTTATTTGCAGTGGCAATTATGTATGTCTTTTGAAGTGGTTATTATTACATTGTTGTTAGTGAAATCTAATATCTATCCTCTTCAATGGAGATAAAAAACATTTATAGATTAATGAGGTTATAAAGGTATGCTAAATCAAGTAAGGTGAAGGAATTACATACAAACCCCAAGCTGATAAAGTCAACATGTGTGATTTGGAGAAGTCTGAAATGGTATTATATAGTTGTTGTAATGATGACTTTCATGATAATGTCCCAAATGGTGTTATTATTGTCGAGGAAGAAGACTTAGATCACCAATTTGGCCAAGAAAAGAAGAAATATGTAGGAAATCAATTGGTTGAGTGTTGGATTCATGGCCTCCCAAACCTTCACTTTATGTGGTAAAGTTGTAAAATGTAATGTTCTTGTGAAAATAATTTCCAAAAATACGAATTAGCCTATCGATCCCCATAGGATATATTCCTTGATAAAGGGGAAAAACCCCAAAATACCAATGTTTGGGCAAGTTTTGGGGAAGCTGGGTAAAGAAACCCATTGTTGGGGCTTGGTGTGAATTTTACTCAATTAAGGAGAGAATCCCCTCAAGGAAATCTATAAATACAAAAGGGTTTAATTCATTTGGATCATCATTGGATTGGAACAATTATCTTTGTTTTCTTTGAGTCTGAGGCTTTGAGGGCTTTAAGACCCCTTTCTCCTATTGATTTCAATGGTGAAGGATTGCACCCTAGGTGATAAACTTCTTTCTATCTTTTATCTTTCTTATCTTGTTCTGGCACAGTAATTTCTTTACATAGGGAAAAAAAGATAGATTGGTGGAAGGATCTGAAGTGAAGCAAATCAACCCGCAGCTAGACGAAATTTTCCTAGGGAATATTTCCAGTCCATCCTAAGGCAACTGAAGCTTCCTATGTTGTAGACAGAATCTTGAGGAACTTTTAAGTCATCTAAGGTAGACAAACTCGAAGTTTCTCATGTGATAGAGTGACAAGGCTGAAACATTCAGTGGAAACAAAATGAGGTCTGAGGAATACCACTGAATCTCTCTGTGGCCTGAGATTTATGGAATGCAAAGATACTTCTAAACTTGGAATAGTCGGAAGTCTTTGAAAACATAACCGAATCCTTCTAACATATACGATTTGTCTTGAAATTTTTCAGTCAAGGTCCCGATGCAGATGCATAAGCGTTTACAGAGGGAGTTCACAGGTCCTTAAACTCAGCATTAACCTTCCTGTGATAGACTGGGATTTGAGGGTATTTCATTCAGTCGATTAGTTGTCAATAAACGGGATCAAATCACTAATTAGATAGATGTAGAACTAATTTATGGATTACCTTTCTGTGGATTCATTGTCTCTACTCGAACAAGTGACATTGTGGATGAATGACAATGCTACAGGGGTTCATAACTAAGCATTGATAATTGATGAGAATCCATCTAATTCTATGTTATTAAAAGAATTATTGGTTTTTTCATTGATTGAACGAAGAAATGTCTATGGAAACCCTAGATGCCTGAAATCATAGATTTAGAATTAAGTGGTGAACAATACTATTTAGTTGAATTTGTATTGGACTGTTGAATCTCTAGATATGGTATGAAATATTATACTGTATTTCTTATTGATGAATTATTAGTCAATATTATTAGAACTGTAATATTGCTCAATTGCACAGCTACTACCTATTTCATGGTCGAATAAGGGAAATAATTCTGATGGAGACCATAGTTTTCAAGAAAACCTAAGTACAAAATTTCTCTAGGTGATTACAGTGGTATTAGAGCTGACTCTCCTACTAGTCTGGAGGGTGGTTGAAGATGGAGCAGTTGGAATTTTTTTTTGGCAAGGAATATGTAAAGTCGTGGTAGAAGTTAGAAGAGCAGCAAGCGGAAACTATTAAAAGAAGGGAACAAAATGGCCCTTACAAGATTATAAATATTTAACAAAAAGGCTATAGTATCTAAGGAAAATTAAAAATATCAATCCCTAGAACTCGATGATAAGAGCACACAACAAAAAGGAGGTATATGGAACGATTTTCTGGCTAGCTACAAGAAATTTGGATCAAATGATATTGATGATAAGCCCAAGCCTCTAAAATAAATCCATGGCCAGTGGTAACAGTACTAAAGATAAAATAATTCGGCTAAATATCAGGGAACAAGATGGACTTCTCAAGGAAAGGGAAAACTGTTTTGATAGCAATATCATTCAAATTTCATATATGCTAAATACAGATGTAGAAGATGAAAGTATTCTTGATATAGGAGAAGGTAAATACAATAGTACCCCCTCTGATAGCGTGATGAAAAATTCTCCATCCAGAGGGTTTCCCCTTGAACATGACTCAACAACAAAGATACGTTCCAATCTTTGGTTGTGGCTATACAAGAAGCAGACAAGTGTCTGCAAGGATCTAGCAAGAGAAGAAAGGAAGCATGAAGGTGATTTGTGAATATTTGCTTCAAACACTGAGTATGGAGTAGGGACATAACCTGGTCAAAAAGCATAATTTTCAAAGGTGGTTGCTGATGATTTTGGTGGTGCAAGTGTTAAAATGGATAAGGAAATTTTGGCAATAGAAATTAAGAATTCTAAAAACATGGAAGAAATTGCACAACCACCTACATTATTGAAAGAATCTGTGACCGAAAGAAAATTGTCCAAATCGACAAAAAATAAGAGAAGGTAGCAGGCGTATATAAAATTGGCGACCTTTCATCATTATCCCAACTTCATGTGGATCAAATTTGAATTCACAAAGGGATCCCAGTTACATGAAAAATGTGGAAGAATTTTTTGTAGCTTTTGAATGTTAGAAGACTGCAGAAGAATAATGAGAAAATGGAGGGGAGAAAAATCACCCGTTTGTAGCCAATCTCTTAAGACACAGGTAAGGTGACAAGGGGAAAGAAGTAAAATAATTCTTAGGAAATATGATGTGAACCCACTTGGGAACATTGGAAAATTTATGGGACTAGATGAAGAAAAACCGGCGATAGAGGAGGAAGAATGCCCAGTGTCTACTTTCAGTAGCACTAAAGGACAAGCTTGTGAATTGATAAACGAAGCTGCTGGAAATATAGAATCTCTTCTTGAGGCTGTTGTTAATGAAATGTAGTCCCAAAAGGATACTCAGTTGGATAGCAACTCGTAGAGAGCTATGCACACTCATGATCAACATAGTATGGCGCATTGTGTTGATGATCTCCAACTAGTTCCATTTCAAAAAAAGGAATCATTTTTACATTTGAAATTGAAGAAACAGTCAAAATTCCCTCCAAAATATTCTTGTCATCCTTTGAAAATTCCCTGGGAAGTGATTTTCAACAAGATTTACATTTTATGGTCAGAGATGCACTCAAAAGTTAAAACATATGAGACAATTGTTGAGAAGGAATTCCCATGTGTCTATCAAACAACTAGGTTTGAAAAAATTTCATATATAATTGGTGATCTTCCTGCTGGAGATTACTATATTCACTTAGCAGAGATCATATTCAAAAATGGCCTATCTGGGATGCAAGGTTTTAATGCCTTTATATAGGAGGATAAGATTCTTTCTGAGCTTGAAATATATGCTCGGGTTGGTTCAAACACTCCACTTGTTTTGATGGATACCCCAACACATGTTATTAATGGAGGAACTTTAACTCTTAGATCTGAAGCAGTCACTGGTAGCCCTATTGTATGTGCCAACTACATTAGAAAGGGCATTCTTTTCCTTGATTTTCCTCCTATACTATAACTTCAGTTGAAATGATCTGAATATAATTTCTTGCGAGATACAATGATCTAGATAAATGACCAATATGAATTTCCACTTCAAATTGACTTGGACAGGGACAACGATGAATATCTCTCTCCAGATGCAGGTGACTTGTTGAAGCTTTTGGATGTATGTTCTAATGAAAGCACATTACCAACTACATATGGTGAACTTTGGCCTCCTCTTGGAAATCATTGTTTAAAGATAGTGGAGTTCATTACAGTCCCACTAAGGATGGGCAGTGAATTTGCTCAGCAGGAATTAGTCATGTTGGGTGCTATTCAAATTATTATACATCTATTTTTTTATTATCCTTTTAAAAATTCCTTGCATCATTAAGTGGAGAGAATCATAGTGTCATGCTTAGAGAACAAGAATACAACTCCCATCAAGCATACCCTTTAGGATTGTAACTTAATTGGAAGTTTTTTGGCAACGAAAAGAAATCCCACTGTTCCTGTTGATCAAAATAAGCCAACAGTATCTTACCCAGGAAAGGTTGCACCAAGAATAGGGAACATTGGTCACTTGACATGAATTGTAAACAAGCTTACTCAGTTGGGAATAAATAATATCTTGATACAACCATTGTTGCGGAGAAACAACGAGTGGACTAATTGGGAAACAAATGTTCCTTCAAAATGTAATGTAGTGGGGAACGTTGTCTAGTGGACATGAAAACGCTCAACAGTACACAAACAGACTATAGGTGGTGATGAAGATGATTTTCGTGGCAGAGATTATGATAAGTCAACAATGGCCAATAACCTGAGTCAAGTATTCTGATATGGAATTCTTGACAGTGAAGATGGGGAAGAGGCTCATGGAGCCATTGGTAAAGACAAGGAGGATGCCTTCTTCGATGATGAGTTAGCAGAAGTCGTTTTCTTCTCTCTCAAAATGGGAAAAAAATAGGATGGTGTGATGCTGAGAGAGACGATGCTCACCAATACAAATTGGTTTTCCCTTCAAGATGACAGGAATACTAACTATTTAGTGTCGGCATCTCTTGTTTCGTCATCTCCCAGAGTAGAGGATGGTCAAACAAACAACATAACAACATCAACTAATACTGGTGGTAATAGTAGCAGTAACGATGAAATTGTGTTAAAAGATGGGAAGTTGGTAGATACATCCACTTCTACAAAAGGCATTTTAAATTGTGTAGATATAGAAGCCAGGCCTGAAAGCACCTGAAATTCTGATTTGTCTTTGGTGCTGGAGAACATTGATATATCTGATAATTTGACCTTCCCTCAATATGTTGAAAGAACTATTAATATATTTTCTATCAAACCCCCTGATTGGATGGAATGGGAGAATGCAGCCGATTTTGAGGGCACTTTTGGCAGAAATCCATTTAGTGAAAACAATCCTTTTGAAATAAACATTGGAAATCCATCAGAGACAAGTGTTAATTTCAAATCGGCTTGTACAGGCCAAGACTCAAGGATAAAAATGGATCATGTAGCTTGAAAAGAGACAATTCAAGATAGTTTTGTTTTGAAACGAGAGGAGGCAGAAGCAAATGAACTAGCGAAGAAGACAATATTGCCCTTGTTTGAAGAAAATATGGAGTTTGTGGGAACAAAGAAAGCCATGGAACATGCTCTAAAGGAAGGAATCGAGGAAGCCACAACGAACTTGTCATTTCTTGATGTCAAGCAATGTTGGGAAGGGGAGATTGTAATGTTCCTGCAAAATTAATTGCCAAAAGGACGAAGTAGCCTATCAATCCCTGTAGGCTATAGTCCTTTATAATGGTGAAAAACCCTAAAATTCCAATTATTGGGCAAATTTTGGGGCAACTGGGAAAATAAACCCAAAGTTAGGGCTTGGTGTGAATTTTATTCAATTAATTAAGGAGAGAATATCCTCAAGGAAATCTATAAATACAAGAGGGTTGAATTTATTTGGATCATCGTTGGATTGAAAAAATTATCTCTGTTTTTTTTTAGTTTGAGGCTCTGAGGGTTTTAAGACCCATTTCTCCTATCAATTTTAGTGGTAATAGGTTCCACCCTGGTTGAGAATTTTATCTCCATCTTTTATCTTTCTTATTTTGTTCTGGCATAGGAATTTTTGTACATAGGGAACAACTAGATAGATTGGTGGAAGGATTTGAAGTGAAGAAAATCGACCTACTGTGAAGTTGGACAAAATTTTCCTAGCGCATATTTGCAGTTCATCGTAAGGCAACCAAAGCTTCCTATACTACAGGCATAGTCCTGAAGTTACTCAAGTCATCTGAGGGAGAACAACTCAAGTTTCTCCTGTGATAGAGTGACAAGGACGAAACATTCTGTGGCAATAGAATGAGGTTTGAGGAAGACCATCAAATTTCTCTTTGGTCTGAGATTTATGGGATGTCAAGTTACTTCTAAACCTGGGACAGTCTGAATCCTTTAAAAACATAACTGAAGCCTTCCAATAGATACGATCTGTCCTGAACTTTTTCGGTGAAGGTCCTGAGGCAGATGCGGAAGTCATTACAGAGGGAGTTCACAGTTGCTTAAACTCGGCGTTAGCCTTCCTATGATAGACTTGGATTTGAGTGTATTTCATTCAATATATTAGTTTTCCATAGACATGATCACGTCAATGATAGATATATCTATAACTAATTATTGGATTACCTTTCTGTGGATTGATTATCTCTACTCAAACAAGTGACACTGACATTGTGGATGAATGAATGGTGCTACAAGTATTGATGATTGAGCATTGATAATTAACAATAATCCATCTAATATTATGTTATTAAAAGAATTGTTGGTTCTGTAATTGAATGAACAAAGAAATTTCAGTGGAAACCTTAGATACCTGAAACACTAGATTCAGGATTAAGTGGCAAATAATACTATTCAGTTGAATTTGTGTTGGAAAGTTGAATCTCGAGATAAGGTACGAAATATTATATTTTATTTCTTATTGATGAATGATCACTCAAGGTTATTAGAACTGTATTTTTTCTCAATTTCACAGTTACTACCTATTTCATGGTCAAATAAGGGAAAAAATTCAGATGGAGACCATAGTTCCTTAAGAAACCCTAGGAGCGAAATTGCCCTAGGTCATTTCATAAAACACAAGTGAAACTCTAGGGGCAATGCAGAATAGTTACCCAATGTCACCACAATAATTCCTTCACTTGTTTTAGTCCGGCTCTCCTTCGGCACAAGAGGGCAATACCTGGACAACTAAATTTGATTTATGATGTAAACTTAGGATTTATTGATGTTTTAGCAAACAATAAATAAAAGGGTTTGAGTTTATATTTTTTGGGTGGTTGAGAGGAAGACCAATGCCAAACATGAACTTAGGAAAAATGGATTCTAAGGATATTTAGAGAGTTGGGATATATGCTAATGGTGATGAGAGATAATGTTGTTACAAAATGCTAGGATCTATCTATGAATGTTGTTTCAGATTGCAGAAAATTAACTAGAGGGCCCTTCCAAGGGTGCTCCATGTACATATGTAGGTCAAAAAATTGGTGACCTTTATATAAACTGGGATCTACCCTACCTTTCACTTAGATGATAGCAATAAATTATCCAATTTAATAACAAGAATCAGTGAGGGAAAATAATAGGAAACACCTCAACAGACATCCTTGTTTAGATGGAAGATTTTTCCCTTTAATCAAAGCCCTTTACAATAGAATTTAAGTGTAATTTCCAGTCAATAGAAACAACAATATGGATATCCTTATTTTAATGTATTCATTATGTATACTCGATTCTGTTGTTTTATTTTTTTTTCAGCTCACAATTCTATTCAAGGTGTATGTTGTATTGTTTGTGATCTACTTGTAGTTACATGGAAAACACTTAATTGCATACTAAATTCTAGTGATGTAATCATGATATAAAAACTAAGTCCCGAAGGTACATTTCTATCAATAGATTTGTGATGCTTATGAAATAGGGGGTGAGGGGATGTTAGGGGACCAGGGTATACATATGGAATTTCTATACCTGATAAAATTTAGAAATTAAAAACTCAACTAAAATGTATTTCCATTCAATATTTCATCTGTACACAATTTCAATTTGACATTCATGATTAAGAATTGAAAATTCTCACTCAAACATTAAACAATCATATGGCATACAATGATTAGAAAAACAATAAACTTGATCATTTAAATTTATAGTTCCCTTGTGTTGAACCTACTACTTATAAAAACCATCTAATGACGTTTTAAAAAATGGAATAGGAAAAGCAACATAGCTGGTTTGTGAAGAGAATTTTCTAGTTTTTCTGTGTCCTATAGTATGATAGTTAGAGTAAGGCACTGCACTAGTGTTGACACGGACTGTTGACTCTCATCAGCACACACAGGTCCACCAGGCTAATATCTTTTAGGTGCGATTCCCACCCTTTACTGATGGACCCTCTAGTTTGTGCCATAGGCTACAACATTCATTTTAAAAGGGTTGAGATTTTTATACATTTCCGTCTTAAGTTGCAAGAAATGAAGTGCAGGAAATAAAATGGAGAAAGTTAAATCCTAGTACACAAAATGAAATCAATTGAAAAAGCATGCTACATTACATTAATTCGATATTTAACAAAAAGAAATGTATAAGATGGCTTGATACAATTTAAAATTTAAATCTACTGTTGTCCTAATCAGCAAGTCAGCAATGCATATATATATGGATTAGTGCTAAGAAACAATTCATAAACATAGCCCATTTTCTAATTTGGGACTGGCAACTTTGTATATTTTTATTTATTAGAAGATAGACTTCAGGTCTTATGTTTTTTACCTCATAGGTTAGATATGCTTCTATACGATCTACACTTGCACTGGCACTATATCTTGTTTTTGATGCACCTAGCAATTTATTTAACCTATTTATGGTCACTTGTTGGACACACACACACACACACACACACACATATATATATATATAGCTTGGATTCCACAAACAACATCTCCAGCTTTATTCAAATACTTTCTATCACTGTCTCAGCTTATTTTACAGGATCACTTGTCTCCAAAATTGTGAATCCTTTTTGGTAATTACTACTTTCTTTTATACAAAATTGGAATCTGGGTAGGTGAAGTAATTTAGCTTCATGACTATTCACCTCCCTTGATTAGCCAATAAAAGTTTAATCATTTACATCTGTAACCTCTTCTTTGTAATCCTTCCAGGCTTTATATGCTCTTTCTATTTTGAATGAGTTAGTAAAGTGATGCTGTTCAAATGGCAGTTGGATGATACCTAGCCTATTTTGGAGTTTGGTTTGCCTCTTCTTTAAGTTATATTTGCAGACATAGAGTAGATCCTTCTGTGTTGTTGGGGTCTGTGTTGAAAACAGCAGCGTGGAAGGTCTTCTTGACTCGTGCCTTAGTCAAGAAAGACCACAGTCAATATTTCTTTAGCATGGATGAGTTCGTGAAACAAGGAAACTCATGGGTGGAGTTGGAGGAACAGTCAAGTGCACTTCCAACAGGCAGTTCGAGTTTGGAATAAGGCTAGTAGAGAGCTTCAGTTTCGATTGAGACAAAGACAAGTTATAACTCCAAGTTATGAGTGGAGAAGAGTTTGGTTCGAACTCAGTTAACTTACCAATCTCAACTGCTTTTCGAAATTGTACTTGCCAGAATTTACACGATTGAATTGCTTAAAAGAAGGACGAAAGGCACAACTGTATTTGTTATTGTTTTGCACGAGTCTGTGTGAGGAGAGCTTCTTGCTAGGAGAGCGTATCAAGGAGAAGCTTGTATGCAGATTTGAGAGAGACCATTCCTTGCAGGTTTGTGCTAGGATTTAGGAGTAAATTCCTAAAGAATAAGAGCCTATTCTGTGCTAGGTAATAGAAGATTTCTTGTGCTAGGAAATAGGGAGAAATTGCGCAAGGAAAGAGGAGATGGTTCAGGGTTTCTTGCAGGGAGTTTCAAGCTTAGTGTAAGTAGTGAGAACAGTGAGTTTTCTATTGAAACAGATTGCCTTGTAAAGAGATCTATTTGTTCAATTTTTGTCAATAAAATTCTACAGCAAGAAGAGGGTTTTCCCAGTTGGGTTCCCTAGAAAAAATTATTGTGTTATTGTGTGACTGTGTTTCCTTCTCTCTGTTTCTATTCCGCTGCTTATTTAGAGTAGAGAATTTCTGTGCCTTGGTGAATCGAAGTTAGTTTTAGATTGTTCAACAAGGAGTTACAGAATTTAAAGGAAAATCTACATGGTATAGGAGCAGAGAACAACATAAATACGAGCACCAAAGAATGGATTTGTAAAGAGCAGTTCTATGGACAAGGAGGATGACGTACCAAGGAATGAGAGCATATCATTTTTTAGAAGGAGCATCAAACTCCTCCTCATGGAAGGAGAGGATCACAATACTATTGGAAGACAATGGGGTTGAATAATTTGTTAAGGACACTATACCACCACCATAAGATGCCCAACAGTTGGCCCGACATACTAAGAATGATATCAAGGCAAAGAGGATTATTCTAGAGGGGGTAAAAGATCATATTATTCCTCATTTCTTCGAGAATATTGCATATGAGATGTTCAAATCCATCTTAGATCTATTTCAAAGCTACATTTATGTTGGGAAGCTAGCTCTCAAGGAGGAGCTAAGGTGTATCCAGATGAGAGAAGGAGAGCCCATCGTCACATATCTTTGGAAGTTCACTCAGGTTCGAGATGAGCTAAGCGCTGTGGGTGTCACTGTACCAGAAAGTGACCTTGTGAGCTTCGCTATACTAGGACTATGACTAATGTGTCATACGCTAGGATGATTCTGCCCTAGTGTTCCCTGCAGCAATTTAATTTTACCTTTCTCTATTGCATAGCTCAATTTGATATACTTGTTGAACAACCAAACTTATGTAATGAAGTAATGAACAATATACCATCTAACAGTTCTATTTTATGTAAACAACAATACAAAAAAACCTTTCGCAAGACATTTTATTATTTAATAATGTGCAAAAACCATAAAAGTCAATCTCATACAATTCGTAGTTTAGTCTAGAACATATATGATCCACACATGAAAATGGTAGGCTTCTCGTAAACAGATCAATGCCCTAACCAAGTCCCACAGTTGAAACATCCTAAGTAAATTCCTCCAGACAACTTCACACCTATATTAGACTACTTGCTATGCTTGATCCGAGGGTGCTATAGTGCTCGACCATCCTCTATCTACCAAGTCATCTTTAGGAATTACTTCGGCCTCCTCTTCTTATCAATGACATTGACTTAAGCCACAAGAAGATTCTGCTACAAGAGTAGACATACACATGATTGGTTCAGAGGTATTTCACCATTGTGTGAGTTCAAAGGTCCCTACTCTTAAATGGACCCAGCTTCGGGGAGTCTCTCTCATCCACAGGTTTGAATTTTCCAACACAGAATTGAATGGAAAAAATTTGATTTGAGTGAAATCAATCCACAAACCTTCATATTTTCATTTCTCCCCACAGACAAGTTACAGTGTTCAGGGGTTCCACATAGTACGAATTCCACAGGGTCAACCACACAGCTCCGTTTCTTCTAGCCCAGAGACCCTAATTTTGCCCATAATTTCCTGAGGTTCCCACAGATAGAACCAATATTCTTCCTTGTTGATTTTTCAGTTTTGTGACTTCAATTAAGGACTCATATTCTTTATAAATTCTACTCCTTGTTGTGCCAGAAGAAAGGAAAAATGTGCGTCAACTAAGTTGGAATCTTTCACCACCGAAATTGAAAAGAGAGAAAAGGGGTCTTAAAACCCTCAGAGCTAATGCTCAAGAAATAAATGAGTTGATCCACAATGATGATCCCAATTGAATTCAACCCTCTTGTATTTATAAATTTCCTATAGGGGTCTCTTCTTAATTGATTGAGTAAATTTTACTCCAAACCCCAATTTTGGGTTTCTTTGCCTAGCTGCCCCAAACTTTCCCAACATAGGATATTTTGTTGTGTTTCCCTTTGTCCAAGAATATATACTACGAGGATTGGATAGGCTATTACGTCCTCCATAACCCGTTAATTTGGAGAGGACATTATAGTCCCCCCTTCCTGAATTTGCTTACCCTCAAGCAATTGCAGACTTGGGAGGGTTGCATGAATGGATGTGTGGAGAATAAAGAAGGGAACCTTGGAAATGCTAAAGATATGGGTTCATCAACCAATTAAGTGAAATATAAATTGCGTGGTAGTAATGAGTGAAATAATTGCATCATATTTTGTAATGCATGTTGAGCAGCTTATCATAAATAAAGCAAAAAGATTGATAGTAGAAGGTGCTACTTATGGGTCACAATTGCTTATGCTTCTTGAAACTTTCATTGGTAGCTATTCTTGAGATTCTAATTTTGGTGTTGTAATGGATAATATCTGTGTTAAGGCTTGGGAGGAGTTTCGTAAATAACATGCTTATGTTATTGATGTACCAAGACCAAAAGCAAAAACGAAAGTGGCTGCAACTATAAACTATAAAATGCATGTATTATTAGGTGTGATAGAGGAGCCACAAGGGATAGCTCAGTTTGTTGAGTTCCTATTTCTAAGTACCTCGCCTATTGGGAGGTCACGTGGTCAAATCTCCTCGATGCCCTTGGGGTTAGGCCTTGCTAGTTTGAACAACGGGTAGATCCCTTCGAGTTGATTTACTCGGATTTTCTCGTGGATGTAGTGACCACTCAGTGTCCGTGAACCACCCCGAAAAAAGGTGTGATAGAGGGAGAAATTTTTACTTTTTGATAGACATAATTATTTTAGCCTTCCCTTTGATAGTTTAGTGGCATTAATTTGTTTGTAGCATAATCACAAGCATTGCAGGTTAAAATAAAGCTAACACATGCTAGATTTGTTTTTATCAGAAAAAAAAAACATTGCATGGTAAACTAAATCTAACATGTGTTGGATTTGTTTCTAGCACAAACACAAATATTTCAAGATTAAACAAATCTAGCACCTGCTAGATTTGTTTATAACAAAAAAAAACAAGTATTGTAGGGTAAACCAAAAGAACAAACACAAGCATTGTAGGGTAAACTGAAAGAACAAACACAAACATTGTAGGGTAAAATAAATCTAGCGCGTGTTAGATTTTTTTCTAGTGAAATCAAAAGCATTGTAGGGCTAGAGACAAATTTAGCATGTGCTTGATTTGTTTCTATCACAAAAAAAACATTGCAGGGTAAAACGAGTCTAGCACGTGTTAGGTTTGTAGGGTAAAATAAATCTGGCACGTGTTATATTTGTTTCTAGTAAAATCAAAAGCACTGTAGGGCTAGAGACAAATTTAGCATGTGCTTGATTTGTTTCTAGCACAAAAAAAACATTGTAGGTAAAACAAGTCTAGCACGTGTTAGGTTTGTTTCCAACAAAAACACGAACATTGCAAAGTAAAAAATCTAACATGTGTTTTATTTCCTTATAGCAGAAACACATGAATTGTAGGTTAAAAAAAATCTAGTGCATGTTAGATTTGTTTCCAACACAAACACAAGCATTGCAAAGTGAAACAAATGTAGTGTGTGTTAGATTTGTTTTTAGCACAAATAAAAACATTGCAAGGTAAAACATATCTAACGTGCGTTAGATTTGTTTCTAGCACAAGCACAATAATTACACGACATTGCTCTTGTGTTTTCCTAACACTATATTTTTTTACTCTACAATGCTTCTGTTTCTGCTAGAAACAAAGGTAAAATAAATGTAGTGCAAGGAAAATCACAAGAACATTGTTGGGTAAAAAAAAAGCACAAACACAAGCATTGCAGGTTAAACAAATCTAGCGCATGTTAGATTTGTTTCCAGTACAAACACCAAAATTGCAAGTAAACCAAATATAACATGTGCTATATTTCCTTGTAGCATAAACATAAGCATCGCAAGGTAAAATGAATTTTAGTAAAAACACAAACACATGCATTGCAAGGTAAAACAAAACTAGTGTGCCCTAGATTTGTTTCTAGCACAAGCACAAGCATTACACGACATTGCTCATGTTTTCCTGAAACTATATTTTTTTACTCTACAATGCTTTTGTTTCTGCTAGAAACAAAGGTAAAATAAATGTAGTGCAAGGAAAAACACAAGAACATTTTTGGGTAAAAAAAAAGCACAAACACAAGCATTGTAGGGTAAAAAAATCTAGCGCATGTTATATTTGTTTCCAGTACAAACACCAAAATTGCAAGTAAACCAAATATAACATGTGCTATATTTCCTTGTAACATAAACATAAGCATTGCAAGGTAAAACGAATTTTAGTAAAAACACAAACACATGCATTGCAAGGTAAAACAAAACTAGTGTGCCCTAGATTTCCTTCTAACAAAAACTCAAGCATTGTATTGTAAACCAAATCTAGCACATGTTAGATTTTTTTTTTTCCAATGAAAAATTTGTAATTTTCATTTATGAGAGAAAATTACATGTTGTATCAGCAGCATAGTCATCTATGCATAATTCAAAGTTCATTTTTTTTCCAAGGAAAAATTTGTAATTTTCATTTATGAGAGAAAATTACATGTTGTATCAGCAGCATAATCATCTATGCATAATTCAAAACTCACTTACTGTCATATATTTTAGATGTTCATAAATAACCTTTAGTAACAATACTGTGCATATAAAAAAAATATCTACATAATCACACGTGAAAAAAAAAAACGGCCAAAAGCCCTGCCAAAAATATAGCCAAAATCGACAGCCTGGTTAGACTGCCCCTTGACCCTCCACATCCTCTATGAAGGGTTGATGGAAATACTGATACTCGTTTTATCCATCCTGTTGGATAATGAACCAGTGACCCCAATCTAGTTGTGATGCTTATTCGAATAGTTGATCAGTGACTTGGTTCCTTTGCCTGTAAATGTGAGCAACAATAATGGAATCAAAAATGTTTTTAGCGCCATAACCTCATTCAAAAAAGCTCTAAGAGTATGAAAATGACATCGGGCTTCATTTTTGACCCAGTTAATAATAATTTTGGAATCCCCAAATATCTGAATCCCGTTGCAACTCTTCTCTCGGGCGAAGGTAAGGAGGAGTCTGAGACTGTTGAGTTCGGCATTGTTGTTTGTAGCTGGGCCTAATCCCATTTTAATCTTATAGTAGTGAGTATCAAAAATATAGAGAGTATCCCCCCCTCCATAGCCATGGATGTTTGACGCCCCATCGAAATATGCCCATGGGTAGGATTTTCCAATAGCCACTAGTATGAGTATTTTGCCTTGAGCTTCGGGCTCATCGTTTGGAATTGAGAGGAAAAACGTCACTATAATATTACTTATGCGAGGTTAGTCTATCACATCACTTTGAAAGATAGACTGATTACAAGCCAACCATGTGCCCCAAGATATCAAGAGGGGGATATTACGATATTTTAGGCAGACAGCTGATTGCCACCAATTTGACCAAGCCTCAGAGACAGAGTTTCCATGCTAATTATATGAGATGCCCAGAGTAGAAGTGGTAAGTTTCCAGATCATTTTTCTAGTTGGGTAGGTGAGGAAGAGGTGATCTGCGTCCTTGAGCTGATTTTTGCAAAGAAAACATCTAGAGGGGCCATGGATGGATCTCCTGATGAGTTTGTCCTCCGTCGGAGTGTAGTTGCTGAGTATGCACCACATGAAAAGTTTGGCCTTTGGTGGTGCCTTCAGCTTCCAAAGGTTTCTCCACCACCACATTCTGTTATGGGGTTCAAGTTCTGTGCATCGAGAGACATACCCTTCCTTAGGTGAGTATCTGCCCCTGGGAGATAAAGCCCATAAAAGTTCGTCCTCCCTCTCAGTAATTCTGATATTGGTGGCACGGAGGGCCCTGAGATACTTTCTCCAAATCAGATTCCATATATCTAGGATGTCGAGATCCTGTGCCGATTTCCAGGTCAATTTGATTCAAGAGGAATTAGCTCTGTCAGAAATTTGTGATATGGTTTGAATTCCTGAGTCCATCAAGTGTTGTATAATGGCCAAGGGTAATTGGTACATCTGACCACATCTAGACCAAGCATCCACTCCAATTTTGACTTTTTCTCAAGACCCAATGCTCCAAGCAAGGCCTTTCTTGATGATGTGAATGGATCTGGTGATGGCTCGCCAGATAATGGAGGATCCTAGAATGTATGAGGTGGGGCCTCTGATCCAATCAAGGGTAATCCGAGGAGCAATTTATTTGAAATAAGTTACCTCTTGCTAGAGGTTGGTAGCATTGAGCAGATGCCACCCCATTTTGGCAGCCAAAGTTCTGGCAAAGCGATTAAGATCTTTTAGCCCCTAGCCACCCTAGCTTTTGGGTTTGGCAATCCTCTTCCATCCTATTCATGAAATTTTCCTGCCTTCAATTGTTCCCCTCCAAAGGAATCTTCTACAAATTTGTTTTATTTTTGCCGTCACTCCTTTGGGAATCCATGCTAGTGCCATCGAGTGTACAGGAATTGCCTCCAACACTGATTTTATTAGAACTAATTGCCTTGCTTTGGAGAGCCATACTTGCTGCCAAATGTTTACTCTCCTCTCGACTTTTGAAATTAACCAATTCCAATTAGTGATGCGGTATTTATTTGGCTTTAGACATCACTCGATATATTTAATTCCATACTCTAATTCCCTGCAACCAAAATGAAAATGGGCGAGGGCATGTCTACATTCCTGCTTAGAGCACTTCACCAATATGATAGTAGATTTACTATGATTAGGGTCCATACTTGTGGCCTTACAGAAAACCTTAAGAATATTTTTGAAGTTGTTGGTGTCTTGGATGGATCCATCAAGAAAAATAAGTACATCATCTACAAATAAGAGATGGGTTAGATGTATAAATTCAGATAATTTGACACCTTTAATAGTCCCATCGGCCTTGGCCTTTGTCAAAAGTTTGGTTAGTCCTTCCATGATTAATAAAAATAGCAACGAGGATAATGGGAAGCCTTGACGAAGCCCTCTACCTGCATGAAAAAATTCAGAAGCCACTCCATTGATGATTTGGCTGAAGGAGGCATTTGTGATGCATCCCATGATCCAATTGATGAAGGAGTGGGGGAAGCCAGTTTGGAGAAGGTTGAGCTCAATCTAGGTCTAGCATGTGCAATCAAAAGCCTTCGTGAAGTCAATCTTGAGGATGGTGCTTTTAAGACTGAGGATGGTGCTTTTAGGACTTTTGAGCTTGATAGAGTGCAAGGCTTCTTGGGCAGTACTTATGGCTTCATGAATTTGTCTCTGGTTAAGGAAGGCAGATTGTTCTTTGGATATGTGCAAAGATAATATGGGCTTGATGCAATTGGCAATGATCTAGGATATGATCTTGTAGATACATTTGCAGAGGAATATGGGCCGTTAGTTATTAAATGTTAAGGGTTTATCAATCTAAGGTATGAGGGCTATGAAAGTAGCATTGAATCCATCATAAATACGACCAATCGTCCGATTCTCTTATATGACTTGTAGGAGGTCCCTCCCAATGTCTTCAAATAAAGTGAGGTAGAATTAAATGGGCTAGCTGTCCGAACCAGGGCTCTTCTCCGACTTAAACCATTTTAATGCCACTTCAAATTCACCTAAAGTAACAGGGGCATTTAAGTTTCCAATATCGTATTCCTCCACATATTTGTGCATGGTCCTAGCTATCTAAAGTTCTTTTGATATGTTGGCAGCTCTGGGGTCACTGTAGAGATGGGAGAAATGTCCAATACCCATATCAACAAGTTGAGCATGCTTATTGGCCACCCTTCTAGCCCGGTCCTTCAATTCCCAGATTGTGTTGATACTCTTTCTCCTGTTGCCTTAAAAATTTGGCTTTCTCCATTTCAAATTGAATGAGGTGGTCCTTGGCCTCAGTTCACTGAAAGTCAAGGAAGTCCGATCCCAGCAAGCTCCCTATCTCAGTCTCAATCTTATTTAGAGTTGCTTCACCTTGTCTTTTCTTCTCTTTGGCCCATTTTATTGTAATGTCTTTTAATCTGGTCATGCTGTTGTAGAAGACACGGGCCGACTCGGAGTCAGGCATTTGAACACAGTGAGTCCAGGAGCTTTTAAATTTTTTGTGGGTGCACACTAGATTTTTTTCTAGCAAAAATACAAGCATGGTAAGGTCAAACAAAATAAATCTTAGCTCATGCCAGGTTTGCTTCTAGCACAAACACAAACACAAAAATTGTAAGGTAAAACAAATCTATTATAAGCAGAAGCATAAAAAAAACACTGCAGGGTAAAACAAATCTAGTGTAAGACAAAAGACAAAAGAATTGCAAGGTAAAACAAAAGTGCAAACACAAGAATTATAGCGTAAAAGAAATACAGTGCATGGTACATTTGTTTCAAGTATAAATGAAAACATTATAGGATACGACATATGTAACATGTGATAGAGTTGTTTCTAACATAAACACCAACATTTCAAAGTAAAAAAATCTAACATGCAATAGATTTTATTCTACTATAAACACACGCATTGCAAGGTAAAACAAATCTAACACAATGTTAGATTTGTTTTTAACACAAAAATCTAGCATACGCTAGATTTGTTTCACCATGCAATGTGGTTTTGTTTGTGCAAGAAGGAAATCTAACACAAACTTAGTGTGTGTTAAATTTCTCTCTCCCTGTAGTGTATTTATGATTCTTGTTTATTTTATGACAAATATAATGATGAAGGTAATGATAGTATTTATAATTCATATTTTTTTTTAATATTAGAAACTTTGGTAGTAGTTTCTTAATTTTATTTTCAGAAATCATGGACTATGAAGCCAAAGAAAATTCAAAGGAAGTATCTATAAGGAAGAAGAAAGTTAAGGAAATTTACCACCAAAATTTGTTGTAAATCGTATGGCATTTTCAACACTAGTTTATAATTTGCTGCAAATGGTTAGGTATTATGCGAATAATTGAATGATGATTAATGAAGTTTGAGCTGCCATTTTCTTATAAGGAATTGGCATATGGTTCGAAATTCCATATTCTTCACATTCCTTATTTTTTAAATTATTAAAATTTGTTAAATATTTCTATACAAATGTTTTTAGATTCCAAGGACTATTAGATTCCAAAGACATCATGATTTATTAGTGTATTTTGTAGCCTTTATTAGTTTGAGTTGACTTGTATTTCATGATACCAATACATTCATAGGAATAAAATATTTTTTATTTTTTTTAATTTATAGTAAGGTAGTGATAATGACAATGATTAGTTTAATGGTTCTTTAATGTGTTCATATCATTTGTATTTAATTTATAGAAAATTTAAAATGCTTGTTCCATACAAATTGAATAAATGTATTAGGTTTTATATGTAAACTAGACGTATCATTAATTTGTTCATTTGAATGGGGCCACTGTAATAATGTTTTTTTATTTTCATTTAACTACTTAAATTCACTTTGTTGCAAATGAAAAAAAAATATAATATATACTAACATCATTTTTTAAATGTTTTCAAGTGTTATGTTTTGATGTTCTTAAACAATGAAGTGTTGAAGTGGATATATGCTAATGCGATATATGTGGTTGCAGTGCAGATGCATATGAGAATTAATGTAAGTTGAAATATTTTGTTGATATTTGAAATGGAAGGAGTATTCGTCTAATAATACATTGGAGATGAACTGAGTTGTCATATTCGAAGAGAACTAAATTGGCAGTTTGGTAATCACTCCTATTTTTCAAGTCCTTCTCAGTCGTAAGTATTAAATATTTCTTAAAAAATTATTATGTTGCAATATGGACATTAGATGTCACTGATAAGTACATTTGATACACACTTTGAAAATAAAATATTGATATAGGGGATTTTAAATTCATATGAAGCAGGTCTTGTTTCCATTTGCAAACAAAAGTGAAGGCAGGGACAACAATACAATTTTATGAGAAAATTTTGATTGACATGTGGTCCCAATATGGAGATAACTACGGAGAATCAAATATATTGCTAATAGATGCATCAAAGCATCCTTCACAATTCCCTAGATATTGGTCAAACCACATCTTAATAAAATCCTATACAAAGCATGATAATTGGCTTATGCAAGTTTTATTTCCATTTCTTAAGCCATTTCATTGTATCAAACATAAATGTGAGTACATTTGAATGTTCAATAGAACATGTACTTCATTGTAATGGATGATGATTTTTTTTAATAAATTTACTCACAAGAACATTCAATTTTTTCAATGCAACTTGGACATAGTTTTTTGTGAATGAATTTGTGTGATTTATTATTTGTTTCGAAATATATGTGAATTGAAAATTATACTAATATACATTATCATTATTATTTATAATCATTTTTGCATTGAATTTTTTGTACAAAATATTTACTTTTATAATGTGTATGTGTGTATATTAATTTACATTTTTTAAATGAATTATTTGTCATTGAAATCATCTTATTATATGATCCATTGAGGCGAAAAATTATTTTTGTGGATTTATATTTACTTATATTCATTAAAACTCATATATAAATGCGAAATGTAATTTTTAAAATAAAGTTCAATGTAAATAAATGTACAACTCTTACCAATTTTTTATTATAAATAATTTAGTTGATAAATTCTTCATGCACTATTAAGGCTAATAGGAAATGGGGCATAGGTAATGGGCCATAGGTGAATGATTTGAACTTTTTGAAGTACAAGGTCTGTAATTTCCCGATTGATATTTTTTGGTAATTTTGTATAGACTCCAATTAATATTTTTTATTGCAATCATATCATATTGAAAATCAACAATACAGAAAGTCACTTGTTGACTTTTAATTTCCTATAAAATGCATTAATATGAGTGTATACATGTGATATAAAAATTTTAAAATCAAACTCCATTGTAAATAAGTTTTCATTTCTTAAAAAGACATAAATAATTGATAATGATTGTTAAGTGGAGTGTTAAGGTTTCATTGAGCATGTATCATATATGATTTAAGTCTTTAAACTTTCTGAATTGTAAGGAATTTCATTTCATTGTCCAGTGATGACTTTTTATAAATTTGTATTTTTAAATAAAATGAAATTATATCATATGAGCCAGCAAGGTGTTATGAACTTTTATTTATTTATATTCATTAATAAGAGTATATTAATTTGATACATAATAGCCATAAATTATGAATCATTTCTTCCAAAAACATATATTAAAATTTCTTGATAATAAGTGCTAAGTAGACTATTTAGACTAGTGGGAAATGGGACATAGATTAGTGACTTCAAACACTTTAAATTTTAAGGCATATGATTTTCAATCTATAATTATTTAAATTTGAAGGCATTTTATTTTCATTCTATAATTCTTTCTAACTTACATGTGCTTGTAAATCGATTATTTTTGTCTACAATAGTCTCATACGAGTCAATAAATCTTGAAGCTTATTTACTTTCATTTTCTATCATATGGTTTAATAAGAGTGTATAAATGTGATATCGTTGTTTTTGAAATCAAACTCCATGTAAAACAAAATGTTTTTAATAATTAGCCATGTAATAATTAATTGATCATGAAGATAATGAATGTTAAGTGGACTATTCATTAAGCCCCAAGGGTTAGCTCAAGTGGTGTAGAGCCAAATGTGAAGTACTTTGATATTGTTGTTGATCATAGGTTTGACTCTTTGAGTTCATTGGGGTGAGGTTCCATAACTAGGGCCGATGATTTACTCAATGTAGCATCTGCAAAATGGTGGGATGTACTATGGGTTTCTCGTTCTTTCATTCCAAGTAAAAAAGAAACATGGACTATTCAGAGTTATTCAGAGTTGTAAATAAATGTACAAGTCTTACCAAAAAAAAGTATAGATAATTTAGTTGATAAATTCTTCATGCACTATTAAGGCTAATACGAAATTGGGCATAGGTAATGGACCATAGGTGAATGATTTGAAATTTTTGAAGTGCAAGATCTGTAATTTCCCAATTGATATTTTTTGGTAATTTTGTATAGACTCCAATTAATATTTTTTATTGCAATCATATCATATTGAAAATCAACAAAACACAAAGTCACTTCTTGAATTTTAATTGCCTATAAAATGCATTAATATGAGTGTATAAATGTGATATATAAATTTTAAAATCAACTCCATTGTAAATAAGTTCTCATTTCTTAAAAATACATAATTAATTGATAATGATTGTTAAGTGGAGTGTTAAGGTTTCATTGAGCATGTATCATAGATAATTTATGTCTTTAAACTTTTGGAATTGTAAGGAATTTCATTTCATTGTCCAATGATGACTTTTTATAATTTGTATTTTTAAATAAAATGAAATTATATCATGAGCCAACAAGGCACAAAGTTATGTTATCAACTTTTATTTATTTACATTGATTAATATGAGCGTATTAATGTGATATATAATAGCCATAAATTATGAATCATTTATTCCAAAAACATATATTGAAATTTCTTGATAATAAGTGCTAAGTAGACTATTTAGACTAGTGGGAAATGGGACATAGATTAGTGACTTCAAACTCTTTAAATTTGAAGGCATTGGATTTTCAATTTATAATTATTTCTAACTTACATGTGCTTGTAAATCAATTATTTTTTTATGCAATCGTCTCATACAAGTCAATAAATAGGGAAGCCATTTATTGACTGTCATTTTCTATCATGTGGTTTAATAAGAGTGTATAAATGTGATATCGTTGTTTTTGAAATCAAACTCCATGTAAAACAAAAAAAATTTCATAATTAAACATGTAATAATTAATTGATCATGAAGATAATGAATTTTAAGTGGACTATTCATTAAGCCCCAAGGGTTAGCTGAAGTGGTCTAGAGCCAAATGTGAAGTTCTTTGATATTGCTGTTGATCACGGGTTCGACTCTTTGAGTTTTTTGTGGTGAGGTTACATAACTAGGGCTGATGATTTACTCAATGTACCATTTTCAAAATGGTGGGATGTACTCTTGGGTTTCCCATGATTTCATTCCAAGTAAAAGGAAAGAAAACATGGACTATTCAGAGTTGTTCAAGAGATGGGTCACAAATGGATGTCTTAGAACATTTTGCATATATGATGTTTGATTTTCCCATCCACATTAATAATTTGTAATTTTGAAGTCTTAAATAAATTATTTCTAATAGAAATAATGTGATAGAATCCAACACATTAACATATTTATTGAATTCTATTTAGTTATATGCATTGATACGAGTTTATGGATGTATTGCACTTTTGAAATTATTTATGATCTTAATGTATGTAATGATATTTTTTTTTTCAAAACAAATTATAATTAATTGATGATGAGTTCTATGTGGTCCATTTGATTTTAAATCCATAAATTTTTATAACTATATATTACTAAGTCAATTACCTATATATGCAATCATCTCATTTAATTCTATAATTCAGGAAGCCATTTATTTACTCTTATATGCCTATTATGTGGTTTGATATCAGTGCATAAATGTGACATTGTTGTTTTTGAAAGAAAACTCCATGTAAAAGAAAATGATTTTCCTCATAAAACGTGGAATAATTACTTGATAATGAATGTCAAGTGGACTATTCATGCTCATTCAAGAGATGAGGCATAAATGGATGTCTTTAAACTTTTTGCACCATAATATGAGATTAGATTTTTCCATCCATAATCTATTTATTTAAGTGGATTTTCAAAGTTCACTGAAGAGAGGGTCACAAATTAATGTCTTTAGATTTTTTGCACCATTATTATGACATTTTTTTTACAAATTACAATTAATCGATAATTAATCCTAAATGGTGCATAAAAAATTTATAATTATTTGATAATTATTTCTAAGTGGTCTGGACCTCCCCTCGGTGCTTTATAAAGGCACTAAGGGGACTTAGAAAATTTAGCATAAAAACTTTTTTACTTAGTAACTTTCTAGTATACTAGTTGCAATGAAAAATTTGCAAGGGAGGCACTCCTTACCAAGTCTTACACCGAGATCCTCATAACACCATCATAGTTTGATCAACAACTCCCCCTCTAGTTTATGGGAAACTTGGGGGTGAGAGTTTTTAGGCACAATTTTTTTGACATCAAGGAGTCTAGTCTATCATTCGTAAATATAATACCTTGCTTTCATGTTAGACATACTGATATGATTTAACTGATTCCTACTAATAGCTACTTTCACACCCATACTATGTATTGATAATTTGTGCCAAGCAATTCCATGTTTAACCTATTCACGGGTCTCTAATTGGTTTGACATTACTAAAAATATTTATCTTATCTTATCTTAAGTTAATATTGTGTTTTTTTGGAGAGTCGTTTTACATCCTAGTATGGAAAGACCCCACGTAAACATTTACACTTGTCATAGACTAGTTAACATAAGTTTGAGTTAGTCATTTGATGGGTTTACCGATGGTGCTTTACAAGTCCATAGTATTGCATATCCCATGATATTTTTCTATGTTATTTGTTATGATGAAGCGTACATAAATGCTTCAAAAAATCTATTATGGAATGTCAGACTACTAGATTAGATCCATCTTAACTCTAGAATTGATCCCTATTGGCGCTTGCTAGATCTCGATATAAGACATATCTATGTTGGTTTGCAAAATAAATAATGTTAATGAAGTCCTTGTGTTGGTTTTGATTATTAAAAGAATGAATTTAAACATAATATGGGTCTTATGTAATATTTTGTCTTGTTGATTATAAATGCTATCAATGTCTTAAATTATATAATTATAAAATATGATACTAGAAAAATAAACAAAATTGCTAATAGTAATTGTAATTAAAATTGTTATGGTAATAAACATACTAGTGTAATTCTATGATTAAATAAATTTTATGGAGACTTTAAAATTGTGCCAACCTTCTACGAGAATAGTAACTCATCACAACCAATGCCATATTTACTGTATCAAATTATAATTAAATTGGTATATAATGCTAATATATAGAATACTCTTGCCACCAACTAATATCATTCAACTTTTTAAAAGGAACCATAAATAATATTAGAAGAAATAATGTTAGGAGTCCAAGTTTAAGACATCAAATATTTGCTTCTACAACTTTATATAAATTTGTTTTATATAGCTTATCATGATAGTTTTATTGAAAAAAATGGTGAACATGTACATTTAAATAGTGAACTAACTGATTTTCAAACTTAATATAGTTAAAGTTATCAATTCTAGCTCCACTCAATAATTCCAAATTTAATGAAACATGGTTTTTGTTAAAGTCCTTGTAATAGAAAACATCCAAATTTAATGAAGTATGTGTTATTGGCAAGATACATCAATTTTCCTCTAGAATTGAATTTGAATGCATGAATAACATTGTTGAGTTCAAATATTTACTTTAGGTATTCAACAAGTCCTCAATTTGGGTTGTAAACATTTAATCACTTTTAACTCAACTTATTTTAAACCATATATAGAAAAGTATATTATCCTTCTATTAAGTTAATCAAGTGATATACTCAAGCTTCATGGGAAAGAAATTCCAAATTACTTTCTTTCAATATTGCTCATTTTCGCAGGAATTAAATGCCTTGTCTAATCATTCTGATATCCCTTGACTTATTTTTATTTTTGAATATTGTATATGTAAATTGACATATACAATATTCACAAATAAAATTAAGACAGGGGATATCGCAATCATTAGACAAGGAAATTAATTTCTTGTGAACATGAGCAATGCTAAAAGAAAGTAATTTGGAAAAAAAATTGCATATAGGTTGAGTATATTTCTTGATTAACTTACTATAAGGAGAATACACCATTTTGATAAGCCTCAAGATAAACTAAGAGTCACAAAAATTTATCAAGTTCTTACGGCCCAAATTCAAAACTTGTTGAATACATGAAATAAAGCTTTGAACTCAGCAATGTTATTCATGCATTCAAATTAAGTCTTCAGGAATGTTGATGTATCTTTCCAAAAAAATTGTACAACATGAAAAAAACACCCTTTCCAAGACCCTTTCCTTCATATGATGATGTGTCATTGAAGTGCATATGGCAGACTTTATCTTCTTGATCTTCACCGAAAAAAATTGAAATTTATGTCATGGTGAAAATTAATTTAATTTTCACATTATTAACACCATCAATCTGTCATGTGTGTCAAAGTTTGATATGTATGATTTATATATTGGCTTAACAAATATTATTTTTACATGTGCATGGCGCATATGGTTAGAGAGAAATATAGTTTACGTTTTAGGCTAGGCTACCCATGGGTTGGTAGTAACGACGAGTAATATTTAATAGTCTAGATAAAGTGAGAAACTTTCACCATAAATTGATGCCTACGAGGATATATCCTTTACAACTTGTCATTTTTAACATTTGAAATGATAAATGTTTGAGAACCATAATTTTTAGATTGCAACAACTTTGTATATATGTTAATTGCAGTGACGGGACACATTAACTTCAATAAGATTTATGATAGACTCAAGACCATATGTCTATACCGCTAATGGTAATTTCTAGGTTATTATGTTCAACAATATGATTTTCTAACCACATGTATCTATGTCATTCACGACCTGATCAATGAGTTGCATGCTTTCACTTTCACATTTTTTCTGTGCTAAAAAATATACTTTACTATGAAATATAGTTTCTCAATGAGAGAGGTGTTCCTTGTTCTCTTTAGGCCAAATACCAATCATGGAACATGTGTATCCATGAATATCTTGGAGCCATCAACCTCATGAATATGTGAATCCATGAGTACAATTAAAACTTTTGATACGATATATGAAAGGTATATCACACGATGTGTAATTTATTGCAAGTCTATTTGCTAATATATGAACACGAAACTACATAATGATGTCATTTTAATACTCGGTATTCCTCCAAGAGGCCCCACCTACTTAGAGCTTATGTTATTTTAGGGGTATTATTTTTTTATTTTTATTGGGAGTGGTGAAAGATTCCAATGGATTGCATAAATTTTAATAAAAATGGTTTAACAGTAGCTTTCCAAAGGGATTTTTAAGGGACTCCTTAGTTTTTTTGGAAGCTATCTAATATTTACGCATGTGGCTTGAGCAGGCTCTTGGCCCAAAGGGGTTGAAGGAAATTTTTTTATTTTTTATTTTCTGATTATGAAGGAGAGTGGCCCTAGTACATCCACATACTATTAACTAAGTGAGAGATGCCATGATGAAATTATGGTCTAGATAGGGGTGGATATATAAAAAAGAAATTAAAACACAATCGAGCCTATAATTGGGCGGAAAATTAATTATGCATTATAAATTGGAAGAAGCTTTTATCTTTACATATAATTCTCCTTATATTTTGAATATGTAATGTGTCTATTGTTAAATGTCTTGGAATGGTGTCAATCGATATGCAACCAATTTAATTTTTTCTTGAGATAAAATTGGAATTTTATGTAAATTGATGTAAGTTTGAATTAATTCATACTTACATCAATTTACATAAAACTCCAATTTTATCTCAAGAAAAAATTAAATTGAATTTCATCTTAAGAAATAATTAAATTGGTTTCACATTGATAGACATCATTCCATGAAATTTATGAAGAAACACATTACATGTTATAATATATATATAATGAACCTCTTGAAATATATTTTTTTGGATAAAAGGGTAGAGGGATTCTCTCTCTTCTTTTTTAGTATCCTCGATGGTTGGATTGTAGTGGATGATTCCTAGTGGGTTGTAATTAACGGAATTGGGCTTGTAATAGCCATGAAAAAGGATTCCTTGATATATTAATCAATAAATCAATAAATTAGAATCACTAATGAAGTTATCAGTAAGAAAAAATATGCTTGAAGGATTAAATGAGGCTCTTAATCCTTATAAATAAGGTTAGTCGATAGAAATTTTGATGGGGAAATTTTGGAATTATGTAAAAAAATCCACTCACTAGTTGGGGGGAGTATGCTTAGACTTGTTATCTGTATTTTTATTCTTAGGATGGATATGGATATCGTCCTAATTTTTGGGCACCTACCTATGAATCCTAGCTAAATATCTGTAGAATGCATAAGGTTTTCTACAGAATAAAATCAATTTATAAATATCTATGTGGGTCTATCGCAACTATACCTCAGATTTGGGTATGATGATAGAGGATGTTGTTTTATCCATAATGACTTAAACCCTATATGTCAACACTTGGATTAAGGGCCAATAATGCCTGAATTTTCTGTGCTATTTCGTCATTTGTACACCATTGAAAATCTTGGTCAAAATTCCATAACATTTTTTTGGAAAGGGAATGTAAATTTATACTTGGCAAGAACTTGGACACCAAATGGATGTCGATTTTGGGGATATGGAAACACCCAGAAAAACCATTTGGTGGCCAGATTGGTGGTATTGGGGAATTGGTTAGGTTATATTATATAGATTTAAATAATCTCGAGACTCATAATATCCTCATTAATACATTTTTTTTTCATTGAAAAATTTTCCACATGGTATCATTTAGATCAAAATAATCCCGAGACCATTAATATTCTCATCAATAAATATAGTTGAAAACATCATTGTTTTACTTTGATATGGAGTGAAAAACCTCTATGCTGTATCAAAATCATGAAGAGAGCTCTACATTTTTAATATACATTGATGTATCCCATACATGTGGAAATATCGAGGACCAATGCATATAGCCTTCAAATGAGACTTGGAGAGAATGTTTCCTTGTATTTAATTTTTATTCCAATATGGACATTAGAGGAAGATGTAATTATGGTTTAATATAGGTTTATATGGCACCCATATCACTCAAAATTAATATATTTATGTTAATACTCAAACAGACACAAGTTGAAAAATAATAATAATATACTTAACAATGATTTACACCCAACATTCCAGTTATAAGAAAATTATGTTTTATACCCAACCTTTTAATTTTAACGAAAATATATTTTGAGTGTGGAATGTACAAGTTTGAACAATAAATTAATGATAAATATTATTGCTCTAGAATAAATTCAGAGCAAGGTGTTGTAGTTCATTAATGATGAGGTGGTATTTTTGTATAGGGGATAAATACAAGTTTTTGGAATTTAATTAACATATTTTTAGTTTATTTCAATGATTAATTAGAGGACCATATAGTTTTCATGGTCATCATATAGCTACATAAAATCTTAATATAATTTTATAAAAGTAACACTTTTTAATGTGATATATATAATTTCTTAGACAATTAAGATTGATCTCAAATTTCCATAACATTATTAAAAAAAAATACATAGAGAAGTTGGAAACAAGTCAAGGAAAATTAAAAACTATAAGAATTACAAAATATGGCCAAGAATTAAATAAACTCAATCAAACCAATTTGCAAAACTCCTACATAAATGAAATGGCTCTAAGATGATGACCACTGATTTTCAATCTCGAAATATAATCGATAAAGGAGAATACAGGGTTGTTGTAGTTCAATTTAAAGGAAATGAATTAAATATTCAAGTGTTAGCCATCAATGTAACCAATTTTCCAGTGGAACCCAAATAGATAAACGATATTGATCTATGATTTTATGAAAAAGGAAATTGATAATGAAAAGGTGAGGTAAACACAAATTTAGTGCATTTTTACTCATTGGTATGAAATTTGTAGATGGCCATAGATCAACAACAATATCCACTCTTCATGGGATAGAATCAATGTCATTTTATCCTCAAATCATAATAAAACTCCTTAATTTAGGTATTATATCTCTACTACCACCCTTGTTCATTTCCTCCTTATTTTTCCTCCTTATTGAATGTCCTCCTTCACTAGAACATTAATTTTTAATGAGATGGATTGGAAGACAACCATCATGATAGTTAGTTTCATCTTCCAAATAAATTATTTGGAATCTAAACATCATTAAAAAATTAGTTACATGCTTATTGTAAACTATAAAAGAAAATTTTCAAGGATCCAATTAGGATAAATTTATCTTTACTAATTATCCATCCCTTAGGAATATGTCTATATATTATATGATAAGTGTAAATGGAGAAAATGAATTATTCCTATTTTAGTATTACTACATTATATGAAATCAGTTAAATAGGTTATCAAATGATCTTGATAACTAAGTGTTTTCTTCTAATCATCTATTATATTTACACTGTAAGGTGTTTACATTTGGGAAGAACATGCCTATGTTCCATTATGTACAGTCCTGCGTTGTTGATTTGATGTGTTAGACGATTAAAATAAATTCCCTCGTTGGATAATTATAGGCGGTGGGAATGGTGGGTTGGAGGTTAGTTACAAAAAATACTACAATGAAATTTCGTTACAATAACGCCTCATACCACTCTAAATCTTGAGAGACAGTAAAAAGGCGAGAAAGGATTTCGACCTTGGTTTTCTTAGGCTTGTGAAGTTTCCACATCATAATCCCCTTCATAGTTATGACTTTCCCAGGGAGGTCTATCTTATTGTTCCCCTAGTTTTGATTATTCCCAGCACCTTATTTTCTAATGGAGGTAATATAGACGCTCCTACTTCACCTGTCTCCTGGTTCCTTGCCCATTATTCTGTGTTTTATAGAGTCGAGAGTGGGTAGCTCTAGTAGTTTTTTTCAAGTTAGTACCTGTGACATGTAACCAAAGAGGATTAGACCATCCCATTATATGTAGTGAAAGTGGGAGAGTTCTAGTTTCAAACCATTCTTTTATGGTGCTTGATGTTGTGTTTGTGCATGAAAAAAGGACTTTGTATCCGCAACTAAGGATAGAATTAATATAAAGCCTTTGGTGGATGATTTTCATAAGCAATTAATGGGTGAGTATAGGTCAGTCATAGCTTATACTATCATGGGGGATTTGCACAACATCCATATGCCCATAACATATGAAAGCAAGTTTCCTATATTTTTTCAAAGAGGGGGGCCTCGGGCCTGAATAGTTGGCCAATGTAGATGGGATGTGTGACATCATATATTTTCCTCTCACTGAAGGGCCCGTCATGTGTCACATTAATATTTTAATATTCAACTTGATTCCTGAGTTCTGGGCAATTGGGCAGCTTTTCGAGTGATGCCTATCCATAGGCTCAACGAGCGTCCCACTCTGCAATTGAGCTTTGATGAGAGCATTTATTTACCTATGAATATTATTAGGGTTTGTCTATATAAAATTTTTGAACTATTTTGAGTATAATTATGAGTATCAGATCTGAAAAATTCAATTGTCCAATGGGGAGCACAATGCATAGTGTAGAATTTTGATACGATAAGTGTGGAAGTATAGTTGTTCCTATTGGAAATTTTCAATAAGAATTGGGAATTGGAGCATATTTTTAACCCAAAACCATATGGGTGAGGCTATGCATGAATAAATATGAATGAGGTGTCTTCTATCTTTTGGGTTATTTGTTTCTCTGTACTTTGGAAACCACCCATAACAAACATCATACACATAGTTTTGTATTTACCCTTTTACATTTATAGTATCATAATTAATTGTGATAACTGTCCAATTAATTACAATGAACGAGAACTATTTATGTTTGAAAGGAAGTATCAGTGTACTCATGATGAATTTCCACTATTGCAGACTAGCTGGGATAGAATAGGAACCTTACTAACGCACAGAAAAAAATTACAATGGTATATAAATACCTTGTACATATATTATACAAATAAAATAAGTTCAATTAATACATTGAGTTTTAGAGGATTTTTTCTTAAATTATGGAAGTTATTACTGCAGTATTTACTTCACTATGAATTTAAAAACTCGTTCAAACTATTTTTTTAAATTATAGATCTCATGAATATACACATAAATAAATTTCATATTTATTTACCCAAAATTTAACCCTGCGAATTTTTTGGGACATGATTAAGAAAATATCGTGGTAAGAGGCATCCAAGTATACCTCAAAATCATGGATGAAAATAAGCAGTCTTAAGAAAGAAATCAAGAAATAAGATATAGGCTTAAATCATAATAAATCTTTTAAAATTAAAATCGATGGAAATGCTAGGCTTAAATCATAAGAAATCATTGAAAATTAAAGTAGGTTGAAACATCCTACCATATTCTCTCTGCTAATTGATTAAGGGGAGCCATGAAAAGGTCTTGTGTTAACCAATTTTCTTAATTATAGAAACCAAAGGAAAAAATTAATATACATAAAATTGTGTGGCTAAGAAAAACTTTAAAATTTCCAACCAAAAAAATATCTCATATTTAAAAGAATTTCTTCCCACAAAATGGCTTCAGCTAGAATTACAAAAAAAAGAAAACCTAGCTACTATTCTAAAGAGGTTAACAAATCAGATCTCATAATTCAGCAGTTGGAACCAATAGAAAGGCCAAGTACCATCCTATAGATAATAAATTCGGCAATAGGATACAATAGAAAACCATCCATATATATATATACTAAGTGGTATATAATTACAGTGGTATAAAAATACCATGTATATATATTATACAAATATAGTAAGTTTGAGTAATGTATTAAGAAAATTTATAAATATAGGTTAAACTAATTCATTGGGATTTAATATAGGTTTAATTAATACATTGAATTGTAGAGGTTATTTTATTAAATTATGTTTATTTATATATGAATTATATGCTTATTCTTTTCAATCTCTCAAAGTCATCTAACATACAAATAATGGAAATTATTATTGCTATGAATTTAGAAACTAGTTTAAACTATTTTTTGAATTGCATACCACATGAATATACATATAAGCACTTTCTTCTCTATTTACCCAAAATTTAACCTCGTTAATTATTGAGACATAAATATGAAATCCCATCAACAGACCGTGATAACAGGCATCCAAGTATACCTCAAAATCATGGATGATAATAGGTAGACTCTAAAAAACAATCAAGCAATATAAGGTTAAATTATTAATCGTTAAAAACTAAAATGGGAGGAAAGGGTTTCCTTACCTTTAGTTGGAGGAAATAGAGATATAATGACATCAACATCACTAGGGATAAACATTGTTTATTTTTCCCGCATCCAACATCCTGCCATATTCTCTTTACTCACTGACTAAGAAGGAGTCACAAAAAGGTGTTGTGGTAACCCAATGCTTCTTGGTCATCGAAAGAAAAGAAGAAAAATACAATACATAAAATTTTCTGGGAAAACAAAACTATTAAATTCCCAACATAAAATATTTAAAAACATTTATCCCCACAAGATGGCTCTAGTTGGACTTAGGTACCATAATTAGATCTTGCTACGAAATAAGAAAAATCCAATACCACATGAGATTACAAAATCACATGTCATAATTCGACAATTGGAAATAATATAAAACCATACTACCATCCTCCAAAGATTAAATTCGGCACTTGGAAACATTAGAAAACCATCCTCCATATTCTAGTATGTCTTCTTCATTATTTACTAAATGTATTTGTAGCTTCTCAACCAAAGCATAGGAATATACCATGTCCATAAGCTACTTTTAATGCTACCCTAGGGAGTGCTCGATGAATTTTCCTCATATGTGTTGGGTGGGGGAATGGTTCGAGGTAGAGTGATTTCCACACAACAGTAGCTACAAAGTCTCCATTATCCGTTTTAATAAGTTCCATTCCTAAGAATTCATTTACTTGGGTTGCATTCTTTTTTCGATGAGAGCCATATTCTGGGTCATTGTATTCATAGCCCACAAGATTTTTCATATTGATATTATATCCTTTGATATCACTCTCACAAAACTCATCGACCTCTTGTGGGTTTGCGCAGGTCTATCTATTAATCCTACTACGTAATACCAACATATTTGTAATGATATTGTTTTGGATGTGCCGTGTCCCTATACGTTAATAAACATTGTGATTTTTTTCTCCATAATATTATGAGATCGTGTTCCCAATGCTCAGGTATGTTGGGAATTAAACATGTCAATAGTTTCCATTGTTTCCATCCAAAGAAAATGTGTTAGCCCTCGATATACTTTTGACTTTTTGTTTTCCTAGATTGTGTCCATATACAATATGACTCTGTATTACAAAATTTGTGGTACTAATGTGATAATATATCCCCAATTTCTTTCATTCAAATAAGTATTCTTCACTTTATTCTAGGATGCACTTGGGCTGCGAGGCCCTGATGTAACCTTTCTAGATCCTTTCTAAATCGTTTTTCATGATTTTCAACTTCCTTTACTATCTTTGCATCCTCACTCTTTCGTTTCTTCTCAATCTAGATTTGGTTTTGGTCATGACATAAGGAACATTTATCAGATTGAAAAATTGCATTTTCTTCCCCTAAAGCTTGATGAGATTCAAACTGACCATAATGTGAGAATCCATTTAAACAATCCATGTGTTGCAATCCCTCATAATCAATGAAAATCTAAGCAAATGCATGACTATACCTACCTTCTTAAGAAAACAAACCTCAATTTGGAACTTGGTTTTCAAAATCCAACTAAAATGAGACCTATGTGTTCTTCTCTTTGCTTCAGTAATGACATTGAAAATCTAAAGAAAGACACACTAACTATGAATTTTTGTTTGACACTATGGCCGAAATGACTAATACATAATCTTCCTTTTCCTCTATTCTACTGTGAAATCTAACTCCTAAATGCCTTGAAATATCTCTCCAAATGTCTTCTATATGAAATGCCACCATTTATCAACATGTTCTTGATTGGAGATCACTTAGAAGATGATCATGTATCTTCCAAATCTCTATATTATTATCCCAGAACCCAGAGAGCCTTTCCCTACACAAATATGCATTGATATCCCTATTTTTCCTAAAGGAATCATAATATGTGAAGCCATATTCCTTCTCACAATGCTCTTTATACCACTCATTCTATGCCATAACTAATTGCTTCAGAATCATATGAAACAACCACTACTGACATTAGAACTTGATATCAAATAGTACACAGCCCACGTGGTGTAGAGAAGTCGGTCATGGGGGGCACTCTTAAGGCACTCCGTTCTGCAAGGTCACCAGTTCGAAACCCGTGGGTGGGATTGGAGGAGAAAAATGGGAAGATTAGGATTAGTCTAAACGAGAAAAAAAATATCATATAGTACACAATAAGAATCAACAAACATAAATATTAAATAATTTTAGGGATAGCCTCTTTCCTTGATCAAAGTTTCCACGCTCAAAAGAAACCAACAATAATATTTTCAATATTTTATATACTTTAATCATTGCATAAATCTTCAAAGGTAAAATTAATAAAATCACCATTCCAATAAACATTTGTGCTCCATCAGATTACAACCTTGTCCACTTACAGAAAGGAAGAAACGAGGTACTTAACATCCCATGCCCAATAGTTGTTTCTCTGCCCATGTATATGTATAAATTTTTTATTTATATAAAGTAGAATATATATATATATATATATATATATATATATATATATATTAGATTCCTAAATGTATCAAATTATTTGGAGAGATTTTACCTTCGAAGTTTAAAATTTTCTATTGTCTCCTTGCATAATAATTCCATATGGTTAAATCTATGGTACTTGATAAGTCATTTCACTTGTATAAAATTGAGTGAAATATTAAATGCTTCAGTAGTTCTTTAAAATTCTATTTGAAGAGGAAATTCATTATCACATGAAAATTGACACTAGTGGCTTTGAGATGTAATGTCATTTCCATATTTTAACAGGACTTTGAATCAGTTTTTATAATTCTTTCTCCACTAATGGACTCGTTTATGACATGTTTCAAAAGATAAACATTTCCTATATGCTCTGAAAATCAGTCTTGTATGATATTATGATATCGTTTTTCATGGCTTTGCATTGTCAACTAAAGCATCTTCAAAAAAAATTGGACGCATCAGACCTATGAAGCCATGAAATTCCCTTTCTCGGGTTATTTTTTTTCCTCAAATCTTAAACCTATGCCGGAAATAGGTGCAAAAGGAAGGCGTGCTTCAGAAGTGCATCAGATTAATATTTCATAACCAAGAAATTCCCAACACTCTAATGAACCTTAATCTAAGGAGGAAAAATGGATTAATACTCTAGATGGAGTGAGACAACTCACTAGACCCTGACTCTCATCATTATGCATTGGTTTGTTAAATTAAATAAATAGTCCCCAACCTAATCACACATTCTATAATATTTTTCCATCCCCTCTCCCCATGGAATTCAAGTGAGCTCCCATACCGAAAGGTCAGTTAATCATCACGGCATAAGTAAGTGTAGAAGGTCAACTCATCAATTTAATTTATAGCGAATTGATACGGGTGTTCCAAAGGAAAGAACCCGGATAACAAGGGCGGGTGTAGTTGAAGAGAAAGATCAAGAGGTGGTTTTCTGAGATGCTCCCCTCGATTTATATAATCAATTTTAGCAGTTTACCCTTAATCCATTGAATTTTGGTTTTCCTACTGAATTAGTCAGTACCCCAATATGAGAAGGATTTTATGGATTTGGATGTAATAAAATGTGTTCCACATATCTTTAGCTACATAACATTTCCTCATGAGGACTTCATGACATTAATGAAATGTGCCACATCTGATTCATTGTAGCAAATCAACTATAGATTGTATTGTTCATGGGGGAGCTGACATATTTAACGTGGACAAAACATAATCACTCCCCCTTCTCCCTCCTTCAGTATCATCATTGGCTTATTCACTGGTATATTTCTTTTGAGATTGTAGGAATTTACAAGTTGGATATTTGTTTCCCTTTTGTCTTATTTCTTAAAGAATTAACACAATTTTTCAAATAAACTTTTGCGATGATTTTTCTATTTTGTTTAGCATATGTTCTTGTTAACATGTACCAACAGAATTGTGGACGAACTCTAGACAACTAAATCCTCTCTGGATGTCTCTCTGTTTTGATTGGTGATTTCCAGTCTCAAGGGGATGTCTCTAGGGTTGTATGTTTTTCTTTTTGTCTACTAAGATTGGTTGAAGGGAGAGGTCAGAGTAGAGAAACTTGTATGTTGAAGTTTACCCATGACCATGAAGCTCAACTATTTGATGTTTGAAGGATAGAGGATGCATTTAGTGTAGGAGCCTTGGGATTTTTGGTGTTAAGGCCTGCAACAACAAAAATATTCAGCCTAATCCATTGGAACATGAAGAAAACTCAGAAGGCTTCAATAACCTTAGCATTTTGGAGAAATATATGGCAACATAGAAAATTATGGTTGAATATCTACATACAATGTGCGTGGGGCACATTAGAGGTAAAATGAAAATTTCCATTGTGTCTCATGATCAAAAGGGCAAAGATCGTGAATTGACTTCTTACAATACTTAAATACTTGTTAAAAAATTGAGAATGAGGATTTCCCTATCTACAAGTTAGAAAACCTATTACTGCACTAACTAGATTGCCATTATTGTTTGCTCAGAAATCAACACAAATAAGGTTCTTCCTTGATTCCACCAGAAATGGAATATTAAACAATATTAAACATGAAGGAAAGAATGGGAAGTGTTGTCCAACCACATCAATAAAACACTTTGTTTACATCACACATAATTCCCCTTCGGCCAATATCCATATGCATAGAAAACGATTTATGTACAACACATCTCAGCAAATGCTACAAAAAATATTGCATATCCATAGTTTCATAATTCCTTCCCCAAATACCTTCCCTAGCATAGCTCCCATTTATCAAATAAATCATATACAAACCCAACCAAGTGTATATGAACATTCTACAATAATAAAGTGCATACCAAAAGCCATGGGCCCGAGACTGATACATGACTACCAAGAATTAGATTATATAAGTATGATGACAAATTATGTGGCTTGGCCTTTATTTTTTCTGCCATATTTTTATAGGCCTATTGAATCTCCTAGTATGGAAGAGTGGCATTACAGTATCAAGAGGATGTCCCTAGGGGTTGTATGTTTTTCTTAAACAAGTCAGTGCCACCTATCACAAGAAACATGTATAACACTGTTACCGATGAAATAGGTAACTGCACTGTTACCTACTTTTTTTTGGTAGCATAAAAAGCACCTGATTTTGAAAAGTGGTGATGCAAAATCACCCCCTTTTTTTGTGCACATTTTTGACACTCTAATATTTTTATTTATGAAGTATGAATATTTGTTTTAAAATGTTAGTGATCTTCATGCTAATTTTGAAACGTATTGATGCAACATCAACTTTCTTTTTTTAGAGCAGTCATTTTCATGATAATTTTGAAACGTATTGATGCAGCATCAACCATTTTTTTTAGAGTGGCGATTTTCATGTTGGTAATAAAACACAAAACTTAGATAAAAAATATATATATAAACAATAAAAAAACCAATAAAAATGTAAAAAAAAAACAAAATTAACTCGTAAAAATAAAAAACTTAAACAAAAATAAATAAATAAAATATTCGAAAATTATATCGAAAGAAATGACAAAATTTGAAAAAAAAAACACATAATTTAAAGAAAAAAAAAAAAATTAACCAAAAAAATTAAAAAAAAAAAACATCAAAAACATTTTTTTCTAAGTTATTAAAAAAAACCATATAATTAAAAAAAAATATTTAAAATAGAAAATTTAAAAATAATTTAAATTACAAAATTAAATTTAAATAAAAAAAATTAAATACAAAAAACAAAAAATTAAATTTTAAATTTTAAATTAAAAAAAAATAATAATAATAATAAGAAAAAAAATACAAATTTTAAAATTAACAAAAAAAACTAATTAAAAAAAAAAAAAACAAAATTTAAAATTGAAAAAGAAAATTGAAATAAAAGAATTAAAATAAAAAAACTATCATTAAAAAACAAAAAAAATGAAAAAAAACGACATGCAAATAATTAAAAAACAAATATCCATAAATTTACTGTTTTTTTTAAATGAAACAATTTATAAATTTTAAAAATGAAAAACTAAATAAACTAAAAGATTAAAAAAAAATTACATTAAATTAAAATTTAATAAATTTAATAAATAAATTTTAATATTAGGAATTTTGCTTCTGTGATCCATAAAATGTCTAAGAAATTCTTTCGGTGAAAATCAGATGTAGGGAATTTTTTCCGACGCATTTCGAACCAGCCAGTGTGGCTCATCATCAGGACAAGATGAGAAATCTGAACCAAAAACCAGATTAAATAGACAGGAAAGCTCCAACTAGCTGTTAGTGACATAACGACTAGTTTGACTAAATCAATAAATTAAATTAAAATTTATTAAATCAAACTATATTTCATTATGTTTGATTTCAATAAGATTTTATTATTAAGGTTTTAATTCGATATTAATGATTACTAATAGAAATAATATTAAAATATTTTTATTTTTTATTTTAAAACTTTGAAAAAAATAAAATAATATATATATATATATATATATATATATATATATATATATATATAATAAAAAATAAAAAATATAAATATAAATATAACTATAAAAATATTTAAATAAAAATAAAAATAAAATAAAATAAAAACAAAAATATAAATATAAAAGAAAAATAAATTTTAATTTTAATAAAATAAACCAAAATAAATAGAATAAATAATAATCAAACACAATAGTAAAAAGGAAAATAATAAATAAATTATTAAATAATTTAATTTCAAAGCTAAATATTTTCAAACAAGAATAAGGAAGCGACTTAAAAAAAAAAAAAAAACCCACATATATAAATAAAATAAAATAAAATAAATAAAAATATGTCCAAAAAAAGAAAAAAAGAAAAAAAGGGAGCCAGAGGGAGTAGAAAGGGGAAAAAAAAGAGAAGAAAAAGGCAACTAAGAGTGAAGGGCGGGAATCCAACATCTACTGACACTCCACCCATCATCCCTATTAAGGTTGACTGGCCTCTTTTCGATCTCCAATGCTTCCCTCAATTTGTGATGGTGAAAATGGTCAATCTTCGCAATAACCTCAGCCTTCTCAATACAGATTAATCTAAAATATTAAATTTAAAAACAAAATTTAAAAAAAAAAACAAAAAAATTAAAACAAATTAAATTTAAAATAAAAAATTTGAATTAAAAAAAAAAATAATTTTAAATGTTTTGAATTAAAATAATAATAATAATAATAATAATAATCAAATTAAAATATATATATATATATTAAAAATTAAAAAAAAATTAAAAAAAAAAAGAATTTTTTGGTTGTGGTGGCACCGCCAATCAGCCTCCCGCCCAGGTGGCGACGGAGGCCGGTCGCTTGGCGGGCGGGGAGGCTGCATGCGGCCCCGCCGCCGCGCCGGGCCTCCGCCTCCGCCCAGGCAGGAGGCCGATTCCCGAAATCGGCCTCCGCACGTGGCGGCGGAGGTCGGCCGTTGGGCGGACGGGGGCATGCGCCCTTCCCGCCCGGCCAGTCCGGCCTCGCCTCCACACTCGCGGGAGGCGTCACCACGATCAAATTCTTTATTTTTCTATTTTTTTAAATTTTTAATATTTTTTTTCTAATTTGATTTTTTTTTTTGTTTTTTAAATTCAAAAAATTTAAAATTAATTTTTTTTTAATTTAATTTTTATATCTGAAATTTAATTTGTTTTAATTTTTTTTTGTTTCCTTTTTATTTTTTATTTTTATTTTTATTTTTTTATTTTATTATTTTTTTTGTTTCCTTTTTTTTTATTTTTTTTTTATTTTTTTATTTTTAAGCCCAAAAGCAAGGTAGGCTTCATAAAGTAAATAGTCAAGGGTATCTCTCCCGGAAACAAAGAGGAAATTCTATATCAGTTCCAAAACATTAAATACGCATTCTCGCCCAATTGAGTATCATAATTGAGATCACAGAGTAGGCTTGAAAAAGCACACCGGATTAAGCTTGCATAACAAAGTAGTTTCCAACACTCTAATGAAACCTGAGTTTAGGTGGCAGAAAGGATTAATAGTTTGAATGGAGTAGGACAACTCACCGAACCCTGCCACTCATCCATATGCATTGAGTTGTTAACTTAAGTATACAGCCCCCAAAATAATCACATCTTATATAATAATTTCATGTCCCCTCTCCCCACGGCAATCGAGCGAGCTCCCATATCGAAAGGTTGGTTAATAACTGCGACATAAGTAAGAGCGGAAGGTCAAGTGATTTATTTTATTTATAGCCAGTTGAGATGGGTGGTCCAAAAAAATGTATTGCGTTAATAATTTGTAAATTTTAAAATGAGTTCTTAAAAGTGGTATTGCCAATTCTTGCTAAAAAACTATTGCAATAGTTAGTGATATAGCAACATCGAAAACTTGGAATATCTTCTCTTTTTAAAACTTGGAATATCTTCTCTTTTTTTAAGAGTTTATACTATTATGTAATTAGAAGAAAGATTTTAAATGTAATTTGTTGTTTAAGTTTAGAAGAAAGTTTTTAAATGTAGTTTTTTGTTTAAGTTTAATGTGTTTTTGTTTGTTTAAATAAATTAATAATTTTTTAAAATTATTATAAACAACAAGAAATTGTATACTCATTAAAATAATATTTAAAACAAAATTAATTTACTTATTTTTTTAGATAGAATTTTTTTTTGGATTAATCACATCATTAGGATTGTGACCTTCATTATGGGATACAAACCACAGCATTAGATGGTTGGGTGATGTGATTAATCTGAAATATTTTCTATCTACATTATGAATCACAAAAGTCTTAAATCTAATATAATTACTTATTTTTATTAATAATTAAAAATAATATTTGTAATGATATTGTTTTGGATGTGCCGTGTCCCTATACGTTAATAAACATTGTGATTTTTTTCTCCATAATATTAGGAGATCGTGTTCCCAATGCTCAGGTATGTTGGGAATTAAACGTGTCAATAATTTCCATTGTTTCAATTCAAAGAAAACGTGTTAGCCCTGGATATACTTTTGACTTTTTGTTTTCCTAGATTGTGTCCATATACAATATGACTCTGTATTACAAAATTTGTGGTACTAATGTGATAATATATCCCCGATTTCTTTCATTCAAATAAGTATTCTTCACTTTATTCTAGGATGCACTTGGGCTACCAGGCCCTGATGTAACCTTTCTAGATCCTTTCTAAATCATTTTTCATGATTTTCAACTTCCTTTACTATCTTTGCATCCTCACTCTTTCGTTTCTTCTCAATCTAGATTTGGTTTTGGTCATGACATAAGGAACGTTTATCAGATTGAAAATTTGAATTTTCTTCCCCTAAAGCTTGATTAGATTCAAACTGACCATAATGTGAGAATCCATTTAAACAATCCGTGTGTTGCAATCCCTCATAATCAATGAAAATCTAAGAAAATGCATGACTATACCTACCTTCTTAAGAAAACAAACCTCAATTTGGAACTTGGTTTTCAAAATCCAACTAAAATGAGACCTATGTGTTCTTCTCTCTGCTTCAGTAATGACATTGAAAATCTAAAGAAAGACACACTAAATATGAATTTTTGTTTGACACTATGGCCGAAATGACTAATACATAATCTTCCTTTTCCTCTATTCTACTGTGAAATCTAACTCCTAAATGCCTTGAAATATCTCTCCACATGTCTTCTATATGAAATGCCACCATTTATCAGCATGTTCTTGATTGGAGATCACTTAGAAGATGATCATGTATCTTCCAAATCTCTATATTATTATCCCAGAACCCAGAGAGCCTTTCCCTACACAAATATGCATTGATATCCCTATTTTTCCTAAAGGAATCATAATATGTGAAGCCATATTCCTTCTCACAATGCTCTTTATACCACTCATTCTATGCCATAACAAATTGCTTCAGAATCATATAAATAAATCACTAGTGACATTAGAACTTGATATCAAATAGTACACAACCCACGTGGTGTAGAGCAGTCGGTCATGGGGTGCACTCTTAAGGCACTCCGTTCTGCAAGGTCACCAGTTCGAAACCCATCGGTGGGATTGGAGGAGAAAAATGGGAAGAATAGGATTAGTCTAAACGAGAAAAAAAAAATATCATATAGTACACAATAAGAATCAACAAACATAAATTTTAAATAATTTGAGGGATAGCCTCTTTCCTTGATCAAAGTTTCCACGCTCAAAAGAAACCAGCAATAATATTTTCAATATTTTATATACTTTAATCATTGCATAAATCTTCAAAGGTAAAATTAATAAAATCACCATTCCAATAAACATTTGTGCTCCATCAGATTACAACCTTGTCCACTTACAGAAAGGAAGAAACGAGGTACTTAACATCCCATGCCCAATAGTTGTTTCTCTGCCCATGTATATGTATAAATTTTTTATTTATATAAAGTAGAATATATATATATATATATATATATATATATATATATATATTAGATTCCTAAATGTATCAAATTATTTGGAGAGATTTTACCTTCGAAGTTTAAAATTTTCTATTGTCTCCTTGCATAATAATTCCATATGGTTAAATCTATGGTACTTGATAAGTCATTTCACTTGTATAAAGTTGAGTGAAATATTAAATGCTTCAGTAGTTCTTTAAAATTCTATTTGAAGAGGAAATTCATTATCACATGAACATTGACACTAGTGGCTTTGAGATGTAATGTCATTTCCATATTTTAACAAGACTTTGAATCAGTTTTTATAATTCTTTCTCCACTATTGGACTCATTTATGACATGTTTCAAAAGAGAAACATTTCCTATATGCTCTGAAAATCAGTCTTGTATGATATTATGATATGGTTTTTCATGGCTTTGCATTGTCAACTAAAGCATCTTCAAAAAATTTTGGACGCATCAGACCTATGAAGCCATGAAATTCCCTTTCTGGGGTTATTTTTTTTCCTCAAATATTAAACATATCCCTGAAATAGGTGCAAAAGGAAGGCGTGCTTCAGAAAGTAAATAGTCAAGGGTCTCTCTCCTAGTAACAAAGAATAAATTTTCTATCAGTTCCAAAATATTGAATAGGCATGGCCACCTGATTGAGTAGCATAATTGAGATCACACATTAGGCTTGAATAAGTGCATCAGATTAATCTTTCATAACCAAGAAATTCCCAACACTCTAATGAACCTTAATCTAAGGAGGAAAAATGGATTAATACTCTCTTTTGAGCGGGACAACTCACTAGACCCTGACTCTCATCCTTATGCATTGGTTTTTTAAATTAAATAAATAGTCCCCAACCTAATCACACATTCTATAATATTTTTCCATCCCCTCTCCCCATGGAATTCAAGCGAGCTCCCATACCGAAAGGTCAGTTAATCATCACAGCATAAGTAAGTGTAGAAGGTCAACTCATCAATTTAATTTATAGCGAATTGATACGGGTGTTCCAAAGGAAAGAACCCGGATAACAAGGGCAGGTGTAGTTGAAGAGAAAGATCAAGAGGTGGTTTTTCAAGATGCTCCCCTCGATTTATATAATCAATTTTAGCAGTTTACCCTTAATCCATTGAATTTTGGTTTTCCTACTGAATTAGTCAGTACCCCAATATGAGAAGGATTTTATGGATTTGGATGTAATAACATGTGTTCCACATATCTTTAGCTACATAAAATTTCCTCATGAGGACTTCATGAAATTAATGAAATGTGCCACATCTGATTCATTGTAGCAAATCAATTGTAGATTGTATTGTTAATGGGGGAGCTGATAGATTTAACGTGGACAAAACATAATCACTCCCCCTTCTCCCTCCTTCAGTATCATCATTGGCTTATTCACTGGTATATTTATTTTGAGATTGTATGAATTTACAAGTTGGATATTTGTTTCCCTTTTGTCTTATTTCTTAAAGAATTAACACAATTTTTCAAATAAACTTTTGTGATGAATTTTCTATTTTGTTTAGCATATGTTCTTGTTAACATGTACCAATAGAGTTGTGGACCAACTCTAGACAACTAAATCCTCTCTGGATGTCTCTCTGTTTTGATTGTTGATTTCCAGTCTCAAGGGGATGTCTCTAGGGTTGTATGTTGTTCTTTTTGTCTACTAAGATTGGTTGAAGGGAGAGGTCAGAGTAGAGAAACTTGTATGTTGAAGTTTACCCATGACCATGAAGCTCAACTATTTGATGTTTGAAGGATAGAGGATGCATTTAGTGTAGGAGCCTTGGGATTTTTGGTGTTAAGGCCTGCAAAAACAAAAATCTTCAGCCTATTCCATTGGAACATGAAGAGAAATCAGAAGGCTTCAATAACCTTAGCATTTTGGAGAAATATATGTCAACATAGAAAATTATGGTTGAATATCTACATACAATGTGTGTGGGGCACATTAGAGGTAAAATGAAAATTTCCATTGTGTCTCATGATCAAAAGGGTAAAGATCGTGAATTGACTTCTTACAATACTTAAATACTTGTTAAAAAATTGAGAATGAGGATTTCCCTATCTACAAGTTAGAAAACCTATTACTGCACTAATTAGATTGCCATTATTGTTTGCTCAGAAATCAACCCAATTAAGGTTCTTCCTTGATTCCACCAGAAATGGAATATTAAATAATATTAAACATGAAGGAAAGAATGGGAAGTGTTGTCCAACCACATCAATAAAACACTTTGTTTACATCACACATAATTCCCCTTCAGCCAATATCCATATGCATAGAAAACGATTTATGTACAACACATCTCAGCAAATGCTACAAAAAATATTTCATATCCATAGTTTCATAATTCCTTCCCCAACTACATTCCCTAGCATAGCTCCCATTTATCAAATAAAGCATATACAAACCCAACCAAGTGGATATGAACATTCTACAATAATAAAGTGCATACCAAAAGCCATGGGTGCGAGTCTGATACATGACTACCAAGAATTAGATTATATAAGTATGATGACAAATTATGTGGCTTGGCCTTTATTTTTTCTGCCATATTTTTATAGGCCTATTGAATCTCCTAGTATGGAAGAGTGGCATTACAGTATCAAGAGGATGTCCCTAGGGGTTGTATGGTTTTCTTAAACAAGTCAGTGCCACCTATCACAAGAAACATGTATAACATTGTTATCGATGAAATAGGTAACCGCACTGTTACCTACTTTTTTTTGGTAGCATAAAAAGCACCCGATTTTGAAAAGTGGTGATGCAAAATGACCCCTTTTTTTTTCCTGCACATTTTTGACACTCTAATATTTTTATTTATGAAGTATGAATATTTGTTTTAAAATGTTAGTGATCTTCATGCTAATTTTGAAACGTATTGATGCAGCATCAACTTTTTTTTTTTTAGAGCGGTGATTTTCATGCTAATTTTGAAACGTATTGATGCAGCATCAACCATTTTTTTTAGAGTGGCGATTTTCATGTTGGTAATAAAACACAAAACTTAGATAAAAAAAACATATAAAAACAATAAAAAAAACCAATAAAAATGTTAAAAAAAAAAAATTAACTCGTAAAAATAAAAAGCTTAAACAAAAATAAATAAATAAATAAATAAAATATTCGAAAATTATATCAAAAGAAATGACAAAATTTGAAAAAAAAACACATAATTTAAAGAAAAAAAAAAAAATTAACCAAAAAAAAAAAAAACATCAAAAACATTTTTTTCTAAGTTATTAAAAAAAAGCATATAATTAAAAAAAAAAAAAAAAATTAAAATAGAAAATTTAAAAATAATTTAAATTACAAAATTAAATTTAAATAAAATAAATAAAATACAAAAAACAAAAAATTAAATTTTAAATTAAAAAAAATAATAATAATAAGAAAAAAATACAAATTTTAAAATTAACAAAAAAAAACTAATTAAAAAAAAAACAAAATTGAAAATTGAAAAAGAAAATTGAAATAAAAGAATTAAAATAAAAAAACTATCATTAAAGAACAAAAAAAATGAAAAAAACCACGTGCAAATAATTAAAAAACAAATATCCATAAATTTACTGTTTTTTTTAAATGAAACAATTTATAAATTTTAAAAATGAAAAACTAAATAAACTAAAAGATTATAAAAAAAAATTAAATTAAATTAAAATTTTATAAATTTAATAAATAAATTATAATATTAGGAATTTTGCTTCTGTGATCCATAAAATGTGTAAGAAATTCTTTCGGTGAAAATCACATGTAGGGAATTTTTTCCGACGCGTTTCGAACCAGCCAGTGTGGCTCATCATCAGGACAAAATAAGAAATCTGAACCAAAAACCAGATTAAATAGACAGGAAAGCTCCAACTAGCCGTTAGTGACATAACAGCTAGTTTGACTAAATCAATAAATTAAATTAAAATTTATCAAATCAAACTATATTTCATTATGTTTGATTTCAATAAGATTTTATTATTAATGTTTTAATTCGATATTAATGATTACTAATAGAAATAATATTAAAATAATTTTATTTTTTATTTTAAAACTTTGAAAAAAATAAAATAAAATATATATATATATATATATATATATATAATTAAAATTAAAATAAAAATAAAATAAAATAAAAAGAAAAATATAAATATAAAAGAAAAATAAATTTTAATTTTAATAAAATAAACCAAATTAAATAGAATAAATAATAATCAAACACAATAGTAAAAAGAAAATAATAAATAAATTATTAAATAATTTAATTTCAAAGCTAAATATTTTCAAACAAGAATAAGGAAGCGACTTAAAAAAAAAAAAAAAACCCCACATATATAAATAAAATAAAATAAAATAAATAAAAATATGTCAAAAAAAGAAAAAAAGAAAAAAAAGGGAGCCAGAGGGAGTAGAAAGGGAAAAAGAAAAGAAAAGAAAAAGGAAACTAAGAGTGAAGGGCGAGAATCCAACATCTACTGACACTCCACCCATCATCCCTATTAAGGTTGACTGGCCTCTTTTCGATCTCCAATGCTTCCCTCAATTTGCGATGGTGAAAATGGTCAATCTTTGCAATAACCTCAGCGTTCTCAATACAGATTAATCTAAAATATTAAATTTAAAAACAAAATTAAAAAAAAAAAAACAAAAAAAATTAAAAAAAATTAAATTTAAAATAAAAAATTTGAATTAAAAAATAATAATTTTAAATGTTTTGAATTTAAAAAAAAAAAAAAAATCAAATTAAAAAAAATATATATATTAAAAATTTAAAAAAAATTTAAAAAAAAAGAATTTTTTGGTTGTGGTGGCACCATCAATCGGCCTCCCGCCTAGGTGGCGGCGGAGGCCGGCCGCTTGGCGGGCGGGGAGGCTGCACCCGCCCAACGTCCGACCTCCCGCCTCCGCCGCCACCTGTGCAAGAGGCCGATTCCCGAAATCGGCCTCCCGCACAGGTGGCGGCGGAGGTCGGCCGCTGGGCGGACGGGGGCCTGCATGCAGCCTTCCCGCCCGCACAGCGGTCGGCCTCCACCGCCACCTGGGCGGGAGGCCGATTGGCCACCACGATCAAAAAATTCTTTTTATTTTTCTATTTTTTTTAATTTTTTTTAAATTAAAAAAATTAAAAATTAATATTTTTTAATTTAATTTTTATATTTGAAATTTAATTTGTTTTAATTTTTTTTTTGTTTATTTTTTATTTTTTATTTTTATTTTTGTTTTTGAATTTTATTCATTTTTATTTTTATTTTTTTTTCTAAATTTTGTTAATAATTTTTATTAAATTTTATATTTTTTTTATATTTAATTTTTTCATTTTTTTTTATTATTAAATTTTATGTTTAGTTTTTTCATTTAATTTTTTAAAATTTAATAAATTTTGTATTTTTTTTAAATTCTTTTTATTTTTTTATTTTTTATTTTTTATTTTTTTAATTACATAAAAAATTTATATTCTTTTTACTTCAATTAAAATTGTGTATTTAAAATTCGATTTTTTTTTTTAAAAATTAAACTTAATATTTTCACATTAATTTTTTTTATTTTATTTTTTATTTAATATATTTTTTCAATATATTTTTTTCAATTTTTCATTTTTAATTGATTTTTAAAGTTTTTTGACTTTTTACTTTAACAATGTTTTTTTTTTCTTTATATTTAAAATTTATTTTTTATTTCAAAATTTATTTCTTTATTCATTTATTTATTAAAATTTAATATTATTCTTTTTTAAATTTAATTTGTTATTTTAATATTAACATTTTTTTTAAATTTAATAAAATCTAATATTTATATTTTTAATTTAAGTTCATATATATATATATTATTTTTTATAATTTAAATTTAATTTTTTTTTTTAAATTTATTTGTTTTTTTAATATATGTTTTTTTAAATTTAATATTTTTATTGTATTTTATTTTTCATTTTTTACTTTTAATTTAAATAATGTATTTTTTTTCTTTAATTTTTTTTTTAGTTTTAAATTTATTAAAATTTAATATATTTCTTTAAAAAAAAATTTTATTTAATTTTTTTTTTTTAAATTTAATAAACATTTTCTTTTTCTTTTTTAAATTTAATTTCTATATTTTATTTTTTATAATTTCTTTCTTTTTTATCTTGTTTTTTTAGTTTAATATTTTTATTTTGTTTTTTATTTTTATTTTTTTATTTTTATATATTTTGAAAATTTAATCTTTAGATTTATTTTTTATTTTCTTTTCCTTATAGGTTTTTTCTAATGTTTGAATTAAAATTTTTATTTTTTATTTTTTTATTCCTATATATTTTTAAATTTTAAGCTTTAAAATGCTTTTATTTTTTAAATTTATTTATTTCTTGAATTTTAGGTTTTTTTTAATGTTTGAATTTTAAAAGTGCGTTCTGGAATACACTTTTTTTGTTTTTGGGCTTTTTTTCCATGTTTTTTGAGTTATTTTGGGCTAGAGTTCTCGTTTTGAGGTCAGGTTACCTATTTCATCGATAACAGTGTTGTATAATGAAAAAATAAAGAGCAATAGCTAAGAGGAGTGCAACAGAGTACATTAACCCAACATGTCTTCTAGGGTAATATCAAAAGATAGGACACCCTAGTCCAACAAGATAGGTGCAAAACTTTTTCTATGAACTTAATGGAACTAAATATTGTTTCACGCATTAGACCTTTGAAGCCATAAAATCCTCTTTCTGAGTTTTTTTCTTTTTTTTCTCAAATCGTAAACCTATGGCCTAAATAAGCGCAAAAGCAAGGTAGGCTTCATAAAGTAAATAGTCAAGGGTATCTCTCCTAGAAACAAAGAAGAAATTCTATATCAGTTCCAAAACATTAAATACGCATTCTCGCCCAATTGAGTATCATAATTGAGATCACTGAGTAGGCTTGAAAAAGCACACCGGATTAAGCTTGCGTAACAAAGCAGTTTCCAACACTCTAATGAAACCTGAGTTTAGGTGGCAGAAAGGATTAATAGTTTGAATGGAGTAGGACAACTCACCGAACCCTGCCTCTCATCCATATGCATTGAGTTGTTAACTTAAGTATACAGCCCCCAAAATAATCACATCTTATATAATAATTTCATGTCCCCTCTCCCCACGGCAATCGAGCGCGCTCCCATATCGCAAGGTTGGTTAATCACTGCGACATAAGTAAGAGCGGAAGGTCAAGTGATTTATTTTATTTATAGCCAGTTCAGATGGGTGGTCCAAAAAAATGTATTGTGTTAATAATTTGTAAATTTTAAAATGAGTTCTTAAAAGTGGTATTGCCAATTCTTGCTAGAAAACTATTGCAATAGTTAGTGATATAGCAACATCGAAAACTTGGAATATCTTCTCTTTTTAAAACTTGGAATATCTTCTCTTTTTTTAAGAGTTTATACTATTATGTAATTAGAAGAAAGCTTTTAAATGTAATTTGTTGTTTAAGTTTAGAAGAAAGTTTTTAAATGTAATTTGTTGTTTAAGTTTAGAAGAAAGTTTTTAAATGTAATTTGTTGTTTAAGTTTAATGTGTTTTTGTTTGTTTAAATAAATTAATAATTTTTTAAAATTATTATAAACAACAAGAAATTGTATACTCATTAAAATAATATTTAAAACTAAATTAATTTACTTATTTTTTAGATAGAATTTTTTTTGGATTAATCACATCATTAGGATTTGGTGACCTTGTCTTGAGGATAAACCACATTAGATGGTTGGGTGATGTGATTAATCTGAAAGATTTTCTATCTACATTATGAATCATAAAAGTCTTAAATCTAATATAATTACTTATTTTTATTAATAATTAAAAATAATATTTATTATATAAATTAAATTAAATACAATTTGATTTAAAAATGACCATTATAATCTTTAAAGCTAATTTTTAATCATGCCCTATCATATTAGCGAGTGTATCGTTAGCTTATAATTTTTTTATAAGCTACCGAAAGTTTATTTGAACTAATGAAGTTGGCTCCACACATTAATCTTACAAAATGAAATCATAAAAATTATGTCAATAAAATTTAAACCGACAACACTAATCGTTAAAAAGCACGTGCTCTCTATTTCTCTGATTACGAACAAGATAGTTTTCATTTCCGACATTACTCTCGTGTAACTGCATTACATATAAAAATTTCCATGATTTGCCACTGAATATGAATACAAACAATAGCCCGGAACTTTGCCATAACAATTGAGAATCATAATGGACATAAGAACGGATGGAAAAAAAATATGACTAAAACACGTGAAGTGGGATCAACAGATGATGGCATCTATCCCAATTATCGATTCGTAGGCATGGAAGTTTTCCTCAGCATCGCGGAAGATCTCTTGGAGGTGACTGGAGACTCAAAAGAGCGTCAAGTCCATTGTTAACCACAAACACCATGGCTAACCCCCATCTTATGTGCACGTCCAAGTGGCAGTGCATCACCCAAACTCCTGCAATAAGTAATCACCATCACCATTACCACTATATACAAAGTATCATCAAATTCAGAAAAAGAAATCACACAAAAGGAAAGTGGAATCCTGTGAAATAAACTCTCACCTGGATTGTCAGCTACGAATCTTATTGCAGCCCAACCATTAACTGGAACGTTCACAGTGTTTCGCATAGGAGGATCCACCAGGTTGAACTTCTGAGGATCCGTTTGTGAATTATAATTCCCAAAGCCTGCTCCCACGATGTAGAAATCGTAACCATGGAGATGGATATGATGGCTTTCACCGGCAAATATATTCGTTCCCTGAAGAATTACTTGCACCGTTGTGTTATACTTAAGAACTTTCACTCTTGTACCTTCCACAGGAGACCACAGAGTTCTGCTTATATTCTGTGCGGTATAATCAAATCGCACAGAAGGGTTATCAGGGAAGTCTATGGAGAATACTCCTTTCATGCCAAAATGATGAGCTTGAAGAATTGACGAAGTGGTTGGCAGGACAAATGATATGTTATTCATACTTGCTGCAAATCTTGATCAATTGGGGCCTCCACAAGACTGCTCCGGACATTTGATCAACCCTAAACCTATGGTGTAGAACAGATTCTCGTTGACCCTTTGAGGAACGAAGACGGGGTGATCTTTTGAGGCCAAGCTTCTGAGACCATTGGCGAAGCTAGTGGCACTCTTGGTGTTGTTATAGAATGGAAGATTCGGCATGATTAGAGCTGATTTGTTAGAGCTCCCCTCGTATTCTAAAATGGCAGTGGTAGTGGTGTTATCGAATGGAACCCCTTGCCCACTGGAATATGCTCGAGCAGCCATGTAGTATCTACCTGTAGTGTGATTGGCAGTTACAAGTATGTCTGTTGTCTGGCCGGGGCCGAGCATCACAACATTCATCTTAAGAGGTTTTGTATACAAAGCATCTACAGCAACAATGGTCATTGTGTGGTTACCCACCGAGAAGAATAGGTCACTATTGAGAGCAGCATTGAAATAAAGAAGAAAGAAAGAATTTTTAATGTCCACGAGGCTAAAAATAGCCTATGGGACAAATTGCTTCTCTATCTGACTCTTGTATTCGGCCCTTTTCCTATGAAGTTTTACAATGAGCACTCCCAGCTTATCGACAAACTCTTCGCTGAATAGATTATCCCAAGAATTAGCTGCCAGAATACCTGCATAGTTTTCCCTGGTGTCCTTGAAGGCCTCACATTCTAGAATGAAATGTTTTTTTGTTTCCACTTTTCCGGAGGAGCAAAAAATACATACTCTTTCTTCCCACATTTCTTTTGGCCTTTTCCAGCGCCCTGTTTCACAACGGAGTTGATGAGAATTAGTCCTTAATTGAGCAATAAGAATTTTAGATCTCCAAGAAATATTAGCCCTTATGTATGCCTTTTGTTGATGGTTATGCGTGGGGTTAAACTCTTCTATGTAGTATTTCTTCTTTCTCTCTAGCTCTTTCTTCCAAGTATGTTTGTGGAATTTATCCATAACAAAAGTTTTTATCTCTTTACTGTTTGTAGGACACATGCTCAAGCAAATACCCCATTTACTAAACCATTTGTTATTTTGCCGCATCCAAGTCTTCTGTCTTTTGCACAATCTGTCACTAAACACAACCTTAGGCCATCTATCCTCGTCCATTTGCTCAATTTTTTTCAGATACCTTATGACTCGCACCATAGCAATTGCTTCAATAGGAGCAACCCCTGTTTCACTTAACAGGATAGCATAAGGAACTGCACTTTTAATTTTGAATTTGTTTGTAATCAAACGTTTCTGAATTGATGACGCATAGAAGATTAGTTTCCCCAGCTTTTACAGAGACGCTGAAGGTATCTGCAAGTCAACCGTCATTTGCCATTAGTGGCCAATTATTTCTGAGCTTACAGCTAAGTTCGGAAATAGCTGAACAAATTCAGTCTATTGTACTTATGCGTTACCTGAAGTGGAACATTTGTATAGGTCGCCTGGCTGTCCATTTATAGTAAATGCATCTGAAACGTTGGGGGCAGCTCCTGTTCGGGTTGCTTGTTTCACAACATCCATGGGATTCCTATTCCACCATTCTCCTGTCAAATATTTCATTCGCATTAGAACTTGAATTAAAATCAAGCGCAATTGATATTTCTAACCGGAAGAGCATAACACATTGAAAAACTATAGCATACCTAGAAGAATGGGTATCTGGCGATGCGGCCTGGTAAATTTAAATGGATATGTGGTTCCCAGCCTAAGCAAGATGGTCAAGGCTCCATAGACAGTAGCTCGAAGCCATGAGCTGTGCGCATGCCACCAGAGAGTTCCTTCTTGGCCAGTGACGGTGAATTTGTATGTGTAACTTCGCCCTGGGCGAATAGGGAATTGTGTTATAAACTCAGGTCCATCCGACCACCCTGTGCAGAATTGACCCACTCCATGCCTGTAAATACAAGCAATAATGTATCCTTTCATAAGACAAGCATAAACAAGATGCTATACGGTTTAATAAGACTAAAAATGCATTAACATCAATATGTTCTACTCTTGTTAGAGACGTACTAGTGAATTGTAGCGTTATATTGTGCCTGGTTGTGGACTTTGATTTTAAGTTTGTCTCCGTTTCTGACATGCAGAGTTGGACTAGGGAACTGTCCGTTCACAGTGATGATATTGTGCGTTCCACATAGCTTTTTCACAGGTGTAGATCGAAGCTGAATTTGCAATTAACCAGCCACAAACCATACATTAGTTTAATAAGTGACTAGTACCGATGCCTGTTTATTACTCATACACAGTCAATGAGAGGAGACAATTACTTAATGTGAATGTTTCCTAGATAAATTACCGCAATTCATACAGAAGAATTTATGATACATCCATGTTAGTGACAGACATATGTAGTGCACAGAGCGCTCATGATAATACCAGAAATTGCACGTTAATTACGCCGATAGGCGTATCCCCCTATCGGAAGGAGCATGTTTTGTGATTAGGCTAATTAATCTTTTTGATCTGATGGTCCAGATTGAAAGATGCCAGTATATTCTGGTCGTCGCCACTAAATCAATGGATGAAATTCAAAAAAGTAACTTCCTTGCATATCTAAATCAGGTGTTTAAACCATACTTAAATTAATTTTTTACAAAACATGATTAAAAATTTACTATGCCATTTGTTGACCGCCACCTATCAAGATTAACCAGCGATAGTTCAAACTAAAATGCCACCTATTTGATTGTTCAATTTCTCAAATAAACATGAATTCTCAAAAAAAATGTGAGCACGCCACCTATCAAATTAGAATGAACTGGAAAGATGAACGTGGGTGGAATGGAAAATTACGGTTTAGTCTTATGGGCCACGCGTAGGTGGAATGGAAAATTACGGTTTAGTCTTATGGGCCACGCGTAGGTGTTATCGAACATGGGCGAGAGCGGGCAGGTGAGCGGCTTGTTGATGAAGGCGCATGGAATTGAGCTGGCATAGCGTTTCAGGTTCAACTTCCGGCGAGCTGGCATAACGTTTCAGGTTCAACTTTATAACGTTTTAGGTGAGCATATCAGCTTCGTAACGTTCTCTGATTACGGGGATTAAGGGAGCGCTAAGCGTTCCCATTTATTTTCGGCTGCTTTAATTGAACTTTGAAGTAGTCGGAACAGTGATCAAGTTCAGAATAGGAACTAAATCCGTGTGTCCGGGAACATTGATTTGCCTGTAAATATCATGCATTTGAGTAATCCGCACGGCAAGCGAGTACATTTTGTTTATCCGAGTAGTAAAATCTTTGTGAGTTCGATTCTATCGGAAAGAAATTTTTCATCTGGAGTGACAAGACCGGTAGGCTACAGCCGATCCTTCAATTTTCTTCATACTGCCAATGCCTTCAAGGATTTATCTACTGATCGTTTCTCGAAGGAGTTAATATCTGCATATGTAGAAAAACTTGCCAATCTCCTGCCCAAGGCTTCCTCATTTAAGGAAACGGAGAAGTCCAAAAATAGTAGTTGTCCAGATGGATGCGTCTCTCAGCCGTCTTATCATGAAGACAAAGCTGTGGAGATGTGGCTTTCTCCATTGTTAAGATTGTGGCATGCTTTCTCACGATGATGATTACGACTTTCTTCTGGGCGATAGTAATGCTAATACTGCTTCCCTGGCCTTACGAGAGAATCAAGCAAGGAAATGCCTATGGCCACGTTACGGGTAGAATGGTGGTACGATTCTTTTCCTTTGTTATGTTAAGGTTCTTCTCCGAACTTACTATTTGCTTTCATTCTTAAATTACTATTCTCCTATCCTTCCGTCACTGTGTCCTGATACTCTTGAAAGTTTTATTAATGAACAGATATAACTTTTTTGTTACGCTGGGGTGGGCCTAGGCTGGTTCGAGATCACTCTCCATTTATGAATTTGGGATTATTGATTTGAGAAGGGAATCTTGAAATGAAACAAATATCTGTTCATGATTTGTACAAAAAGATGCAATTACAGGAAGATTTTTTAATAATGTATGAACAAATTTTTGTCAAGCTACAAGAACGGACGATTTCTATAGGTTATTTTTGGTTGGAAACTGTGAAGAAACGGATCATTCTGATGAATAAAACCTTAGGAGCTTTCCATTTCCACCTGAGATCGTTCTCTTGAAAAGATGTGGCTGCGAAGTTCACACATAAAAATTTAAACATCTATTCTATAGATTCTATATTTCTCCACAGTTTCTAATTTTACATCGGACTGCCATCCTCAAAACCTCCCATAATATTTAAACTAATAACTTAACAAAATTAGACTCCACAGAAACCAGAAACCAGAAACCAACTGCTATCCAAACTTTATGCCACCATGGGTTGATATTTTTGGTCAGGTTACAAAATCGACTTCTATTGCTTCTTTTTTTTCCCATCCACGGTACAGGAGGGCTCTTACTGCGAAAGAGCAATGACCGATGGGAAATATTTTTAGCATGTAAAGATGAAGATGAAAATATGAAAATAAATAAATCAATGTGTTTTTCCATTCACAAATATGAATATATATGTAATTTGCTGAACTTTATGTAATATCTTGTTTCTTGTTTTTGTTACATTATCGACATGAAATTTAAAAGCCCATATTCTTACAGAACACAAAGCAAAGCTAAGTCAGAGACAACAGAAAAGCAAATGTTCGTGCAAGGACGCCGAATCCAATGTCACTGGACTCCAACATAATCATATCCTCACACCTCTGTCTCGGCGGGCAACCCCTCATGGCCTCCCAATAGAACAAAACAAAAAAATAATGCGTCGTTTCGCAAGATCCGGCCTCACACTTTTCAACAACATTACTCATGGCGGGGTGGTGCGTGATGTGCCGCACATCAAGTCATAAGAATGCTTTGTAACGTGTTTTATATGCAGGATTCTGAATTTTCACGTCAATGGGCATAACATATGCGACATGAATGCATATCACGCCAAGCCTGATGTCTACATGGCATAGTTTGATAAGTCATGCTTTGCTTTTGTATATCAAAAGGAATCAGTGTTCTTTGTTTTTTCCTTTTCCTTCGTGGAGCGTCTCACTTTTATTTAGATATTTCAATGACTTAGTTTGATTGCTCTACACTCAAGGGCACTACTTACATCAATAAACATGTGTTAATACTATTCAAAGCAACCCATCAGAATACTAGCTTCTTCAAATTCATGGGTGTTACTTATAATAATAAAGATGTGTTCATGCTATTTAATCTATTTGGGCTTCATTCGAAGAGGTTATACTAAGTCTTTTAGATTGAAGAAAGAAAAGTAGATAGGTAGCGATATCCACAAGTAGTAGTAATGATTTATAAGAGAGGATTGCTTCTTTTAATATCTAGCATTTTTTTACTCATTAAAAATATAAAAATAACACTTTTATCTCTTAGATGCTCTATCGATAAGGTAACAATACATAAATATCCCCCATACAAGAGTATATAGGTCTCAAGAACCCCAAAGATGCCTCATAAATGCAAAATAATGCTTAAAGGATTAAGTAACCCTCATAAAAGTGCACTCCAAACCCACACATGTGCTATAAATACTCTCTAGATGTGGTTAAATTACTCGAAGTGGCAAGGGTTCCAAAAGGCACAATGTTCCATCTCCAAGGGTCACATCAAGCTCCAGGTGGTGTGAAATCATCATCAAGGTGTCCAATCATCATGAAGATTTGCCATATCCTCATCAAGATGTAATGTCCGTTATCCAAATGCCATGGTTGTTCCGTTTTCTGTTTGGGTGAGGCGGTAATGGAATTGGTAAAAGTTAAAAGCATCGTTGTTAACGTTCTAAACCCTTTGAATTCTTTTAACGATTATAATTTTATACCTAATAATATGAATTAAAATGTAGATAATATTTTAATCACAAGTAATGATAGTGATAATAATAAGCCGTAGTCTAACTAGCCAGAGGAATCTCCCTGAAAATCATGAAAATTCCGATAAGATTTTCAGAAAATCCGGCAGGAATTTTTCTAAATCCATGTTATAACTATCAAAGTTTAATATTTTGGGTGTCTTACAGGTTTTTGATGGTGCTGAATCCATTTCCAATGTCAAAATCAGGTTCAAACACTGTTTCTGCAAGATTTTTTAAATTTTTTTGGCCCGGATTCCGGCCAATTTTAACCGTCCGGACAATTCCTCCGGCTCGTTAGATGACTCCTAATAATAATATTTTATAATTACGCCGATAATAATAATAATATTTGATAATATTTTTTCTTTTATTTTTTTTATTTTTATTTTTTTAAATTTAAGTTTTTTTTCAAGTTATTATTTTATTTTGTTTTTCTGAAATTTGTAATATGAAATTATTTATTTTATTATTAGTAACAAAAACATGTTTATTAATACTAATGTGATTGGTATATTCATAGAGATGTGACAAATATTGATTAATCACTAATAATGATTAGATGTATATTGTTAATGTGATGTATATTGTTAATGTGGCCATCAAAGATTGACTATATATATATATATATAAAAAAAAATTAACAAAATATAATAATATAATAGGATAAAGTTATTACTAATAATACTTATTTTTGTCTCAATATTATTTTAATGATTAATATCCATTTATTAACATATTAAAATAATTACCAATATCTTTTATATATATTTATATTGTAATCACAATATTAATAATATTGAGTCATATGTAAATACTATAGTATATTAATAGTATTATAAAAATATTTAATACTATTAATATTAAACTCATTGATAAATATTCTTATTAATATATAATATATATATATCAAGTTAATATAATAAAAGTATTATACATAATATCATGAATTAAGTATTTTAATACTTATCATGAATTGAATATAGAAGCCAAGGTTGATTGTGTTTTTTTTTAATTTTGTTTTGTTAAAATAATACTTTATTATTATAAAATTAACTCATTTTAAATAACTATGTATTTAAAAAAATATAGATTGGACCAATCCACACTAACCCGAACGTACCATATGATTTGAAAACCATAAAATATAGTTTTACATTTGAAAGTCATTCAAATAAATTATAAATATAAATTTAATAAATAATTTTTTATATTAGATTTTATTTAGGAAATATTAATTTTATTATTGATTTTTTTATATAATAATTTGGAGTGTTTTTTTATTTTTAAGATACAAAATTTAAACGAATTCTATTTCTTTTAATTTCAGGATAAATTTTATTAAACACTAATCACTATTATTAATTACCATTATTAATTTTTTTATAATAAAAAAAAAATGAAATTAATAATATAAATAAAACTTAAAGTTTACTTTAAAAAATTAAGTTTTTTATATTATATGTTTTAAATATTAATTTAGGAAAATAAAATATTAAAAAGGTTTAAAAATATAAATTTGGTAGTATAAGTAATACAATCTTTATTATTTTTTTATTAAAAGTGTATGAGATGTGTAATTTTTTTTATGCTTACTCTAGCTTTGACACATCTTTCCTAAAATAAAAATAAAATGTTTATTAAATTAAGAAATAATGTCAACTATAATGAGAACAAAAAAAATTACATATGTTTGGTTCATTTTAATTAAAAACGTTATCCGACCAATAGATGCATTAGAAAACCCTATACGATAGAGATATCTAATTCCTTTTGTGCTCAATCAATAACATATTTTGATCGAAGAAGAGAAAAAAAACTTGTATTTCTCATTTAAAATATTTCTCATTTAAACTTATATATATTCTAAAATATTTCATTCCCTAAACAAAACAAATAATTTAAATCAATTCCCTTGGTTTCACCAATTCCTTTGGTTTATAATATTAAACCCTTGGGTTTATTAGTTCTTTTGGTTTATAATATGAATAATCGATCAATTTCATCCATGATCAAATGTCACATTCTGACAAATATTGTCTCAATATGAAAATCTCCCATGGACAACCATGGTCATAGTTGGTCCAACATCGCATTGTGACAACAATTGTCTCAATGTTTAAATCAATTCCCTTGGGTTCACCAATTCCTTTGGTTTATAATTTGTTGGGTAATGGATTTCCCTTGGGTTCACCAATTCCTTTGGTTTATAATATTAAACCCTTCGGTTTATTAGTTCTTTTGGTTTATAATATGAATAATTGATCGATGTCATCCATAATCAAATGTCACATTCTGAAAAATATTGTCTCAATATGAAAATCACCTACGGCCAACCATGGTCATAGTTGGTCCAACGTCGCATTGTGACAACAATTGTCTCAATGTTTAAATCAATTCCCTTGGGTTCACCAATTCCTTTGGTTTATAATATTAAACCCTTGAGTTTATTAGTTCTTTTGGTTTATAATATGAATAATCGATCAACGTCATCCATAATCAAATGTCACATTCTGAATATTATTAATATTAATTAATTTGAATAAGAATAATATTTGGTCCAAATGTCGCATTGTGAGAACAATTGTCTCAATGTTTAAATCAATCCCCTTGGGTTCACAAGGGTTTGATCAAATGTGGTCATAGTTGGTCGAACGTCGCATTGTGACAACACTTGTCTCAATGTTTAAATCAATTCCCTTGGGTTCACCAATTCCTTTGGTTTATAATATTAAACCCTTGGGTTTATTAGTTCTTTTGGTTTATAATATGAATAATCGATCAATGTCATCCATCATCAAATTGTCTAAATATGAAATCAGCCATGGCCAACCATGGTCATACTTGGTCCAACGTCGCATTGTGACAACAATTGTCTCAATGTTTAAATGAATTCCCTTGGGTTCACCAATTCCTTTGGTTTATAATTTGTTGGGTAATGGTTTTCCCTTGGGTTCACCAATTCCTTTGGTTTATAATATTAAACCATTGGGTTTATTAGTTCTTTTGGTTTATAATATGAATAATCGATCAATGTCATCCATGATCAAATGTCACATTCTGACAAATATTGTCTCAATATGAAAATCACCTATGGCCAACCATGGTCATAGTTGGTCCAACGTCGCAATGTGACAACAATTGTCTCAATGTTTAAATCAATTCCCTTGGGTTCACCAATTCCTTTGGTTTATAATTTGTTGGGTAATGGTTTTCCTCGTTCACCTAATCTTGTTTATAATATTAAACCCTCGGGTTTATTAGTTCTTTTGGTTTATAATATGAATAATGACAACAATTGTCTCAATGTTTAAATGAATTTTTGGGTTCACCAATTCCTTTGGTTTATAATTTGTTGGGTAATGGTTTTCCTTTGGGTTCACCAATTCCTTTGGTTTATAATATTAAACCCTTGGGGTTATTAGTTCTTTTGGTTTATAATATGAATAATCGATCAATGTCATCCATGATCAAATGTCGTATTGTGAGAACAATTGTCTCAATGTTTAAATCAATCCCCTTGGGTTCACCAATTCCTTTGGTTTATAATATTAAACCCTTGGGTTTATTAGTTCTTTTGGTTTATAATATGAATAATCGATCAATGTCATCCATGATCAAATGTCACATTCTGACAAATATTGATTACTTAGGTTTTTAATATTTATCCCTTGGGTCCACTGACTCCTTTGGTTTATAATATTAAACCCTTGGGTTTATTAGTTATTTTGGTTTATAATGTTAATCACATATTCGGTTTATTACTCTCTTGAGTTTAAAATACTAATTCTCAGGGTTTGTTAATTTCTTAGATTTTTCAGTTTAAAATATTAATTCTTAGGGTTTATTAATCTTTATTGTTTATAATATTCATCCGTTGGATTTATGATATTTAGACCAACTATGACCATGGTGAACCCAAGGGGATAAATATTATAAACATTGGTGAACCCAAGGGGATAAATATTATAAATATCACCAGAACTGTAAGAATTTAATGTGGTTTGAATATTTATCCCCTTGGGTTCACCAATTCCTTTGGTTTATAATATTAAACCCTTGGGTTTATTACTTCTTTTGGTTTATAATATAAATAATCGATCAATGTCATCCATGATCAAATGTCACATTCTAACAAACATTATCTCAATATGAAAATAACCCATGGCTAACCATGGTCATAGTTGGTCGAACGTCGCATTGTGACAACAATTGTCTCAATGTTTAAATCAATTCCCTTGGGTTCACCAATTCCTTTGGTTTATAATTTGTTGGGTAATGGTTTTCCCTTGGGTTCACCAATTCTTTTGGTTTATAATATTAAACCCTTGGGTTTATGTCATCCACGATCAAATGTCACATTCTGACAAACATTGTCTCAATATGAATATCACTCATGGCCAACCATGGTCATAGTTGGTCGAACGTCGCATTGTGACAACAATTGTCTCAATATTTAAATCAATTCCCTTGGGTTCACCAATTCCTTTGGTTTATAATATTAAACCCTTGGGGTTATTAGTTTTTTTGGTTTATAATATGAATAATCGATCAATGTCATCCATGATCAAATGTCACATTGTGAGAACAATTGTCTCAATGTTTAAATCAATCCCCTTGGGTTCACCAATTCCTTTGGTTTATAATATTAAACCCTTGGGTTTATTAGTTCTTTTAGTTTATAATATGAATAATCGATCAATGTCATCCATGATCAAATGTCACATTTTGACAAATATTGTCTCAATATGAAATCACTCATGGCCAACCATGGTCATAGTTGGTCGAACGTCGCATTGTGACAACAATTGTCTCAATGTTTAAATCAATTCCCTTGGGTTCACCAATTCCTTTGGTTTATAATATTAAACCCTTGGGTTTATTAGTTCTTTTGGTTTATAATATGAATAATCGATCAATGTCATCCATCCTAAAATTGTCTCAATATGAAATCAACCATGGTCATAGTTGGTCGAACGTCGCATTGTGACAACAATTGTCTCAATGTTTAAATCAATTCCCTTGGGTTCACCAATTCCTTTGGTTTATAATTTGTTGGGTAATGGTTTTCCCTTGGGTTCACCAATTCCTTTGGTTTATAATATTAAACCCTTGGGTTTATTAGTTCTTTTTGGTTTATAATATAAATAATTGATCAATGTCATCCATGATCAAATGTCACATTCTGACAAACATTGTCTCAATATGAAAATCACCCATGGCCAACCATGGTCATAGTTGGTTGAACGTCGCATTCTGACAACAATTGTCTCAATGTTTAAATCAATTCCCTTGGGTTCACCAATTCCTTTGGTTTATAATTTGTTGGGTAATGGTTTTCCCTTGGGTTCACCAATTCCTCTGGTTTATAATATTAAACCCTTGTGTTTATTAGTTCTTTTGGTTTATAATATAAATAATCGATCAATGTCATCCATGTTTAAATCAATTCCCTTGGGTTCACCAATTCCTTTGGTTTATAATTTGTTGGGTAATGGTTTTCCCTTGGGTTCACCAATTCTTTTTGTTTATAATATTAAACCCTTGGGTTTATTAGTTCTTTTGGTTTATAATATGAATAATGACAACAATTGTCTCAATGTTTAAATGAATTCCCTTGGGTTCACAAATTCCTTTGGTTTATAATTTGTTGGGTAATGGTTTTCCCTTGGGTTCACCAATTCCTTTGGTTTATAATATTAAACCCTTGGGGTTATTAGTTCTTTTGGTTTATAATATGGATAATCAATCAATGTCATCCATGATCAAATGTCGCATTGTGAGAACAATTGTCTTAATGTTTAAATCAATCCCCTTGGGTTCACCAATTCCTTTGGTTTATAATATTAAACCCATGGGTTTATTAATTCTTTTGGTTTATAATATGAATAATCGATCAATGTCATCCATGATCAAATGTCACATTCTGACAAATATTGATTCCTTAGGTTTTTAATATTTATCCCTTGGGTCCACTGACTCCTTTGGTTTATAATATTAAACCCTTGGGTTTATTAGTTCTTTTGGTTTATAATGTTAATCACACATTCGGTTTATTACTCTCTTCAGTTTAAAATACTAATTCTCAGGGTTTGTTAATTTCTTAGATTTTTCAGTTTAAAATATTAATTCTTAGGGTTTATTAATCTTTATTGTTTATAATATTTATCCATTGGGTTTATGATATTTATCCCTTGGGTTCGCTAATTCCTTTGCTTTATAACATTAAACCCTTGGGTCTATTAGTTCTTTTGGTTTATAATGTTAATAATCTCGTTGGTTTATTAATATCTTATGTTTAAAATACTGATTCTTATGGATTATTAATTTATTAGGTTTTTAAGTTTAAAATATCAATTCTTATGGTTTATTAATCTCTTGTGTTTTTAATATTGATCCCTTATGTTTATAATATTTATCCCTTGGGTTCACCAATTCCTATGGTTTATAATATTTAAACCTTTGGTTAATATTAATAATATTATAATATTACTAATAATCATTTTAAATAAATATTCAAATATTTATTAATAATGATTATTAGTAATATTATAATATTATTAATATATATTATTAATAAATATTCAAATATTTATTAATAATGTTTATTATTAATATTATAATATTATTAATATATATTATTAATAAGATATATTAATAATATTTTAATATTTTAATATTTATTTAGTAATATTAATAATATTATAATATTACCAATAATCATTATAAATAAAGATTCAAATATTTATAAATAATGATTATTAGTAATATTATAATATTATTAATATATATTATTAATAATATAACCAACTATAATATAATATATATTATTAATATATTAACTATGATATAATATATATTATTAATATATTATTAGTTCTTTTGGTTTATTAATAATATAATCATCTATGATATTAATATATAAATAAATATTAAACTATTATATATTATTAATATTATTTTTATATTAATATATATTATATATATTTCAAGTTTATTTATAGTATGTATATAGTTAATACTTTTAATATATTAATAAATATTTTTAATACATATTATTAATACTTATTATAATATTATTAATATATATAAAATATTTTTGTGATTTTAATCATAATTAATATATTTAATATATAATTTTTCTTATTAATATATAATATATATATTTCAAGTTAATATAATAAAATTATTATATATAATATTTATTTATTGATATATAAATTAATGTGATGGGTAGTGGATATAGGCCTATCGGCGTATATCAACCACATTGGTAAATGTGGTTGTAAATCTATTTTATATACGCCTATCGGCGTATATCAGCCACATTAGTTTTTACTAATGTGGTTGTGCTAGTGTTTATTCTATCTTACACAGAATCGACAGGCTTTCCTATTATTTCTATGCGTGTAGTATACATAAAGAAAAATGTATGTAAAAAAAGCTAATGCACCGGGATGCTTCGTCTAAATCGACTATAGATTTGTTTTTCAGATATCAATATATATTTTTTTCTAACACCCAATGGGTTAAAGCAATCAAGACTTAAAATTCCAAGGAAGCAACATGATCACCCTCACTATAATACCTTTTTTCAAGCAAACTCTAACCTACATTTTAAATCATTGGAATATTGAAGTTGAGAAGACGTACAAGGAATATATGTTTGTGTAGCTTCGCCGAGGTCATACCAGTCAACCAGGTTAGGCATATGACTATCCGAACCAACCAAGTTGCCCACAAATGTTGATTAAACCTTTCCATTCAATATATATAAACTGCACTGTTTCTAGCTATTTCAACGTACTGAAGCTCCACAGAAGCAAAAAAAACAAACATATAATATGCCAGAGGAGGGAGGGAGGGAGGGACAAGATAGGCATGAATCAGAAAGTACTCAGATCAATGTATATATACATGTAAATTTCCAGTTGAACTCCGTTCAGTGTGAGTTTGGTGATAAGTCTATGCTCGAGTTGTTAAAGCCGTAACAAAAATGTGAAAGTTGGTGAAGTTTGAAGTTGTTGGAAAAGGTTAAACTCGGTGAAGTTAGGCGCTGACCTCCACAAAGATGAAGACACACTCTTGGTCCACGTGTAGGACACGTCGAAGAAACACCCGAGTAGCCTCCGTATTTAAAAGCTCTCTTTCCTCATTTACACAATCACGGTGCCCCTTGCGATAATCAATATCTTCTGTCCTCATTACTTCAAAAAAACTGCATTTTATGCTAATTATTTATCCTAATTATTTCTTATGCACAATATATGCAAAACAAGCAACCAGCAACAATGAATGCTCTTAGTCAAGGTTTGTCGATCGTTCAACAGATGATAAAATTCTGAAGAATAAGGCATCCTCCTTTCGATTATTACCTTGAAACATTACATTTTGCATTAGACAATCAAATCCTTACCTTCCAACTTTAAATGGTGGTTATCCAATATAACATTTGATCACGGGATCATATTAATTTCTACCATGTTTCCAATACCCTGTGTATTTTGGCTTTCGTTAATGCTACAGAATATGAAGAGTAAAACCAGTAGACAGCTGCAACATTTCCAGTAAGTCCGTTCTTTATACTTTCAGTTCTCATCGCATCCTTAAACACGATTCTATTTTTACAAATTCTTGTCCAATGTGATGCTCAAACACGTATTAATTATTAAAATACGTTTCTTCTTCAATTCCTATCATTATGAGCGTAGTTAAATATTATTATATATTGGAGTTGTTGAAACTCATTATTAGTTAAGTTCATTACAAATTATCATTTTAATTAGTATTAATTACAAATATCTATCTTATACATGTTTATATTAGAAACTCATTATTCGTAATGTTGCTAAAAGAAATCTGTATTATTCGTGTATCTACTTAAAATTATTAGGGTGTTGTATACTAATATATCATCTTAAAACATCAAAGGAACTTTAAATATCTTATCTCAATTTCATATGCTATTTTTAATTGTCATAAATAAATATTCAATTTTCAATTCTTATAAATAAATGTCTTAGATATAGGTCACATATAATTAATTGTTTATTTAATATAATTAATATTATAAATATAATGATTACGTAGTTTATCTAACTATATTTTGAGTAAGTAGAATTATATTCGTTAATGATTTACAATTTTGTTATGATATAATAATTTTTTTTTCTAAGTAAAGCTAATTCTATTATGTCATAAACAAAAAGTTACAGTGCACTTTTTGAGGAATGGACAAGTCCATGCCAAAATGAAAAGTCAAGAGTTTGCTGCTAAGAGCTGGACTGCCCCAAGAGGGGAAACCGGTTCTTAGAAACCACAAAATATGAGCTGTCCATAGCAGGAAACCAGCCAATAGAGTTTTCAAAATAAAGCATAAGAAGCAAAATGTAGCAGTTTTAGACAAGAAACGACCGACAAGAGCAGAAGTGGAGGCGCTAAGGTGAACCTTCATGCTTGTCGCTAGGCGAAGGCGCTTCATCCAGAATTCGACAGATATAGCCATAATCCAGAGAATCAAAGCTAGGTCCAGAGTCGTCATGTGAGGGCAAGGAGAAGCAGGAAGACCAAGACGCGCCACCGGCGTAGTCAGCAGCAAATCTTCCTGCAAGGTGGCCGTATGCTTCTGGGAGGTGTCCAAACTGCTACCACCTGTCTGCACTTGGGTGCCTGGAACGTCCGGACCAGAGATACCCTTGTCCCTGTAATCCTTAGTGTTGACGAAATCAGAATGGTTGCTGGAGGGAGGCTGCATGGGAAGGGCTTTGAGCTTCCGCGGGATGAAAGCCGGCTCTGGGGAGATAGTCGACTTGCAGGCTCTTTTCTTACTGCGGGAGGATGAGGGGAAGAGGGAAGGACCGAAGACCTGTAGAGAGAGATGAGCATTTAGGATGGCCGAGGGAGGAGAGTCATGTGAATTCCAGTCCACGGAGAGGTTGAAATCACGAGAGAAGAGCTAGACGGAGGAGGACGAGAGGGAAGGCCCCTCCGTCATGCACGTCGGCACCTCATTCTATGTCGACAGGGCATTAAGCCACAAGGGAGAAACACACTAGACAGAAGCGGAGCCGAGACTAAAGCAGTGGCACAGCAGCTGCCCACCTGAACAGGGAAGGGCCGAAGGCAATACACCAGAGGGAGAGAAACCAGAGAAAAGTTGTGCACAACGGGCAGGTGGACAAGAGACCAAGCAGAAGAGGATTTGGAGATGTCAAACCTCATGCTCAGAGCTAGATTAAATTCAAGGCTTGGCGAGTATGTCGCCTCAAGCGTGGCGTATAGAGCTTTAAAGCTCACCCCATGCCAAGAGTTATTACTGTGGGGATCCCAAGGGAGGATCACGTGGGTGCATCGTGTGTTCATCCACATGGCCACCCCATAGTGCCTTAAGAGCCTAACAAGCACCCGCATCCGAGGTGTTATGATATAATATTATATAATAATAAAAATAATAATTTATTTTAGTTTTTTATTCGCTTTTAACTTAAAAATAATCATTACCATAAATACAAATTTAAAGTTAATTATGATAAATATTAATCTTACTTAAGTGGGGAATAAAAGAATAAAAAATAACTATAATATATTGACTATTAACAAGAAATAATTCAAATTATCTAATAAAATAAAATTTACTATAAAATAATAGATACTTAATATTAGTTAATTTTAAAAATGATTATATTTTATTAATACTAATTAAAATTTATAATAGTATTTTAATTTCTGACTTTTTAATATTTCAATTCCCCAATGTGTTATTGATCGGATTTGTATTGTAGAGGTTGAATAATGTAAATTTGTGATTTCTAGTGGGGAAATCTTGTGGTCGGTAGTCGTCATGGCTATAAAAGATACAAAAAATGAAATACAAAGTTAAAGAAGGATGCGACTCTTTGGTGAGACGATTGTTCACTGAAGAGATTGCACCATAACACACACTTGTATTCACTAGACCGAAAAACTATTACATATAGAGGATTATATTATTATTGAACAACTTCCTAGAATATAGGAACTTTCAACCAACAAAGCTTAGCCAATAAAAAATTTCAACAAACTCTCTACCAATAAAATACTAGTTCTAATTGTAGAAGTGTCTTCTAGAGATTTCTCCATTATTTGAACACTCCCCCTACATGGAGAAATGTGTTTTCTACAACATGTAACTTATTCCTACATTGAATATTTCCTTTCGGATAATACTTGTAACAATGTTATCCATATTTTCATTAGTGTTACAATAGTCGAAATTGATTTTCTTGGATTGCGTATTTTTCCAGACAACATGATAATGTGTTTCAACATCTTCTGATGTAGTGTGGTACACAAGATTGTTGGTTAGTCATTGATGGTTCTCTGATTATCACACTTGGTAATCTTAAAAAAAAATTGTACTTGTCCCACATCTTCAATAACTCACTTCAAACAAACTTCTTCACAAGTAGCACTACACAAATCTCTATATTCAACTTTAGTTAATGAAAAAGAAACAATTGGTTGCTCTTGGTACTCCATGCTACAATCGCAAATCCAAGGTTAAATGAATATCCTAAAGTTTATTTTTTGTCATCAAGATTTTTGATCCAATATGAATTAGAATAACCTCACAATTCATGAAAACCATCGTTATATTTAATACCAAAGTTAGTTATTCCTTTTTAGATACCAAAGAACTCTCTTAGCTACTCTTGAATGGATCTCAAGACATTTTGCCATAAATTGACTTAGTATGTTCAATGAATAGGCTATGCCTAGCCTGGTTGTGGTGAAATAGTTCCCTTCAGTTGATGATACAGTGTACCATCTACCTCTCTTGTCCCATCACTACTATAGATTTTGGAATTCTATTCTAATGGTATTGATATTGCGCTACATTGGTCTATTTCTAATCTTTTGAGTATTTCCCTACTATGCTTTGTGTAATCGATTTATGTCGACCTTATCTCCATATTTCTGGGCCTAAGGAATAATGTGATTCACCAGGGCCTTTCATTTCAAACCCCTGCGACAATTTTCCTTTAACTTCATCAAATAATATAGCATAATTCCCTATTATAATAAGATCATCAACATACAAAAAATCATAATAACATGCCATTTTTTTATTTGACTTGACATACAGGTTAGAGTTTGGCATTATGTTCTAACAAATTAATATTGTCCTACATTGGTCCTTTTTGAGAGGATTCGTAATAGCCTCACAACTCAATATCGAAACCATCATTATATTTAATACCAAAGTTAGCTATTCCTTTTTAGATACCAGAGAACTCTCTTAGCTACTCTCGAATGAATTTCAAGAAATTTTTCCATAAAATGACATTGAATTTTAACTAAATAGGTTATGCCTAGCCTAGTTTTAGTAAAATAGTTGAAACATCCCACCAGTTGATGATTCAATGTACCATCCACCTCTCTTGTCCCATCACTAGTACAGATTTTCACATTTTATTCTAATGGTATTGATATTTCCCTACATTGGTATATTTTGAATATTTTGAGTAGTTCCCTCGTATACTTACTTTACATAACCAATGTATGTCCACCTTATCTCCATATCTCTAGGCCTAATAAATAATGCAATTCACTATGGCCTTTCATTTCAAACTCCTGCGACAGTTGTCCTTTAACTTCATAAAATAACATAGAAACATTTCCTATTATAATAAGATCATCAACATACAGAGGAATCATAAAAAATTCCCTTTTTTATTTGATTTGATATACAGGTTAGAGTTTGGAATTATGTTCTAATGGTATTGATAGTACACTACATTGGTCCATTTTGAATCTTTTGAGTAACTCACAGATATGCTTCCTTTGTGTAACCAATGTATGCCCACCTTCTCTCCATACCTCTAGGCCTAATAAATAATGCAATTCACCAAGGTATTTTATTTCAAACTCCTTTCATTGTTGTTATATAACTTCATCAAATAACATAGAAGCATTTCTTATTATAATAAGATCATAAAAATACACAGAAATCATAATAACATGCCATTTTTTAATTGACCTGATATACATGTTAGGGACACCTTTTGTTTTCATAAAATCTTTCTGAAGAAATAAAGAAACAATATTCACATACGATGATCTTAGTGCCTATTTCAATCCATATACTCCTTTATTTAACTTGAAAACAAGGTTCTCTTCACCCTTTTAACAAACCCTTCTCCATGAACAAGATACACTTCTTCTTTTAGTTCACCATTCAAGAAGCAAAACTTAACATCTAGTTGAAATAGTTTCCATTTATGTTTCTTAACTAAATAAATCATCAATATAATTGTATTTAACTTATCTATAGGTGAAAAAGTTTCTTTATAATCAATTCCCTCTTTTTCAAGTAGCCTTTTGCAAATAGTCTAGTCTTATATTTATATATACTTTAATCAAATTTAAATTTAAGTTTAAACAACCATCTGGATCCTATGGGTACCTTATTTTTATTAAATTATTTTATTTTCCATGTATCGTTCTTCATTATAGACTCATAGTCTTCTTTCATTGCATCTCTCCACACTTTATCCTCATTATCTTGTTTGAAATCTGAAGGTTATATGACATTCCTAACAGTATTCCTTAAAGAATAATATCTAAACATTACTCATGGTTGAGTTTGACATGATGAAATTCTTGGTACTTCTCTAATTTCATCTCTTCTCCTACTTTGCGGTGAATCATCTCTGCGTCTTGGTGTGTTGTGGTTGCTAGAGGTGTCCATGTCATTGAATTTATCCTCCTCTTTCTATTCCTTCTTATCATGTACTTCATGTTTGAGATCATCATATTCATAAAGGATATGTCATGCATTATACTTTTCATTATTATGGTCTTCATCTGCAAGCTTATGGAATAATACATCTCTACCTTCAAATATTTGATGAGTTTAGGGATAAAATGACTTATAAGCTTTATGATCAGAACAATAACCTATGAAAGAACAATTGAGAGATATCACATATTGTTTCATTTAGTCTTTTTTTAGAACGTGAGAGAATGCTTTCCTACTGAATATTCTCGAATGGCTTATTATTGGTTTATAACCATAAAATACTTCAAATCAAGTCTTATGATCTATTTTTTTTGTTGGATTTCTATTTTCCTATTTGATTTTAAATTAATTTTTTTAAGCTCCTTAAAATATTCAAATATGTCGTTCTACCTTCTCATGAAGTATACCCATGTGTATTTTTTACAACCATCAATGAAGACCAATAATTAATATGCTCCAACTAATAATATAATCTGCATATGAGCACATACATCTATATTTACAAGTTCTAGAACATACCTTTTCCTTCTAACTATATGAATAAGGAAATCTTCCCTATGGATATTCCCTAATGCATGCCTTTCAAATGTAAAATGTTCATTCTTAAGTATCATAACCCCTTTTACCATTCCCCATTTTTACACTAGTACAAGATCGCAACAATTAACGTGACAATACCTTTGATACCCTAAATATCCTACTATCAAGGTCATGGATGCCAATACTTGATGAATTTTGGTTGTCAAATTGAGCTTATACAAGCCTCTAATTCTAAATCTTGTTGCAACATGACGTTAAAGTGATCCTAAATATATTTCAACACACAATGCAAATTTACAAATTTACCCTTCAAGACCTTATCAGTTATAGTAGAGACTCAAATTTTGACTTTCTTTAATGCTACTGCATATGACGAGTGAAAAAATAGATAGTTGCAACATTTCAAATGAGACCGATCTTTATACTGTCAATCTTATCACATACTCAAACAATATTATTACAAACTTGTCCAATTCGATGTTTGTATTAATTATTAAAATGCATTTCTTATTTAGATGCTATCATTATGAGCATTAGTTAAATATTATGGGAGTTGTTGAAGCTCATCCTGCCCAAGTTCATTTCAAATTATCATTTTAGAAAACACTACTAATTACAAACATCTATCTCGTAAATGTTTATATTACATATTAAAATACATTTTAGAAACTTATTAATATTATGGCCATTTAAACTCATTATTCCTAATGTTTCTATTAAAAAAAATGTATTATTGGTATATATCCTTAAAAATATGAGGGTGTTGTAAACTAGAATATCATGTTAAAACTAGAAAGGAAGTTTAGATACCTCATCTCATTTAGTATGCTATTTTTAATTTGTATAAATGAATATTTTTAATATTATAAATATAATTATTACACAACCTAATGATGATGTGAGTGATTAGAATGGATTTCAAGACATTTGGCCATTGTTACACAATAATTTGTCATAGTCCCTGCACTCCCCGTTCCGGATCCTGGAGACCCTCAACAGTGACCCCCGTGTCTATTTTCCATCATGAAAATGTGCCATTATATCCCTTGTAGCATACTGAACAAAATCTCTGTTAAACATTCCTGAAGAAGCTCCTCAAAATCATGGTTATTTGGAGTGGCACACCCTATGCATGTCTCACTCATGTTATTCCTGTTTTTTTTCTGGGGCAGCGCCGATATCATACTCTCGCCGATCCACTTATGGATTTTTTTTTTAAAATGGAAGTGAAGCTTCGAGATCTAGAAGCTTGGTGGTGGATAGTTGGTTATTTGTTCCTGAGGATAGAGTTGAGCTTCACCCTTTGGGCTTCTTATTCCTACAAAAGTAGAACTACCCAAAGGGATAACCCATTTCCCCACCTTAAGTGGATCCATGTTCCCTATTCCCTTGCTATAAAATTGATATCATCCCATACCTATGCTAGTTATAATAGAGATATAAGAATATCAAAGAGATAATCGTTGCTATATGAATTGAAGGAGAGTTGAGACCTTTCTCCCCTTCATATCAAGTTGAAACGAGCGCTTTAGGGACGTGCCTAGATCTAGACATATTGAAGGAGAATTTTGACATCAAGGCGCAGGTTGTAACTCCTCCTCTCTATATTAATATAATAAAACTGATTCTTGCTTTCCATTCTTGTCTTTAATGTATGATTGGATTTATAGTTCTCCTTGATCAACAAGATAAATTGCATATGTGGAATATATGTTGTGGTTTCATGTCTTTTTTAGTTTGCTCTCTTGGGTAGCTAACCAAGCGCTGGCAATAGTGAGGATCTGAATACAGAGTGCAAAGGATCAAAGGATTTGAGAGAGGAACAACATCAAATCGAGGTATCTTATCTATTCACGATCTGTGTCCATTTACAATCTAGGAAACTAGTCATTGATTGTTCTCTATTGTTACTAGACCCATCCTAGGGCTAAAGGGATCGTATCTATCCACAAAGAGGATTTTCCTACATAAAAAATTGGAAACTCCACTAGGGAGTGCTTGCCTTTAAGTCTCATGTTTTAAATTTTAAATTTTTTGTTTTGTCATCACTTTTTGTTGAGTGTCCATCTCCTTGTCTTTGTAGCTTTTGTAACTGCTTACAGAAATTCATCTCTATGTTGAAGTGATAAGTCTGGTGTCATTTTAGTAAACACTTTTATTTCCAGGTCTTCTACTCGATCAGCGTTGAATGCATTTGCATAGTAACACTTTCCCTCTTCCAGTGCGAGTTGCAGCTTAACGGTTGCGCCGATTTTTGTGTATAATATTTTACGGTTTCCTTTTATTTGTCAAGTATTGTGTCTTATCCTTCTGAGTTTTCATTGATCTTTGGATAGCTCCTATTCTTCTCTGTTTAGCAAAATTTTTTATTCAAGTTCTCCATATTTGGTCTTCTCTTTTGCAAAGAAAGTGCATCCTTATCGTCTTATGGTTTCTACGTGTTTTTGGGTCATCTGAACGGTTGCATGCTTTGTTGATTTCCATACTTCTTATTGAATCAAGTACTGTCCTATCTTTCCAGCCTTTTGTTTGATTGATTTTGTCTTTCTGTCGGTTCTCACGATTAAAACTTTCAAGTGTTGACCTTGTGTGCCTTTGGGTCTCTTTTTGCCATCGAGCATAGATCACAATTGCTTGCTTTTGATTGAAGTTTGTTTTTTCTTTGAGTGTTGATGAGTGTAGAAATGAAGACTCTCTTGTATTGAGGAAATTAATTTGCATCTCTCGTTGATTTTAGAATCTTTGTCTCTTATAATTTTTTGAGAGATTTAATTAATACTCAAACTGAGTGATTTCTTTTGATCTACATGCTACATTTTTCATTTGTGCTTTTAAGAAAAATACAAAAAAAAAAATTGTTTCATGTTTCTTCAAAAAATGAAATGTTTAATTTGGATTCACTTCTAGGGTGTTTAGTGAAAGGAAAGAAATTGAAAAGAGTTTTTGTTTCGCTTTAATATTGTGCACTTGAAGAGAAAAATGAATGTCATTATATGCATTTTTTTTTCTTTCTATGTTGATTGTATGTGTTCCTTCTCCCTAATTAACGTAGTTTTCATTGAAATGAATGATTGATTCTCTCATTTAGCTACATCTTAGGGATTCAGGTGACATTAGTAGGAATTTGAAATAGAGACATAATTCATGATCAACCTTAAAATTTATTCAACCAACCTAAGAAGTATTTGGAACCTAACGAATCACATTTAGAGGTCTAGGATAGAGACGTGTTCCGACGTCGTTAAATGTAGGAGTTGTCGCTAACAGTTTGCGTTACAGCCTGGGGGTAATATCCCATCACATGTATGGAAGTATATTGATGTATGACAAGTATATTTTTGAACGCTCTCATCAAACAGTTACGCATTAGAGAACACTACTATGGACTTGGAATCCCACGTACTGTCGCGTATATTTTGGGAGACACCATTAGGCTGCAAAACTCCCATAGGAAACTGAGTCGTCTGCCTTGTAGACGTGATACATCGAACACAACATTTAGGGAGATTGGTTGTCGTACGTTAATTCCTTGGTCATTTCTCTTTCATTTGATCACTAAGGTGTATATTGCAGTTCACGGCTACCTGGTAACCATTTTTTCCTAGTTTAACCCTTTTTTATTTATTTCATTTTTTATAAAATTAATTGCCCACAATGATATGGCTTACCTGTTAGAATATTTCTGGGCCACATCATGAGTAACTCCTTATAAATATATTTATTAAAGCCTTGAACTAATCACATTTTTTTCTCTTTTTATTTTTGAGATAAGATCATCGGGGCTAAACCATCAAGTTTAGCTTCCTCTGCATCATCCTCTTCTGAAGAGAAATTTTCACATGTCTCTTTTGATTCTTTGCCTTCGACTGGGACTCAAACCAATGATTTTTCCCTCGTCCTAAGTACCCAACCGCTTGCTACTCAATCTCCTCCTGATTTTTCTTTAGGCTACATTTCCTACCCTTCGAATCTGTTATTTGATCACATTGAAATATCCCCCGAATGGCCATAAACTTTATTTGATACACCTGGTGTACCATTCGTGCATTCATCACGTCCATCTCATACGAATTCTCATCATTTATTACCAATGGCTTCTGAAGGAGAGGTTTCATCTCCCCTGGAGGTTTCAAGCACCTTTAGTTGTGTAGATGAGTCTTCGTTTGAGGGACATAGATTCCCTCCTGAGGGATTTCCCCATGGTGGGAAAACTTCTCAACCTTCCAGCCAGTCATAGATTCTGCATGGTTACACCTCATTGGGACATGTGGTCTCGAACATGTCGACTGCCATGCCTTTGTGTTATAATACCATATGGAAGAACACTGGGGTATCTACCCCTGGTCCACTTGTTTCCAACCTGTCTGTTTCCATCCATGGTCAAACAATAGTTACGCCTACTCCCAAAAAGCCAACTATTTACGTCAATGTTTTGGGGACTCCTGTCAGTGTTCCTACCTCGATTTCATTGAATCCGATTTCTAGTGGGGGCTCCGTGTCAAAATTTTTCCAATCCTTCGTTGGGCCATCTGTGAGTTGAACTCTAGCTCACATCTTAGGTTCCTCCGAATATGTTGGTATAATTCCTATGTTTGTTGTATCATATAGTCCAACAAGGTTAACATATGATTAGTATCAACAATTTTTGAAAAGTCTTAACGAGCATCCTTACATCCCGTATGTTTCCCAACAGTTGCAGACCACATTAATAAATCCACAAGGATTTCTAGGGCCGTCTGGAATTCAGTCAGGGGCTTATACTTTTCGGCAGGGTCTTATCTATGGTCTGGGGAACAAGGAAAACCTTACGTACAACACGTAGTTAATTATGTACAAACTAGTCAACCTTTTTCTCATCTAGGTCAATTTTCCTATTTTCAGCCGGGACAACCTTCTAGTCAAAAAGGCTAACCACACTTTCAATAATGTCAACCTTTTTTATAGCAAGGACAACCCTCCTCCCAGCAAAGCCAGGTCTTTCCTCAGCCAGGTCAACCTGGTCCTCAGGGGCAACCTGGCCAACCTGAGCAACCTCTCGGTATCATGTCGTCAAATCATTAGGGTACCATCCAACAACCCCAAGGCCAACCCTTGGGCTCACAAGGTCAACCATTGGGTTCCGAAGGTTACCTTTTGGGATCGCGGGGTCAACCATAGGGCACTCCATTCCAAAAATTTCAGTAGAAAAATCCATATGCTATGAATTATGGTCAAGTTGGACCTCAATAGTCTCCTACAGGTCAAAATCCATTTTTGGGTCAACAACCGGGATATGGTCTAAATCCAAAAGGTTTCAATCCACATGGAAAAAGTCGATATGGGAAAAATCCTTCGGGACAGAACCCTTGGGGAAGAATTTCTCCCAACCTGGTTAGAATCCACAAATGGGCATGTATCAAGACCGAACATCATACCTTTCAATATAAAATTGTCATTTCTCATGACGTTGGAACTTCCTAATGTATTAAAATTGACCAATGATCAAATTATTCATAATCCATATTGGCTTCCAGTTCCAGCCAAAATTCCGAGTGATTGCCCCAAGTTTGAAGGAATGTCTGGAGAGGACCTCGAGGCACACATTATGACGTACCATATTTGTTTCTCCTCCAATTCCTGGGTTGGTGATTACATTAGTCTCTATATTTTTCAAAGGACGCTCACTAGTGCCACTGCAAAGTGGTAAATTAAACTTCTGTGTGGAACTTTTCAGGACTTTAATTATTTAGCCATGGCTTTTCTTACACATTTTCAGTTGCCTGTTCATTACAAAACGGGAACCCACATCCTTACATCCTTGAATAAAGATGCTGCTACACATATCTCTGATCATAATCATGAGAAAAAAAGGTGTCATCATTTGATCATGTTTGATATTCGTGATCAACTTTTGACTGAATGGTTTACTAAATCATTTTTCAATCAAATCGCCAAGGATATTGCTATGGGGGAAGTTGTCACAGAAGAGCAAGCCATAGATTGATCTCAGTATCTTGACTTGGTTTATTCCCAATCCGGCATGTTATATGATATTTTACCAAAATCTCCACGCCTGAGTTCTCCTTTTGCAACCTCTAGAGCCCTAGTGATGCCACCAGTGGACGACATCATTGGTTCTGTTTCCAAAACTTCCTGAAAGTCTTCTTCTTCTTATAAGCATAAATATTCTTCTTCATCGGATTTTGTTCCTCATAATCCTCCGAATCGTGGAGAAACTTCAGCGGTTAATGATGTTCAGTGTTCTGCAACCAAAAAATCCTCTAAAGGAAAAAATAAGGGCAAAGGTAAATCTAAATTTGATGCCCCAAAACAGGATTCCCCCAAACCTCAAACTAGTGATGGAGCTAAACGTATACCAAAGTACCCTTTCTTGATATGTGATGACAAGCACTACACCAAGTACTGTCCTCGACGAGGTGAGGTGGGTCGTTTATTGAAGGGAGCGAAAGGGACTATGGCTGTCCTTAAAGAGTCGTTTCCATATCAACAAACTCAAATGGTGGAACAAACACAATATTACACGTCTTTTGGTTCTCAGATGTTCATGATGAATGGTGCTTCACTCATTTCTGTAGTTACCAGATCTAAAGATTATACGAATTTGTGTCAGTTGACAGGAAAATAAATCATCAATGCTCCTACTCCTCCCTCGCCCGCTTCTAGCCCTCTTCATATTGAAAGGCCTAGCTCTGATCCCATTGTACAATAACCTTCTAAAGGTGTGCTTCGAAAATCCTTATATAATCTAAACATATGTGCTGCTCAGTACTACAATATTGTTGATGATTTGTCTTAGGCGCCTTCTTTGATGTCTATGCTAGAGGTTATTTAGAGCTTTCTGTCACAATGTAAAGAATTACAATCTTCTATTGGAGGAATCGATCCATCTAATTTGAGCGTCATTAATTTTTATCTGGAAAATTTTGTTCCATGTCTCCTTCATCAACTTGCTTTCATTATCTAGGTTGGTATTAATGGCAAGAATATCCATCAAGCAGTCGTGGATGAAGGGGCATCCACTTTCATCATGTTTGTCTGGTGTTGGAAAACCATCAGTTCTCCAATTCTTAACTAGACTCCAAACACTTTGGAGGCTTTCGATGGAAGGAAATCTCATCCTTTTCGTATCCTCCCAAAATTTCCTATCTTGTCACAAGGAAAAACAGTCAACATTGAGGTTGAATTCGTTGATGAAAAACTCAATTATAATCTTCTACTCAGTCGTAGTTGGACTCACATTATGCTTTGCGTGCCGTCAACTCTCTTTCATTCTCTTCATTTCTCACACAAAGGAAAGATCATCATTGTTGATCAGTTGTCCTTTTTAGCTTCCACTTCTTCAGAAATAAATGTTACATATGTAGAGAATGCCACCACACCCTATCAAAGTGTGGGGGAAGGAATTTTCAAAGATTCTGCCCTAATGGTTTTCTAGGTGTCTTTGGGTCATCTGAATGGTTGCATACTTTGTTGATTTCCAGATTTCTTATTGAATCAAGTATTATCGTATATTTCAAGCTTTTTGTTTGATTGATTTTGTCTTTTGGTCGATTCTCACGATTAGAAATTTCATGTGTTGACCTTGTGTGCATTTGGGTCTCTTTTCACCATCAAGCATAGATCACAATTGATTTCGTTCGACTAAAGTTTGTTTTTTCTTTGAGTATTGATGAGTGTAGAAATTAAGAGTGTCTTGTTTTGAGGAAATTGGTTTAGGTCTCTCTTTGATTTTTGAATCTTTGTCTCTTATAATTTTTTGAGAGATTTAATTAGTAACCAAAGCGAGTGATTGCTTTTGATTTAAATTCTAATTTTTCATTTGTGCTTATAAGAAAAATACAAAAAAAAAAAAGTTTCATTTTTCTTTAAAAAATGTAAATTTTTATTTCGATTCACTTCTACTACGTTTAGTGAAAGGAAAGAAATTGAAAAGATTTTTTGTTTCACTTTAATATTGTGTACTTGAAGAGAAAAGTGAATGTCATTATATGCATTTTTTTTTCTTTCTGCGTTGATTGTATGAGTTCCTTCTCCCTAATTAACGTAGTTTTCATTGAAATGAATGATTGCTTCTCTCATTTAGCTTCATCTTAGGGATTCGGGTGACATAGGTAGGACTTTGAAAGTGAGACATAATTCATGATCGAACTTAAAATTTATTCAATTAACATAAGAAGCATTTGGAACCTAACGAATCACATTTATAGGTCTAGGCTAGGGATGTGTTCCAACGTTGTTAAACGTAGGAGCTATCACTAACAGTCTATGTTACAGCCCGGGGGTGATATCCCATCCCACGTATGGAAGTATATTTATGTATGACAAGTATATTTTGGGATGCTCTTATCGAACAATTACGCATCAGTGAACACTACCATGGATTTGGACTCCCATGTAATGTCGCGGATATTTTGGGAGAAACCATTAGGCTGCAAACCTGCCATAGGTAACTGAGTTGACTGCCTTGTAGATGTAATACACCAAACACAACATTTAGGAATATTGTGTTAGTAATCAGTAATTTTTACCTATTTAGATGAATAAATGCTTTTTCCAAGATTTCTTGAAACAGAATTCAAGAATCATGTGAGTTCTAGAAATCTCCTCAAAGAGAAATTTTTTCATTATCCCACGTCCTTGTCAAAGCATGGCCAATCTATCACCCAGACAAGACCAAATCCTGGACTGACGCCCCACACTCTCACTATGTTTGCCACCTCTACCTATAACAGTATGTCTCTGTTTACCTAAGCCCACTATTTTATATCTTATTTTTCCAAGTAGATTAAACTTTTTCCCCTACTCACCAAGTGCCTCAAGCAATGATGTTGTCAAAACTCCCTGTCTAAAAGGCCCTTTGAAGTAAAACAAGGTTTTCTAGTTGTTTAGGATGATAGTGCATAATAGAGTGTCAAAAAACCTGTCACCTCATCCAAACCCTGTTTGAAGTTTTCAGTCAAAAAAAATATTCCAAGAGAATTACAAATAAGTCAAATAGGGTCACCTAGGTTATGCACTATCATGTTTCTAAATTCAATATTTCCACAAGTATTCAAAGTTGAAATAAAGTGAACACAAGGATGAGGCCTAACATTGGCCAAAGAACATCAAAGACCTCCAAAGGTATCATCTTGATCAAGCAGTAAGCTCGCAAAGGAGAAATTTACCATATCCAAGAATTTCTGCAGGAATGTTTTGTAAATGGTCAACAACAAAAACATAGGCAAGGAAGGACACCTAAAAATTTCATAAAGGAATTCACAGCTGGTAGCAAGATACAAACTGGCTTAAAGTTTACAAGGAAAAACATGATCTCATGAGAGAGTGTTATGAAGTGCTGCCCATCAAAAGGTCCATGCAGGTCATAAAAGACAGTGACACATAAGCAACATTGTATTTCGCTTCCAACATGAATCTTGTAGAGGGACAGCTGCCCTTTGCTTAAATTCCTGCAAATAAGACCAAAAATCCATCAGATTAGCCATAAGGTAAGGTAAAAAACGAGGATCATCATGAGTGGACCATTCACAACCTAGAATAAAGCAACAAGTATCCCTAAAAGCATATAAGCTTGGGAATATAGACAAAGAGGGTCAAAATAGTGACAAAGAAACCTCCTTCATCATAGGAGATGGTTTCAAGGGTTTTCAAGCTACCTTATAGGGTTTGGCAGACAAGCACTAACTTCATCTCAGAAGGAAAAAATCAGAGTTTTTAAAGAAAAGCAAGAAGGGAAGACATGAGAAAAAATACTCCACTACACCAAGGGTAGAAAAATGATGAAAAATATCAGCCTAAAGAGGCAGGAAATGTTAGTTCAAGGTTCTGTCTCTAGAAAAGAAAAATTTAGAAGCATATTCAAATTTTCAAAAGGGGCAAGCAGCAGACAAAGGCACAATGAGTAAAAGTGAAAGAGAATGAACATTATTAAAGTGGTTTGTGTTTCTAATTTTCCAAAAAAGGTATAAAATCACTAGAAAGCAACATCTCCCCACTCATTTGGTCATTTGCACTCATAGAGAGGGTTTCCAATTTTTATACTAGAAGTACTCGAGAAAATTTTTCTAGGCGTTGTGCTCCTGTAGAGTCATGTTGTGCGCTTATAGATTCTCCCAGTGTAAATTTGCACTACGCGCCTGAACATTGGTGCTGCACTCTTGCGTTTGTGCCCAGCATTCAAACTTCGCACGATAGGCCCATTTAGGCATGACCCGAACTTCCCGACTACCATGTTGTGCTACTGCCACTGCTCCAAATGCTGAATGAGGTCACGTTCAGATGCCCGACCCGTGTGCTGTGCTCCTACAACTGTTTCAATCGCTGCACAACAGTCCCATTCAGGAGTGACCCGAGCTACCCGGACACTGTCCTGCACTCCTTCCATTATTGCAGTCACTGAATGAGGTCACGTTCAGGAGTGACCTAAGCCGCTTGAACACTATATTGCGCTCCTGCCACTGTGCTGTGCTCCTACCACTATTTTTCAATCCTACTTTTTGAGCCATTTTCTCTATAGTGGAGGCACTTCAAGAGGTATTTTGAACCTTTTTCCTGCATATGCATGGTTTTCTAAAGATAATTTCACTAAAAATTTTGAGAATTGGTGTTAGAGAAGGCATTTAAATCCTAAAAGACAACACTTAACTTACACACTATTATGCCTTGACCTAGTTAGAGAAATCATCATCTCCTTTACCCTCTTTCCACATCATTTCACTAGTAGAGCCATTTCTCTTTAAGGTTCTTGAGGTAGGGGTAGAGAAAGACAAAATTTCTTAAGAAGAGAATGTTGACATAGATGAGGCAACTCAAAGGCCTAAAAATAAGGAAAGGAAGGGAGGCTTCCCAAATAGGTTTTAACCTATAAACACTGAAGAGTTGATGACTTCCCCTATTATTTTGACCTATTTTCAAGAGTTGGGCTGCTATGAATTATGTAAAAAGGTAAAAAAGCTCCAGAGTCACCCTCAGTTAACCAAGCTCTTTTCCCTAAACCTTCATAAATATAAAGTACGCCTAGCCAGGGTAAAATTTGAGTTGATTGCCTATGCCATCTCTAGGGAAATTGGAATGCCTTGCATAGAAGAAAGGTGGTTCAAAAAAAATTACCTAGACCTAAGCCACTATTACCCATTCTTGAAACCAAGTTGTCAAGCTAACTATAAATCCATGTTCCCCTTCTCTCATATATTGGACAGATATTCTCTCTTGATCAAGATCATCATGAAATACTTCACCTATGAGGGTAGGTTCTCCAGAGTCTATTCATACCACATACGGCTCCTCATGCACTTCACCAAAACCAAGCTGCTGCATATACCCTACTATCTTTGCAAAAGTATTGAAAAAATGTCTTCCATCATGCAGAAAAGGCCTCCATCCCAAGAAATGTCAAGCCTTTTTCATCATTCCCTCATCAAAGTGATTGTCTAACACCAACTAGAACAACAAGGCATCCCCTCAGAGGTTTTCATCGCCCACAATTATTTCACAACTCCACAGCCCACTCCTCTGCAAATTCTACCATAATCATCTCAAAATCCTCCTCACACACCTCCATCACCTTCCACTGACCTTGGTTCATCTTCTTCACATGAATCATTCCCTCAAATAAACCTTCCTCGTTCACCTTACCCTAAGAAATCAGAAAATGAAGAAGGTAGTGAGGGCCATGAAGAAAGCAGTGAGGGCCATGAAGAAAGTAGTGATGGCCAAGAAGAAAGAAGTGATGGCCAAGAAGAAAGTAGTGATGAAAAAGAAGAAAAAAGTGAGGGAAAGGATGATGAAAATGAAGAAAAAAAATGAAGAAGATGAAGGTGGCAGAGAGGGAGATATCCAAGAAGAAATTAACAAAGGTAGTAACAAAGTTGAGTGTGTTGATGAAAAAGAAAATAGAGTTGAAACTAATGAACCTCATAATGATAAAGAGAGCCAAAACAATGTGTCTTATAATGAAGACAATGACACTGAAAATACATATGAAGACATTGGGGAGGAGGCATATGAAAGCAATGAAGAAAACAAAGATGACAGTGACAAGAATGGAAAAGACAGCCAAGAAACAAAGTTTCAAGTTGTTTTCCATGGGTAAGAAAGCGATGAAAAAGGGCTAAACAATGAAGATAATGAGAAGGGCAGTGAAGGAGAGATCGACCAAAGGAACTCACCTAGTGAAGAAAGAAAGGACCCTCACAATGATGGAAAAACTAATGAAGGTACCCAATACCATGACCTTACAAAGGATGCAAACAGTGATACAAAGGATAAAATTAACAGTGAATAAAGTGGGTCAAAAGATGAGGAAGAGGATAGTCATGCAAATGAAGATGTGCTCAACAAAGATCAAGGCGCCTCTAACATTGCGAAAACAGAGGAGGGCAGTCCTAATGATCTTGACAGTAATGATGACATAAAGGATAGTGAAGATGTTGATAAAAAGGGCAGCCAAGAGCAAGATAAGGAAGATGCACACATAGACATCATCCATGAAGAGAAAAGCAGTCCTAATGTCACTAGTGATCAAGCTTTAAAAGTAAAACCTATTTCACCTTTCACCATTACCTATCACAGAGGAAGAAGAGATGTGTTTTCTGCCTTAAAAAGGAAAAGGGTCATCTCTCCTCCATCAATCAAGCATAAAGAAAAAAGAAAGGGAAAGGTGGAAAAAGGTGAGAAAAAGGTATAGGTAAGAAGGAGCAAAAGGATCAAGAAAACTTCTCAAGGATCTGAATTCTTTGATCTAGATAGTGACAATGAGGACCAAGAGGTGTAAACTAGGTTGCTCCTCTTGGAAAAATATGCATAGCTTCAGGAGTCGGAAAGGGAATTTTATATGGCTCTAAGGGGCATCCACTATTACAAATAGAAACATAAGTATTTCAAGGAGGTCAAGAGGGGCCTTGCCCTACAAAAGAAAATGGCCAAACATTATGCAAGGAAAAGCATGCTTGCTAGCACCAAGCTAAAGAAGGCCCTCATTGAAATAAAAGACCTAAAAAGAGCCAAAGTGCATGACAGCCTTGGATTCTTTTCTGAGGATTCTCAATAGGTATCCAAAACCTCTTGAGGGGTCTCTCACAAATTTTGAGGCAAATTGGACAACTTTTTGTTTTTTGCAAAGTTTGACCCTAGGAGCGTAGCATACCTGTGCTGTGCTTTTTCCCACAGCATCTTCAGGAGGATCAGCTTAAATTTTTAGAATCCCCATCACAAGAGGAGTATGCTCACCAAATTTTAGCTAAATTGGAGTTGTTTTGACCCCTCAAAAGGGTCAAAAACACTAATTTTTTCACCTTTCTGCCCACTTTTCTCAACATGTGCTACGCTCCTATAAGTATACGATTTTTCCACTTTTTTGGAAACTTGTAGAGGGCTTTCCAATGAGCCATCTCAGAGCCTTTTTTGACATCAGGAAGGCCTCCAAAACATTTTTGCAAAAAGGCCTATTTTTGCGCTGCGCTCCTGGCAAGTTTTCAATTTGTTCACACAGTGTGTCATGCTCCTATTTGTGACTGGGCAGAATGTGAGCTTGGAAAGTTTTCTTAGGAATGTCAGGCCTAAAATTCAATTTTATTTCCATTTATAGTCGAAAAATATATTTATTTATATATTTTTGTGCTTTGGGCTTTGCAAAGCGTCAAGGACAAGTTAGGATATTTCTCTTTAGCCAATAGATGCTCTAGTAGTCTCTCCTCTCCTCATTTATTATATAAGAAATGAGGGTTCATTGTAAACTGTTGGGACTTGATGTGTTTAAGAGCAATACATGGTTTTATGAGCTTTGAGAAGAAATTGGTTTTATGAAGTAAATGAATAGCTTGTGTGGCTTGATGTTGGACAAGCTTTCTTGCAGGATTCCATAGCTTGGAGAATGGTGATGTTTTACTAACTTGTTAATGTTTTCTTGTCCTCATTTTGTTTCAGTCTGGTTGGTTGTTATAGATCAGAAATGTATAGGTTGAGATATGCTCATGGACGCACCTCAAACCTCATGTTTTCTATAGCCTTGATGTTTTCCTCTTTTAGTCATCTTAAAGAATTCTTGAATTCTCTTTAGACCCACTAAAACTTGTTTTTGTTTCATGAATGGTTAGTATGCTAGCTTATGAATATGATCCATGGTATGCCCTGCTTATTTAAAGTTTTGAAAACCCTATCTTGAAGCTTTTCTATGGAATATTGATTGATTAGGTTAAGTCAAAGAGGCCTTTTTTCGATCTCACCCTTTTCCCAAGCTTACCAACTTATTTCAGAGTTCCCAATAAACTTTATATATGTTTTTTAGGAGTTCTGTCTCCATAAATTAAGTTGTTTGTTTATATTATGTGTTTTCCCAAAAAGCTGAAGGTGAATTTCTAAAGTTAGGAGTTCTAATGCTTCTATGTCTCACCAGAATGTTCATATTACATGTTTATCAGTTTGAGTATTGTTCATAGAGATTAATGGCTTTCCCTACCTCATGAGTTATTACTTTCAGACTATATATGTTTAAGACCTCTTAGTTTTTCCCAAACTTAATGTTCATTACACCTCATACATCACCTAAGGATCCATTAACCTTGCTAAATCAGCCCTGAAATACACTCTTCTTAATCATTTAGACACCCTTGACTCCATCTGACCCCATAGCCCTATTGATTTGACAGCCTCTCATTCCACCTATCTTACTTAGTCATCTTACCCTGACCTAAAACAAACAAACAAATACACAACAACTATCCTAAAATCAATCATCCAAAGCGAACAAGTTCAGATCCTTCGCATAGTGGAGAGAGCCCTCTCTGAGTCTAGGAAGGCTAGGTCCTAGGACTCTAAAGACTGGTCTGATGTTACCCTGTCATTTGGGTTAGCCAATATTTCATATCACGGTACCCTAACATAATGGTGATCACGGTGGGACATTTTGAGTTCATAAAAATCTAAATACCCCTTAGGAATGTAGAATCCCTTCATCAAACAATACATTATGATTTATAGCTACCTCATCACTATATATAACACAATGGTGATTATGATTCAATCTATGATGTTAGTGACAAACTAAGTATCCCTTAGGACTTCAGAAACCTTCGTAAAATCATAGAGAACTTAACTGATAGCCTAAGAGTAGAATCTACCTTTTTCACCATCCTAGAAAAATGATGATTCAACTATAGGAAACTCTTACATACCTTAAGGGCTGCATATAGAAACTCAGAAAAAACTCCAAAACATTTCTAGACTGGCTTTTTGTCAGTATCGATGGTGGACCATAGACAAAATATCTTCAAAACAACTAAAAATATCCACCTGGCGACTCCACTAGCCTTCAGTAGGCCTTCTAAATTTCTCTAAGTATCTATAGACTCCTATAGGACTGCATCAAACCAGCCCTAAGAAGTATAGAAACCTAGTCACATATTGTGCGAGTTTGATAGCACCTAGAGACGTCAACCTTCCGAAAGAATTCATAAGCTTTCAGCCTCTCTAAATTTTGAATTTGAATTCTGGCTCCGCGAAGAATCAATACCAGATCTCATCCGAACGCAAACCCTCCTAATATAGTTGATGACCCAGAAAATATTTTGGGGAAAAATTCTGAAAATGGAAACTTAGCTACTAATAGGACCATTCATAAAGAAATCTTTGTACCTAAACAACTTACAGCCTTGCAATATCCCCAGTTCGACTTGCGCCATACCAAAAACCTTTTCAGAACCAAGTCACAAAGTAGAATTGACCATACCAATCTTCAGCCCACAAACTTGCAGCAAAGTCTTAGCAGAGAAGCTTCTCCTTCCACACCACCTGATTTCCAACTTCTCCACCACTTTGGCTCTTTTCATCCCAAGTCTGCTTAGAATCAGTTTACTGGTCCAAGTACTTCCACCACACCTGTTCAAACCACCACTGTGAAAACCACTCCATCTCATTGCACAAATCCTCCACTTGTAAATTCACCATTAGCTCCCACCATGGCAGCATGGTATGCACCCCTTGTGTTACCGAAACCATTGGTACCTTTTCCAAATGACTACCAATCCAGAATCCCACACTTCATTGGGGTTGAATCCACTACGGCCCAACAACTTGTATATATAATGAATGATTCTTTTGACTACATGGAATTAGAAGAGGAAACCATGAATATGAGGATGTTTCCCCAAAGCCTAGGAGGAGAAGATAAGAAATGGTTCAAAAGCCTAACTCCCAATAGCATACATGATCTCCCTTCCCTTGACCAAAATTTAATAAACAAATGGGAAATCAAGAAAAACCCTGTTCAGATCCTTTCAGAATATAGCAATCTCAAAAGAAACACGGGAGAAAGTGTCCAAGACTATTACACTAGGTTCAATAGTGTTTACAATGCACTACCGCCAAACATGAAACCCTCATTAGGCCTAGCCTTAGCTAAATTCCCGGAAGGTTTTGACCCCGACATGGCCTATCAACTAAGATAAATAGAGCCCCTAACTTTAGAAGACATGCAAAAAGGATCTATAAGTGTAGAGGCCAGCTTAATTGAAAAAATAGCTAGGTTAAGATCAGGAAAGAGGGTAACATACAAATATGACACCATGCCCTTCACGTCCTTATCTGATTCCAAGATGGACAACCTTCTTAGGACCATGGAAAGAATGATGGAGAGAATAAGAATAAATGAAAGAGCACCCCCTAGGGACAACCAAACGAATCCCCAAAACAGAAATCGAAATCAAAATTTTAGAAGAGACCTGCCCCAAAAAATACCAAGGGAAAATGATCAACAAATCAGGCCACCCTTCAAAGATAACTAAGTTGACGAAGGGGAAAGAGATATTGAACAAAGAGATGAGAATCATCTAAACTTAATAGGCTCTGATAGTGAGGGTGAGGTTTTTCTCACAGAAGAAGAACAAGGTTTTTTCTCCTCAAACCAAGATGAAACAAGCTATGAATATTCCAAAGACCATGAATTCAGATTAGAAAATGCCGCAATGGAGGTCCATAGACAATATGATCTTAGGAGTAATAAAAACCAATAAAACTCCAGGAAAAACAACTCAGACATTGTTGCTAAGAAAACTCTCGAAAACATTCTTAAAATAACAGCAGACAATAACAACACCATGGCTAAGAAAACTGATCCCAATAAGGATAAAACTAGCCAACCAGGAGTTGACACAAGCTGTCCTAGCACCTCTGCTAGTGGCCCTAAGAAAAATCTAATGACCAAAGCCCCGAATCAAAGTCATCAAATTAAAGATGTGGAAAAAATTATGGCTGATGAAACTAATGTAAATATGTCCAAAACTCAAGTACCTTTCAGTTTTGAAGGAGAGATCGTTAAAATCAAAATAACCATCCCTCTCACTGAACTAGTAGCTCAGGATATGTACCGCTCCCAAGTTTCAAAAGTTTTGAACATAGGAAATGATACCAATACTCTGAATTTGACAGATGATAAACCAAAGCTATTGTTTGGACCCAAAGTAGATGGAAAATACCAGGAAGGAGCCATTCCCCCATTCTATGTTAGCCTAAACATACACGACAAAATCCTGCATAATGCCATGCTAGACTCTGGTGCCTCTCATGACCTCATGCCGAAGGTAGTGATGGAAAGATTGCGGCTAGAAATAACCAAGCCCTACAAAGATCTGTATTCCTTTTATTCAAGCAGAGTTAAATGCTTGGGCCTGATCAAGGAATTATGTGTCAATCTGACACAAATCCCTGCTAAGAGACTGGTCATGGATATAGTCGTGGCTGAAATTCCATCTAAATATGGCATGCTTTTGTCCTGATCTTGGGTAGCCAAACTTCCGAGGAACCTCCAACTTTAAATTTTTTATGCTACTATCCCTGTTTTGAATCAAACCAAAATATTGTACTGAGAATCCCACATGAAATATATGGTGAGTAGCCTAGATAGGCCTAAAAACATCCCGGTTTATTCCATACATTCAGATTTGGATTCTTTTATCTTGTATAATGAGAATGACATTAGTGGACAAGTAAAAGGAAGTTAGAAAGAACTAGGCCCACCGGAACACGCATACTCACCCTCAAATGAGGAAAATGATAACCAAATCTCTAGCAACCCTGAACAACAAATCAATGATAAACATGAAATAGAAACACTTTGGAACATGAGCTTTGACAGTTCATGTGGCAAGGCCAGTTTAGGGGCTAGTGTTAGTATACATAGCACAAATGAGGGCCATTATTACAGATAAGAATTTCAATGTACTAATAACATTGCAGAGTATGAGGCTCTCCTCCTAGGTCTACACTTGCTTGAAGGCTTAGGACCTAAGAAAATATCATCCCAGGGAGATTTAGAGTTGGTCATTAAATAGATCAAAGGTGAATACTCAACCAAGAACCCTAGATTAAGAGATTACAGAAATGCAGCCCTAGAACTCCTCAAAACTTTCAAGAAATATGAGCTCACCTACATTCCTAGAGCCCAAAATAGCCTTGCCAATGAGCTCACCTTTGCTGAATTTTTTTTTCAAATGCCACTTACAAATGAACAAAAACCTATCAAAGTCAAACATCATCCTATGGTACCTGACAAAATTAATCATTGGCAGGTATTTGAGGGTGACGGACAAATTGATGATTTCCTACAATCTAGGAATGAATTTACATTGATTAAACCTAGCTTAGAACATGAGGAAGATGGTCCTACTAAAGATAGAGATCATGAATCAAAGTTGTCCTCTTTCACTGATACAAATATGATCACACATCCTTATAAAGATAAGATGTGTGAGGACCTAGACCAAAGAGACCTTGAAATCTTACACTGTAAGAATGACACATTATCAAGAGGCCTTGCAATTTTGGAAGGGTTGTTCAATTTTAATGATGTAGCTAAAAAACCAAAGATGTAATCTACGGAGGCCTATGTAGAGGAATACAACATAGGAAGCACTAGGGAACCTAAAATGATCCAAATTTCTAAGACCCTTCCTCCTCACATAAAACAAAAATATATTGAGCTCTTCAAAGGGTTTAAAGATGTGTTTGCATGGGGCTATCAAGATTTGAAATATTATGACACAAGCATTATTCAACACAAAATCCCTCTCAAGAAAAACCAAAAACCTTTCAAACAAAAGTTAAGAAGAATAAACCCTATATTACTACCTCTAGTTGAAAAAGAGATTAGAAAGATGTATGACACCGGGATAATAGTTCCCCTCAGATACTCTGAATGGGTTTCCAACCTTGTGTTAGTTAGGAAGAAAACCAGAGAGATCATACTTTGCATTGAATTTAGAAATCTAAATAAGTCCTCCTTGAAAGGAAACTATCCCTTGCCTAAAATGGACCACATACTCTAAAATGTGGTTGGCTCTAAAAGAATCTCACTACTCGATGGTTTTTCCGGTTACAACCAAGTGCTAGTATTCCCGAGTGATCAACACAAAACTGCCTTTGCCACTCCTTGGGGCACATTAATGTATGTTAAAATGTCTTTTGGGTTGATGAATGCAAGGGAAACTTTTCAAAAATCCATGGACATAGCCTTTTTAGAAGACATAGGCTACTTCATAGTCATTTACCTTGATGACATCACTATTTACTCCAAGACCGATGAGGAGCACTTAGTCCACTTAAGAAAAGTTTTCAAAAAATGTAGGAAATATGGCCTGTATTTGAATCCCAAGAAAACATTGTTTAGTCTCGAGGAACGAAACTCCTCGGCCACATCATCTCTAAAGAAGGAATAAAAATAGACCCGAAAAGAATTGAAGGCATATTGCAAATTAGCCATCCTAGAAACATTAAGGAGTTGCAATCCTTTATTAGGAAAATCAACTTCTTAAAAAGATTCAGCCCCAACCTTGCGGAACTCTTGAGAAATATTACAAACATGCTAAAAAAAGAGGTAGGAGTTAAATAGACTTTGGAGGCCAAACAATCTTTCGAACTGGTTAAACAAGCACTCACCCAAGCACCAGTTCTAATAAGTCTTGATTTCAACAAAGACTTCTATATTTTCTCATTTGCATCTAAACATACTGTGGCTGTAGTTTTGTTACAAAAAAATCAATGGGACAAGAACAGCCCATAGCTTTATTCAACAAAGCCCTTAGGGATGCTCCCTTAAATTATAACATCATGGAAAAACAAGGCTTCGCATTAATAAAAGTATTGAAACAATTAAGAGTTTATATTTTTCATTCTCATATTATTGCTTTTGTTTCGCACACAGCTGTCAAAGATATCTTAAATCATGATCCTGATGGTAAAAGGGGAAAGTGGATTGATATTATTTTAGAATATGATTTAGAAATCAGACCCACTAAACTGGTTAGAGGACAAGGACTTGCAAAACTCATGGATGAAAAAAATCTCCAAGCATTAGATATGAATTTTTTTGACTCTTTCGAAGAATAAGAAGAATGCACAACTCCTCATGTTGAAGAAGTATTTTTAAATTCACCCTGGTATGATGATATTCTTTATGTGTTACTTTATCTTAATGATCCTCCTACCTTATCAAAGAAAAAAGAAATATTCTTGAAACAAAAATGTTTAAAATTCTGCATTTTAGATGAAGTTCTATACTGGAAAAATCCTATTGGTATATTGCTTAAATGTTTTCTTGAGGATGATGTAGGAAAGATCATGCATGAAATGCATGAGGGAGAATGTGGGGGCCATCTTTACCGGAAAACCATAGCTAAGAAGATCCTTAGATCCGGTTACTATTGGCCCACTCTTTTCTTCGACACCCACAAACTAGTCATGACTTGCCATAAATGCCAAATTTTCGATGGCAAGAGAAAACTTCTGCCTTTGCCTTTGCATCAGATCATTGTTGAAGCTTCATTTCAACAATGGGGTTTAGAATTCATTAGGGAGATCCACCCTTCTTCATCTTCCCAACACAAATGGATCCTCACTGCTACTGATTACTTTACCAAATGGATAGAAGCCATCCCCTCCAGGAATGCCACCGATTCAGTCATTATCAAATTTCTTGAGACCAAAATTCTGTCTAGATTCAGTTTCCCTAGGAAAATCATTATAGAAAATGCGGCTACATTTACATCCAAAATAAGGGTTGAATTCCATTATAAATATCACATCACATTAAGACATTCCACGACTTATTACCCTCAAGGTAATGGGTTAGCTGAGTCCTCTAATAAAAGCTTGGTCAATATCATTAAGAAGCTTCTGGAACAGAATAAAAAGGCATGACATGGAAGGATATTACATGCACTATGCGTTGATAGACTAAACACCAAGAAATCAATAGGTATGTCTCCCTATCAATTAGTGTATGGCATGGACGCCATTTTCCCGACATCTTTGGGAGTCCTGGTGATGAAACTGTTACAAGAACTACAATTAGAAGAAAATGACATGTAAAGGGGCTAAACCAAACTATCCATTTACAACAAACAAGAGAGGAGGTGTGCAAAAGGACACAGTTAGTACAGGAAAATATGAAGAAAATCTTTGACAAAAGAACCAAGGACAGTGATTTCCAGATTGGAGATAAGGTGCTGAAGTGGGAATCAAGGAGAGAACATAAAGGTAAACATGGTAAGTTTGAAAACTTGTGGAAAGGTCCATTCATTATCAGTTCAACTATAGGAAACAATGCCTTCTTTTTACAAGAGCCTGATGGAACTGAAACATTTGGAGGTCCTGTTAATGGCAGGACACTAAAAAAATACTTTTTTCAATATTCCTAGCTTTAATATTTTCACTCATTGTACACACCATTGTGTGAAGAAAAGGTCAAAAAGAGAGAAAAGAAAAAAAAACATAGAAAAAATAGAAAAGAGGGAAGATTCTAAAGAAAAGGTATAGCCCCATACCCAAAAAATAGTAATATTGAAAGTGTGCAAGCCTAAATGGCACTAATGGTGCAGAAAGAATGTCTTGTTCAGCGATCTAGCCTAATCATGGTTGAACATGTTTTAAATTTGTTGTCGATAAGTTAGTGAAAAATTATGTTGGTCAAAACATTGAAGCTTGACTTGTCAAAGAAAATATATTAGGAAAGATAGATACTGGTTCCAAATGCTCAAAACAGAACCAAGGAGAAAAACAGGGATGAATAGAAAACTATGTATCTTAGCCCAGATTTTTATAGTCTTATAATGTACATAAATGACATTTGTGTGCAACTTGTTTTTATGCCACAAACCCATAATAGATCAGATTGTCTAATCCTGATTTAGACATGTTTTGAATTTCATGATTTTATCTTAGTGAATAAATCTTATCAAACAGTTTAACCTTGACAGTTGAATAGAATAGGTAGAGAATCAAAGGAGTTCAATAAACTAATCTGAACTCCTGGAAGAGATAAGTGTAGAATTATATAGTTTTTTTTCAAATTAAAAATAAAAATGTCAATGGGTTTGCCAGTTCAAGTGCTCCCAAGGAAGAAAAAAATGTTAGGCGAGTAGGTTGGGTAGGTAAAAGTGAAATTGAGCTAATCATGCTTTCATATTTTTAAAATCACTGCCTCAGAGAAAGCAACAACAAAAGAAAGGATAAGATCCGCCCAATGGATGAGGCACTAGCGTTTCATAAACCAAGAGATCTGAAATTCTGGACACCTACTGAAAAGGAGCTGCCCTCCCCAAGTGGAGCCATTGTTAGTCATCAGTAATTTTTACATGTTTAGATGACTAAATGCTTTGTCCAAGATTTCAAGAATCATGTGAGTTCTAGAAATCTCCTCAAAGAGAAAATTTTTCATTATCACACTTCCTTGTCAAAGCATGGCCAATGTATCACCCAGACAAGACCAAATCCTGGACTAATGTCCCACACTCTCACTATGTTTGCCAACTCTGCCTATAACACTATGTCTCTGTTTACCTAAGCCCTCTATTTTATATCTTATTTCGCAAAGTAGATTAAACTTTTCCCCCTACTCACCAAGTGCCTCAAGAAATGGTGTTGTCAAAACTCCCTGTCTAAAAATCCCTTTGAAGTAAAACAAGGTTTTCTAGCTGTCTAGGATGATAGTGCATAATAGAGCATCAAAAACCCTGTCTTCGCATCCAAACCCTATTTTAATTTTTCAGTCAAAAAACTTATTCCAAGAGAATTACAAATAAGTCAAATAGGGTCACCTAGGTTATGCACTATCATGTTTCTAAATTCAATTTTTCCACAAGTATTCAAAGGTGAAATCATGTGAACACAAGGATGAGGCCTATCATAGGCCAAAGAACATCAAAGACCTGCAAAGGTATCATCTTGATCAAGCAGTAAGCCTGCAAAGGAGAAATTTACCATATCCAAGAATTTATGCAGGAATGTTTTGTAAATGGTCAACAGCAAAAACAAAGGCAAACAAGGACACCTAAAAATTTCATAAAGGCATTCATAGCTGGTAGAAAGATACAAACTAGCTTAAATTTTACAAGGAAAAACATGATCTCACGAGAGAGTGTTATAAAGTGCTGCCCATCAAAAGGTCCATGTAGGTCATAAAAGACAGTGGCACACAAGCAACACTGTACATCAATAAAAAATATCATTAATAGGTTATTTGGCTTCCAACATGAATCTTGTAGAGGGACAATTGTCGCTTGCTTACATTCCTACAAAGAAGGCCAAAAATCCATCATATTAGCCATAAGGTAAGATAAAAAAAGGAGGATCATCGTAAGAGGACCATTCACAACCTAGAAGAAAGCAGCAAGTATCCCTAAAAGCTCATAAGCTTGGGAAGATAGACAAAGAGGGTCAAAATAGTGACAAAGAAACCTCCTTCATCACAACAAATGGTTTCAAGGGTTTTCAAGCTCGTATAGGGTTTGGCAGACAAGCACTAACTTCACCTCAGTAAAAGGAAAAAATCAGAGTTTTTAAAGAAAAGCTAGAAGGGAAGACATGAGAATAAATACTCCACTACACCAAGGGTAGAAAAATGATGAACAATATCAGCCTAAAGAAGTAGGAAATTTCAGTTCAAGGTTCTGTCTCTAGAAAAGAAAAAGTCAGAAGCATATTCAAATTTTCAAAAGGGGCAAGCAGTAGACAAAGGCACAATGAGAAAAAGTGAAAGAGAATGAACATTATTAAAGTGGTTTGTGTTTCTAATTTTCCAAAAAAGGTATAAAATCCCTACAAAGAAAAATCTCCCCACTCATTTGCTCATTTGCACTCACAGATAAGGTTTCCAGTTTTTCTACTAGAAGTCCTTGAGCGAATTTTTCTAGGTGTTGCGCTCCTGTAGAGTTGCGCTGTGCGCCTGTAGCTTCTCCTAGTTTAAATTTTCACTGTGCATTGTGCGCCTGAACATTGTTGCTATGCTCTTGCGTTTGTGCCTAACATTTAGACTCAGCATGACAGGCCCGTTCAGGAGTGACCCAAACCGCTCCCCTACCATGCTGCTCTCTTGCCACTGCTCCAAACGTTGAACGAGGTCAAGTTTAGACACCCGATCCCTGTGTTGTGCTCCTACAACTATTGTAACCGCTGCACGACAAGCCCGTTCAGGAGCGACTTGAGCTGCCTAGCCACTGTGTTGTGCTCCTACCACTGCTATAACCACTGAACGAGGGCATGTTCATGAGTGACCCGAGCCACCCGAACACTGTGCTGTGCTCCTGCCACTGTGCTGCACTCCTGTCACTATTTTTGAAGCCTGCTTTTTGAGCCATTTTCTCTACTGTGGAGGCGCTTCAAGAGGTATTTTAAACCTTTTTCTTGCATATGCATGGTTTTCTAAAGATAAGGTCACTCAAAATTTTGATAATTGGTGTTAGACAATGCAGTTAAATCCTAAAAGACAACACTTAACCTAGACACTGCTATGCCTTGACCTAGTAAGTGAAATCATCATCTCCTTTAACCTCTTTCCACATCATTTCACTAGCAGAGCCATTTCTCTTTAAGGTTCTTGAGGCTGGGGTAAAGAAAGACAAATTTTTTGAAGAAGAGAATGTTGACATAGATGAGGCGAATCAAAGGCCTAAAAAGAAACAAAGGAAGGGACGGTTTCCAAATAGGTTTAAAACTATCAACACTGAAGAGTTGATGACCTCCCCTACTATTTTGACCTGTTTTCAAGAGTTGGGCTACTACAAATTCTGTAAAAAGGTACAAAAGCTGCAGAGTCACCCTCAGTTGACTAGGATCTTTTCCCTAAACCTTCATAAACATAAAGTACACCTAGCCAGGGTAAAATTTGAGTTGACCGCCTATGCCATCTCTAGGGCCACTGGAATGCCTTGCATAGGAGAAAGGTGGTTTAAACAAAAGTACCTAGACCTAAGCCACTATCACCCATTCTTGAAACCAAGTTGTCAAGATGACTATAAAACCATGTTCCCCTTCTCTCATATATTGGACAGATATGCTCTCATGATGAAGATCATCATAAAATACTTCATCTGTGAGGGCAGGTTCTCCAGAGTCTATTCATACCACATAAGGCTCCTCATGCACTTCACCAAGACCAAGCTGCTGCATATTCCCTACTATCTTTGCAAAAGTATTGAAAAATTTTCTTCCATCATGCAGAAAAGGCCTCCATCCCAACAAATGTCAAGCCTTTTTCATCATTCCCTCATCAAAGTGATTGTCTCACACCAACTAGAACAACAAGGCATCCCCTGGGAGGTTTTCATCGCCCACAATGATTTTTCAACTCCATAACCCACTCCTCTGTAATGTCTTCCATCATCATCTCAAAATCCTCCTCACACACCTCCATCACCTTCCACTGACCTTGGTTCATCTTCTTCATATGAATCATTCCCTCAAATAAACCTTCCTCATTCACCTTCCCCTAAGAAATCAGAAAATCAAGAAGGCAATGAGGGCCATGAAGAAAGTAGTGATGGCCAAGAAGAAAGCAGTGATGCCCAAGAAGAAAGCAGTGATGAAAAAGAAGAAAAAAGTGAGGGAAAGGATGATGAAAGTGAAGAGAAAAGTGAAGAAGAGGAAGGTGGCAGAGAGGGAGATAGCCAAGAAGAAATTAAGAAAGGAAGTGACAAAGTTGATTGTGTTGATGAAAAATAAAATAGAGTTGAACCAATGAGCCTCATAATGAGCAAGAGAGAAAAAAAAATGAGTCCTAATATGAAGACAATGACACTGAAAATACATATGAAGACAGTGGGGAGGAGGCATATGAAAGAAATGAGGAAAACAAAGATGATAGTGACAAGAATGGCAAAGACAACCAAGAAAAAAAGTTTCAAGTTGTTTTCCGTGGGCAAGAAAACGATGACAACAAGAAAAAAAATTAAGATAATGAGCAGGGCAGTGAAGGAGAGATCAACCAAAGGAACTCACCTAGTGAAGAAAGAAAGGACCCTCACAGTGATGGGAAAAATAATGAAGGTACCCAAGACAGTGACCCTACAAAGGATGCAAACAATGATAAAAAGGATCAACTTGACAGTGAATACAATGGTTCAAAAGATGAGGAAGAGGACAATCATGCAAATGAAGATGTGCTCAACAAAGATCAATGCTCCTCTAACATTGAGAAAACATAGGAGGGCAGTCCTAATGATCTTGACAGTGATGGTGACATACATGATAGTGAAGGTGCTGATCAAAAGGGTAGCCAAGATCAAGATAAGGAAGATGCACACATAAAGATCTTCCATGAAGAGCAAAACAGTCCTAAGGTCACTACCGATCAATGTTGTGAAACCAGCTCCAAAAATAGAAAAGAGATATCATCGATGCCTTAGAAATAAGCCACTTCGAGGGGGAAGCCTCCAATACATTACATGGCAATGAACAATTTTCGGATGATACAAATTACAAAACTCCTTTCTATATATAGGGAGGTCCATAAATAAGCACATCCTAGTGGGGCCACAATGTAATCCTATCCAACCTAACAATAATAATTTAAGGGCACAATAATAACAATATGAGGGTTACAAGGGTACAATAATAACAATAAGGGGGTTACACAAACAATACTAAGGGACTATACTAGTAATATAGGGACCTAACATGCCCCTCTCTTTCAAAAAAGTATTGTCCTCAATGCTTGAGTAGTTCTATGTGCTTCTGTATAAAATTCTCATCCTCCTATGTAGAATCTTCAGTGGGTAAGTTCTTCAACTTGATGAGATACTCTGAAATTGATCGATTCTGTAACTGTCGTGTTCTTGTTTCCGTGACCGCTTCAGGTTCCAATATGATTTTTCCTTCCTCATCAAGTTTTGGAAATATTGTTTGAACTGGAATATTTTCACCTATAACCTTCTTTAAGCATGAAACATGGAAATCTGGATGCACTTGTGAAGAAGAAGGAAGCTCCAATTTGTATGCCATAGTACTAATATTTTGCAACACCTTGTAAGGACCATAGTACTTTGGTGATAATTTATTATCCTTCTTAGCTTTCTTGAGGGACATTTGCTTGTATGGTTGTAGCTATAAAAATACCCAGTCTCCTACATCAAAACTTCTCTCCCTGCGATGTTCATTTGCCTGTTGTTTCATTTGATTTTGTGCAAAATTCAGGTTATCCTTTAAGAGTTGGAGAACTTCTTGTTGATGCTGGATGTGATCTTCCACTACTTGAACCTTCGAATTTTCTCTTAAATATGATGTGATGTACTATGGATGATATCCATAAAGTGCCATAAATGGGGTCATTTTTGCTGCAGTATGAAAGGAAGTTTTATACCACCATTTAGCGAGAGGTAACCACTTGACCCATTGTGTTTGTTTATTAGATACAAAACAACGAAGGTATCCTTCCAAACATTTATTTACTATCTTAGTGTGACCATCGGATTGAGGATGATAAGATGAGCTATGAGCTAATTGAGTACCCAAACAAGAAAATAACTCGTCGCTCACAATAACCCTTGGGTTTCCATGTAGCTTTAATCGTGTCCATAAAATTAGTAGCAAATGTACTTGCTTTAAATGGATGAGATAATTCACAAAAGTGTGCATACTGGTAAGTCTATCAACTACCACATTGAAATCTCCTCCCTACGTTGACTTGGAATAGATAAAGGTTGTAGAAGACCCGGGGTCTTAATTGTATCAACTTTATTCTGCTTTCAATCCAAACATTCCACAGCAAAATTTTGAATATTAGATTTAAGGCCATCCCAAAAAAATTATTTCTACACCCTGTGGTAAGTTTTTAAAAATGTCGAGTGTCCTCCTAAAGGAGAAGTGTGCAATTCCAAAACAATGTTTTGATTTAGTTGGTAATTCTTACAAAGATATAAGTGATCCTTGTACCATAAGGGATCATTTTTCCAACTAAATGTATCAGATGTACTAGGATCTTGCTACAACTTTTGAATGAGTATCCACACTTCTTCGTCCTTCTTCCATTCATCCCTTACTTAGGTTATCCAATCTGGTTGGATAATAGATAAGGCACAAAGAAATGCTTCCACCTCTTCATTCTTTCTTGAGAGTGCATCTGCAACAAAATTTAGCTTCCTTTTTTTGTAGATTATTTCAAAGTCATAACCCAACATATTTGTGACCCATTTTTGCTGCTCTTCTGAAGATAATATTTGTTCCAAAAAGAGTTTAAGACTATCATGATCAATTTTTACCTTGAAGTGTCTTCCCATTAGGTAGGTTTTCCATTTTTTTAGTGCATGCAGTATTGCTAACATTTCCTTCTCGTAAATAGCTTTCTGTAAATACTTTCCTATGATTGGATGACTTTCAAAAGCAATGGGTCTTTCTTCTTGCATTAAAACAACACCAATTCCATTTCGTGGGGCATCACATTCCACATTAAAGGTTTTTATGAAATTTGGTGTAGTTAAGACCAATGTTAGGCACATTGCTTCTTTAAGATGTTCAAAGGCCTTAGTTGCTTCAAGAGTCCATGAAAATGCATCTTTATTCAATAATGTTGTTAGAGGTACTGCTATTCTCCCATAATTCTTAACAAACTTGCGATAATACCCTGTTAATCCGAGAAATCCTCGCAATTGCTTTATGGTTGTGGGGACTTTCCATTCCTTAATGGCTTTAATTTTGTTAGGGTCTACCTTAACACCCTCATGAGATACAATATCACCCAAATATTCCACCTCTTGTGCTCCAAAGAAACATTTGGATGTTTTTGCATATAATTGTTTCTCCTGAAATAGTTTGAGCACCCTGTCAACATGTTGAACATGATCCTTCCAAGACCTACTATAGATTAGTATATCACCAAAAAATACTAGCACAAATTTTCTAAGTAAGTGTTTGAAAATGGAATTAGTCAACCCTTTAAATGTAGAAGGTGCATTGGTAAGGCCAAAAGGCATGACCAAAAATTCATAATGACCCTCATGAGTTCGAAATGCTGTTTTCAGAATATCTTCACTATTCATTCTAATTTGATGATATCCAGAATAAAGATCCAACATGGTATAATAAATTGCTCCATTTAATTCATCCAATAATTCATCAATCACAAGAATGGGAAATTTATCTTTAATGGTGAGCTTATTGAGCTCCCTATAATCTGGACACATGTGACATGATCCATCCTTCTTGTGTACCAATACTGTAGGAGTAGAGAAAGAACTTTGACTAGGTTGAATTATACCAGCCTCTAATATTTTTGCAATCATACGTTCAATTTCACTCTTTTGGACATAAGGATATCTATAAGGCCTGATTTTTGGAGGAACACTTCCTACAATCAAATGAATAGCATAAACATGATCACGAATAGGTGGGAGTCCTTTGGGAGTTTAAAACACCTTGGAATGATTGTCCAAAATTTTTTGGAGATCTGAAGAAATAGATGATTTTGATGTTGGAACTTCCAGTGAGCATAATTGTGTAATTACACCTCGTTGTTATTTCTTTAGAAGATTTTTCATGGCATTAGAGCTTATTATATTTCTCGGCTTCCCTCCAATACCCCGTAATTCAACTTCCTTTCCTTCTGAAAAAAAATTCAAGAAAAGTTCTTGAAAATTAAAAGCTATTGTCCCCAAATATTGTAACCATTTTACTCCTAGTACAACATCAGCACCTCCCATAGGAATGGAAAGCATTGGAATATTCAATACATATTCCCCCATGGTTAGCTTTATATTATGGCATTTTCCAGAGAAATTTATAGTTCCTCCATTTGCAACCATCACCTGACATTCTGGTGCTAGGTATAGGAAACAATTCAATTCCTTGGCTACCTTACAATGAATAAAATTATGGGTACTACCTGAATCAATCAAGACTATTACCTTTTTCTTCTTGATATGTCCTTCTATCTCGAGAGTTTGAGGAGTGGTAATTCCTGCCAATGCATTACATGATATGGTCGGACTCATTTCTTCCTCTTCTAGGGTTGGTTCATGGTGTATACCCTCTTCTTTTGAAGATTATTGTTCATTTTCTTCTTCCTCTTCACAATCTATGTAAAATAATTTCTTCTCAGCACACTTATGACCTTTAGTTTATTTTCTATCACAACTGTAGAGAATCCCTTTTGCTCTTTTTTCTTCCAATTTTTGTGGTGTCAACCTTGTAGGTTGTGCAAATATAGGAGTAGCAACACTTCCCTCTTTATAGAAGTGAGTGGTAGGCTTCCTTGTCGCCATAATTTTACATTCAATTTTTCTGGTGAACCTGAATGCCTTCTCCAATGAATCAGGTTCCAAAACTTGAACTTCATGTTGGATGTTATCCTTTAAAGTACCTATGAAGAGATCAATCATGTGTTCCTATGAAATATAATTTACCCTTATATTCAGTTTTTGGAAGTCCTAAATGTGCTCCCCCACTGAACCCTTTTGTTTGAGATTTATCAATTGGCTAAAGAAGGTGTTTCTCTTTGTATCCTCATAATGTGCTATCATTTCCTCTGTAAAAATTGACCAAGTGACAATTTTCTTTACGGAAGCAAAGCCATCGATACCATACAAGTGTAATTTATTCTAAATGTAAAGTTGCAATGCGTACCTTTTGTGTCTTTTGCACATTATTGAGATCAAAATATTGCTCCATCTGTAGTATCCATGTTACAAGATCCTTTCCATCAAACTTCCTCATATCCATTTTTGGAATATGGTGGTTCTTCCCTCCAACATTAGAGTTTATGAAATCACGATTAACATTTATTTTGTTCTCATCATGAGTTTCCTCTACTATCCTTTCACAATTAGGAAAAAATTCTTGTATTAACTTTGTCAAACCTTCTATGTCTACTTTTAGATCACTCTTCATGTTTTCCATGTTGTCTTTCATTTTTTCCTCAATCTTAGCTTCCATGTCATCCATCTTAGCTTCCATTTCCACTTCTATGCCATCCATATTAGCTTCCAAACTATTCATTTTAGCTTCCATGCCTTTCTTCAAACCATTCATCTTAGTTTCCACACCTTTCTTCAAAACTTCCAATTAATTGTTTGTTTCTCTTTGCAAGAGAAAAATTTGTTGCACTTTCTCTTGTAATTTTGATATGTCATTTTGTCATTCTTCATCTTCATGAGTCATAGTAGAGCCTTATAAAGGCTTAATGGGTTTTGAATTATTTTTAGGGGCCATTTTAGAATCTAATACTGATATATATTCTACAATGTGCCCTTGGAATCAATTCAACTTGATTCTTCAAACAAGACTTATGCAATTTGGAAAAAAAAAATACACACCTTTTACTTGCTTTTGAGGAGCTCGATATTGAAATTGAATTATCTCTATACTTGTGGATCCTAAATATCTGAAATTCGGCCCTGTAGTAGTCCTCTAAATCTTCCTTCAAATGCCATGGGTCTAATCTGATTTGGATTCTTCAAGGCAAAGTTATGTCTAATCTCCCACAATGACCCAATTATGGACTATTTTAGTAGAGCAAACTTGTATGACTTTGCACGTGTCATTGTTTCCTCCTTTGGCTCTGAAATTGATAGATAGAAAACTATAGTCTGTGTGCTTGTGGCCACTTTTTACAACATTCAAATCCGATGCACAGAGAGAGAGATATGAATATTTTTCCATGGTCACCTCTTTGAGCTGAAATTCAGAAGCCTGAAAAATCCCTAACGTCCATAGATCATATCTCCTAAAATATTGCGAACCAAGATCTGAAATTTTGTGACGATATTCCTCAAGATTTCGGCTTAGCACTCTAAAATTTTCAGCTTCTAAAATTTCGTAGAAAAATACGTTATAGTGTAAATTCCATGGTGACCTGCTTAGGTTAAATTTAGGAGCCTGCAAAATGACCTAAATTCAACATATTATATCTTCGCAAATATTGCGAACCAAGCTCTGAATTTCTGCTAAGATCTTCCTCAGGATTTTGGCTTCGCACACTAAAAATTTCTGCTTCTAACCCTTCCTATAGAAAAAGTTATAGAGAAAATTCCACGATGACCTGTTTGGAGCAGCGAATCCCTAGAATCCAAAGCTCTGATACCAAATGTTGTGAAACCAGCTCCAAAAATAGAAGAAAAGAGATATCATCGCCTTAGAAATAAGCCACTTCAAGGGGGAAAGATCCAATACATTACATGAATGAACAATTCTTGGATGATACAAAACGCAAAACCTCCTTTCTATATATAGGAGTCCATGGGGCCACATTGTAATCCTAGTGAGGCCACAATATAATCCTAGCTGACCTAAAAATAATAATTTAAGGGCACAATAATAACAATATGGGGGTTACAAGGGTACAATAATAACAATAAGGGGGTTACACTAATAACAATAAGGGACTATACTAGTAATATAGGTACCTAACAATCAAGATTTGAAAGTAAAAATTATTGCGCCTTTCACCATTACCTATCATAGAGGTAGAAGATATGTGTTTGCTGCCTCAAAAAGGCAAAGGGCCATCTCTCCTCCAGCAATCAAGCATCAAGACAAAGGAAAGGGGAAGGTGGAAAAAGGTGAGCAGAAGGTACAGGTAAGAAGGAGCAAAACGATCAAGAAGAATTCTCAAGGATCTCAATTCATTGATCTAGACAGTGACAATGAGGACCAAGAGGTGAAAACTAGGTTGCTCCTCTTGGAAAAAAATGCACAGCTTCAGGAGTGGGAAAGGGACTTTGATATGGCTCAAAGGGTCATATACTATTACAAAGAGGAACATAAGAATTTCAAGGAGGTCAAGAGGGGCCTTTCCCTACAAAATAAAATGGCCAAACATTATGCAAGGAAAAGCATGCTTGCTAGCGCAAAGCTAAAGAAGCCCCTCATTGAACTAGAATACCTAAAAAGAGCCAAAGTGCATGAAAGCCTTGGATTATTGGCTGAGGCTTCTCAAAAGGTATCTAAAACCTCTTGAGGGGTCTCTCCACAAATTTTGAGGAAAATTGGACAACTTTTTGTTTTTTGCAAATTTTGAGCCTAGGAGCACAGCACACCCTGTGCTGCGCTTTTTCTTAGGGCATATTCAGGAGGCAAAGCTTACATTTTTGGATTCCCCATCACAAGAGAAGTATGCTCACCAAATTTCAGCTCAATTGGAGTTGTTTTGACCCCTCAAAAGACTAAAAAACACGCATTTTTTCACCTTTCTGCCCACTTTTCTGAGCATGTGTTGCGCTCTTGGTAGTCTTGGTGTTTTCCACTTTTTGGGAAAGTTTCTGACGTAAGATTCGAAAACTAATGGTAGATCTGGAAATGATACTTAAAGGGCTTACCAATGAGCCATCTCGGAGCCTTTTTCGACATCAACATTGTTACCGATGAAATAGGTAACTTAACCTCAAAATAAGAACTCTAACCCAAAAAGACTCAAAAGACATGAAAAAACACCCCAAAAACAAAAAAAAATGTGTATTCCAGAAAGCACTTGGTTTTTTTTGAAGGTCAAATTTCAACATTTTATAAAATTACGCTAAAAACAAAATTGTTTCTTGGAAAAAGGATTGAAAAAACACCCTCAAAACAAAACCAGTTGGTGCTAGAATAACAAAAAAAAAAATTGTGTCGTATTTTTGACACTTTTAAAAATAGAAATAACATTTTTTAATTTTTAAAATTCGAACATTAAAAAAAACCTAAAATTTAAGAAAATAAATAAATTTAAAAAAATAAAAACATTTTAAAGCTTAAAATTTAAAAATATATAGGAATAAAAAAATAAAAATTAAAAAAAAAATAAAAAATTTAATTCAAACATTAAAAAAAAAAACCTAAAATTTAAGAAAAAAAAATAAAAGTAAAAAAAATTTAAAAAAAAAATTTGAAGATTAAAATTTCAAAATATATAGAAATAAAAAAATAAAAATAAAAACAAAATAAAAATATTAAATTAAAAAAAAAGCAAGATAAAAAAAGAAAGAAATTATAAAAAGTAAAATATAGAAATTAAATTTAAAAACCAAAAAGAAAAACATTATTGTAATTAAAAGTAAAAAAATTAAAAATTAATTAAAAATGAAAAATGAAAAATAAAATACAATAAAAATATTAAATTTAAAAAAATATATATTAAAAAAGCAAATAGATTTTAAAAAATAAATTAAATTTAAATTATAAAAAATAAAATATATATATATATGAACTTAAATTAAAAATATATATATTAGATTTTATTAAATTTAAAAAAATGTTAATATTAAAATAACAAATTAAATTATATATATATATATATATATATATATATATATATATATATATATATATATATATATATATATTAAATGTTAATAAATAAATGAATAAACAAATAAATTTTGAAATAAAAAATAAATTTTAAATAATAAAAAAAAAAAACATTGTTAAAATAAAAAGTTAAAAAACTTTAAAAATAAATTAAAATTGAAAAATTGGAAAAAAAAAAATTAAAAAAAAAATATATTAAATAAAAAATAAAATAAAAAACAAATTAATTTGAAAATATTAAGTTTAATTTTTAAAAAAATCTAATTTTAAAAACACAATTTTAATCGAAAAAAAAATATAAAAATTTTATGTAATTAAAAAAATAATAATAAAAAAATAAAAAATTTAAAAAAAGTATTAAATTCAAATAAATTTAAAAAAAATACAAAATTTACTAAATTTTAAAAAATTAAATGAAAAAACTAAACATAAAATTTAATAATTAAAAAAAATTTAAAAAAAATCAATTAAATAAAAAAAAATACAAAATTTAGAAAAAAAAAAAAATTTAATTAAATTAAATTTCAAATATTAAAAAAAAATAATTGAATTTTAAAAAAAAATTAAAATAAAAAATCAAATTAAAAAAATAAATATTAAAAATTAGAAAAATGAAAAAAAAAAAAAAAAAAAAACTTGATCATGGTGGCGCCGCCAATCGACCTCCCGCCCAGGTGGCAGCGGAGGCTGGCCGCTGTGTAGGAGGCTGATTCCGGGAATCGCCCTCCTACGACGGGAGGCCGATTCCGGGAATCGCCCTCCCGCCGTGAGAGGGCGATTCCCGTAATTGGCCTCCTGCCCCGGGAGGGCGATTCCCGGAATCGGCCTGCCACCCTGGGAGGGCGATTTGTGGGAGGGCGATTCCCAGAATCGGCCTTTCACGATAGGAGGGTGATTCCAAGAATCGACATCCCGCGGCGGGAGGGCGATTGAGGGCGATTCCCGGAATCGGCCTCCCGCCACAGGAGGGCGATTCCCGGAATCGGCCTCCCGCCCCGAGAGGGCGATTAGAGCGATTTGCAGGAGGGTGATTCCCGAAATCACCCTCCTGCCCAGGTGGTGACGGAGGCCGATTGGCGGCGCCACCACGATCAAAAAATTCTTTTTTCTTTTTTTTTAATTTTTAATATTTTTTTTTAATTTGATTTTTTTTCAATTTCAAAAATTTTAAAATTATTTTTTTTAATTCAATTTTTTTATTTTAAAATTAATTTGTTTTAATTTTTTTGGCTTTTTTTTTTAAATTTAATATTTTAGATTAATTATTTTTTAAAATTTAAAATTTATTTATTAAATTTATTAAATTTTAATTTAATTTAATTTTTTTTTTAATCTTTTAGTTTATTTAGTTTTTCATTTTTAAAATTTATAAATTTTTTCATTTAAAAAAAAAAACAGTAAATTTATGGATATTTGTTTTTTAATTATTTGCATGTGGTTTTTTTCATTTTTTTTGTATTTTAACGATAGTTTTTTTTATTTTAATTTTCTTTTTTAATTTTAAATTTTGTTTTTTTTTTTAATTTATTTTTTTTTGTTAATTTTAAAATTTGTATTTTTTTTCTTCTTATTATTTTTTTTAATTTTATTTTTTCATTTTTATATTTTATTTTTTTAATCTAAATTTTAATTTTGTAATTTAAATTATTTTTAAATTTTCTATTTTAATTTTTTTTTTAATTATATCGTTTTTTTTAACAACTTAGAAAAAAATTGTTTTTGATGTTTTTTTTTTTTTTTTAATTTTGGTCAATTTTTGTTTTTTCTTTAAATTATGTGTTTTTTTTCAAATTTTGTCATTTCTTTTGATATAATTTTCGAATATTTTTGTTTTTTGTTTTTGTTTTTTTTATTTATTTTTGTTTAAATTTTTTATTTTTACGAGTTAATTTTTTTTTTTTTAAATTTTTATTGGTTGTTTTTATTGTTTTTATATATATTTTTTTATCTAAGTTTTGTGTTTTATTACCAACATGAAAATCGCCACTCTAAAAAAAAAGGTTGATGCTGCATCAATACGTTTCAAAATTAGCATGAAAATCACCGTTCTAAAAAAAAAAAAGTTGATGCCGCATCTATACGTTTCAAAATTAGCATGAAAATCACTAAAATTTTAAAACAAATATTCATACTACATAAATAAAAATATTAGAGTGTCAAAAATGTGCTCCGAAAAAAAAAAAAGGTGATTCTGCATCACCACTTTTCAAAATTGGGTGCTTTTTATGCTACCAAAAAAAAGTAGGTAACAATGCGGTTACCTATTTCATCAGTAACAATGTTCATCAGGAAGGCCTCCAAAACACTACTGCAAAAAGTCCTATTTCTTCGTTGCGCTACTGGAAAGTTTTCAAAATTTTCACACAGTGCATAAGTGCTCCTGTGTGTGGTTGGGAAGAATGTGCATTTGGCAAGTTTTCTTAGGCATGTCAGGCCTAAAATTAAATTTTATTTCGATTTATATTAAGAAAAGATATTTATTTAGATATTTTTGTGCCTTGGGATTTGCAAAGCCTCAAGGACAAGTTAAGATATTTCTCTTTGGCCAATAGGCTTCTAGATGCTCTAGTAGGCTCTCCTCTCCTCATTTTTTATATAATACATGAGTGTTCATTGTAAACAGTTGAGACTTGATGTGATTAATAGAAATACATGGTTTTATGAGCTTGGAGAAGAAATTGGTTTTATGAAGTAAATGAATGGCTTGTGTGGCTTGATGTTGGAGAAGCTTTCTTGCAGGATTCCATAGCTTGGTGAATGGTGATGTTTTTCTAACTTGTTAATGTTTTCTTATCCTCATTTTTTTCAGTATGCTTGGTTGTTATAGATCAGAAAAGTATAGGTTGAGATATGCTCATGGACGCACCTCAAACCTCTTGTTTGATATAACTTTGATGTTTTCCTCTTTTAGTCATCTTAAGGAATTCTTGACTGCTCCTTAGGCCCACTAAAACTTGTTTTTGTTTCATGAATTGTTAGTATGCTAGCTTATGAATATGATTCATGGTATGCCCTGCTTACTTAAAGTTTTCAAAACCCTATCTTCAAGCTTTTCTATGGAATATTGATTGATTAGGTTAAGACAAAGAGGCCTTGTTTCGATCTTTCCCTTTTCCAATGCTTACCAACTTATTTCAGAGTTACCAATAAACTTGATATATGTTGTTTAGGAGTTCCCTCTCCATAAATTAAGTTGTTTGTTTATCTTATGTGTTTTCCCAAAAATCTGAAGGTGAATTTCTAAAGTTAAGAGTTCTAATGCTTTTATGTCCCACTGGAATGTTCATCTTACATGTTTATCAGTTTGAGTATTGTTCATAGAGATTAATGTTTTGCCCTACCTCATGAGTTATTACTTTCAGACTATATGTGTTTAAGACCTCTTAGTTTTTCCCAAACTTAATGTTCATTACACCTCATACATCACCTAAGGATCCATTAACCTTGCTAAATCGGCCATGCAATACACTCCGGTTCATCATTTAGACACCCTCGACTTCATCTGACCCCATAGCCATATTGATTTTACAGCCTCTCATTCCACCTATCCTACTTAGTGACTCCTATTACCCCAACCCAAAACAAACAAACAAATTACACTTAACAACTAGCCTAAAATCAATCATCCAAAGTGAACAAGTTCACATCCTTTGCATAGTAGAGAGAGCCCTCTTCGAGTCTAGAAAGGTTAGGTCCTAAGACTCCAAAGACTGGTCTGATGTTACCCTGTCATTTGGTTTATCCAATCTACCAAATCACGGGACCCTAAAAAATTGGTTTTCATACGTTAATTCCTTGGTAATTTCTTTTTCATTTGATCACCAAGGTGTATATTGCAATTCACGGCTACCTGGTAATCATTTTTTCCTAGCTTAACCTTCTTCTTATTTTTTTCTAAAATTAATTACCGATGATCATATGGCTTACTTGTTAGAATCTTTTTGGGCCACATCATGAGTAACTTTTTATAAATATATTGATTAAAGCCTTGAATTACTCACATTTTTCTCTCTTTCGATTTTTTAGATAAGATCATCATGGCTGCACGATCAAGTTTAGGTTCCTTTGCATCATCTTCTTCTGAAGATACATTGTCACCTGTCTCTTCTGATTCTTTGCCTTCAACTGGGACTCAAACCGATGAGTTTTACCTCATTCTAATTACCCAACCTCTTGCTACTCAATATCCTCCTTATGTTCTTGTAGGCTACGTTTCCTACCCTCTAAATCTGTTATTTGATCATGTTGAAATCTCCCCCGAACGACCATATATTTTTTTTGATACACCTGGTGTACCATTCGTGCATTCCTCGCGTCCATCTCAAAATGTTGCTCATCAGTTATTCCCGTTGGCTTATGAAGGAGAGGTTTCATCTCCCATTGATGTTTCAAGCACCATCAGTTGTGTAGATGAGTCTTCTTTTTAGGGACATAAATTCCATCCTGAGGGATTTCTGCATGGGGGCAAACCTGTCAACCTTCCACCCAGTCATACATTCTTCATGGTTACACCTCGTTGGGACACCTAGTCTCGAGCATGTCAAGTGCCATTCCTTTGTATTACAATACCATATGGCAGAACACTAGGGTATCTTCCCCTGGCCCGCTTGTTTTCAACATGTTCATTTCCATCCATGGTCAAACCATAGTTACGCCTACTCCCACAAAGCCAACTATTTGTGTCATTGTTTCAACGACTCTCATCAGTGTTCCTATGTTGATTCCATCGACTCCCATTTCTAGTGGGGGTTATTCCCTATCAAATGTTTCCTAGTCCTCCATTGGACCATCTATGAGTGGAACTCAAGCTCACATGTCAGGTTCCTCCAAAGCTATTGGTATAATTCCTATGTTTCTTGGATCTTCTTGTCCAACAGTGTTAACATATGATCAATATCAACAATTTTTGCAGAGTCTTAACCAACAGTCTTACATACCGTATGGTTCCCAATAGTTGCAGACCTTGTTAATAAATCTGCAAGGATTTCTAGGGTGGTTTGGCATTCAGTCATGGGATTATATTTTTCATCAAGGTCCTATATATGCTCAAAATTGACCTTATGGGAAACAAGGAAAACATTACATACAACAGGCAATGACTTATGTACAAACTAGTCAACCTTTTTCTCATCAAGGTAAATTTTCCTATTTTCAGCCGAGATAACCTTCTGGTCAACAAGGCCAACCTCACTTTCAGAAACGTCAACCTTTTGTCCAGCAAGGAAAACCCTCCTCTCAGTAAAGCTGGGTCTTTTTTCAACTAGGTCAACCTAGTCCTAAAGGGAAACCTAGCCAACCTTAACAAATTCTCGGTATCATGTCGTCAAATCCTCAGCGTACCGTCCAGCAACCCCAAGGCTAAACCTTAGGCTCACAAGGTTAACCATTGGGTTCCCAAGGTTACCTTTTGCGTTTGCAGGGTCAACCATAGGGCACTCCATTCCAAAACTTTTAGCAACAAAATCCATATCTTGTGAATTATGGTCAAGCTGAACCTCAATACTCTGCTACACGTCAGAATCCATTTTTGGCTCAGCAACCAAGATATGGTCCAAATCCACAAGGTTTCAATCTACATGGATAGAATCCATATGGGAAAAATCCTTCGGGACAGAACCCTTGGGGCAGAAGTTCTCCCAACTTGGCTAGAATCCACAAATGGGCATGTATCAAAGACCGAACATCATGCCTTTTAATCTACAATTGTCGTTTCTCGTGATGTTGGAACTTCCTGATGTGTTAAGATTGACCAATGATCAAATTATTCATAATCCATATTGGCTTCTAGTTAATTCCAAGCGATTGCCCTAAGTTTGAGGGCATGTTTGGAGAGGACCCCTAGGCACACATTATGACATACCATCTTCGGTGCTCCTCCAATTCCTGGGTTGGAGATTCAATCCGTCTCCGTCTTTTTCAAAGGACGTTGACTGGTACTGTTGCAAAGTGGTACATTGAACTTCCATGCGGAACTTTTCAGGACATCAACTCTTTAGCCATGGATTTTCTTCCACATTTTCAGTTGCTTGTTCATTATGAAACAAGAACCCACCTCCTTACATCCTGGAAGAGAGATACTGCTATGCATATCTCTGATCATAATCATGAACGTAGAAGGCATCTTCATTTGATCAAGTTTGATATTCGTGATCAACTTTAGACTGAATGGTTTACCAAATCATTCCTCCAGCAAATCGCCAAGGATATTGTTATGGGGGTAGTTGTCATAGAAGAGCAAGTCATAGCTCGAGCTCAGTATCTTGATTTGGTTTATTCCCTATACGACACATTATATGGTATTTTACCTGACTCTCCATGCCTGAGTTCTCATTCTACAACCTCTAGAGCCCTAGTGACACCACCGGTTGATGACATCATTGGTTCTATTTCCTAGACTTCCCGAAAGTCTTATTCTACTTCTAAGCATAAATATTATTCTTCGTCAAATTTTGTTCCTCAGAATCCTCCGAATCGTGGAGGAAATTCAGCGGTAAACGACAGTCAGTTTTCTACGACTGAAAAATCCTCGAAAGGAAAAAATAAGGACAAAGGTAAACCTAAATTTCATGCCCCAAAATAGGATTCCCCCAAACCTCACACTAACGATGGAGCTAAACATATACCGAAGTACCCTTGCTTGATATGTGATGAAGAGCACTACACCAAGGACTGTCCTCGACAGGCTGAGGTGGGTCGTTTATTGAAGGGCACTCAAGGGACTCTGGTTGTTCTTAAAGAGTCGTTTCTATCTGAGCAGACTCAAATGGTGGAAGAACCCCAATATTACACCTCTTTTTGTTCTCATATGTTCATGATGAATGGTGTTGAACACATTTTTGTAGTTACCAAATCTAAATATTATTCGAATTCACGTCAGTCGGTGGGAAAAGAAATCGTCGATTCTCCTACTCCTTCTCCCCTGCTTGCTTCCGGCCTTATTCATATTTAAAGGCCTAGTTGTGATCCCATTGTACAAACACCTTCTAAAGGGGTGCTCCAAAAATCCTCCTATAATCCAAACGTCTGCGTCGATCAACACTACAATATTGTTGAGGATTTGGCTCAGGCACCTTCTACCATGTCTGTGCTAGAGGTTCTTTAGATTTGTCTATTGTAGTGGAAATAATTGCAATCCACTATTGGAGGAATCCATCCATCTGATTCGAGCGTCATTACTTTTTATCTAGAAAATTTCGTTTTGCATCTCCCTCATCAACTTGCTTTCCTTATCCAAGTTGGTATTAATGGCAAGAATATCCATCGAGTAGTCATGGATGAAAGTGCATCCACTTGCATCATGTCTATCTCGTGTTGGAAAGCCATCATTTCTCCAACTATTAACCAGAATCCAAATGCTTTGGAGGCTTTCGATGGAAGGAACTCTTCTCTTTTTGGTATCCTCCCAAACTTTCCTATCATGTCGGAAGGAAAAATGGTCAACATTGAGGTAGAATTCGTTGATGCAAAACTCAATTATAATCTTCTACTCAGTCGCAGTTGGACTCATGCTTATTCTTTGCATGCCATCCTCTCTCTTTCATGTTCTTTGTTTCCTTCACAAAGAAAAGGTCATCACTATTGATCATTTGTCCTTTTTTTCTTCCACTTCTTCATAAGGAAATGTTCCATATGTAGAACATACCACCACGCCCTATGAAAGTGTGGGGGAAGGAATTTTCAAAGATTCTACCCTAATGGGTCTCTTTTCTCTTCCTCTACCCAGCACTACTTAGGTCAATATGATCTCCACTAAATTTGATCCCTGGATCATCCCTTCCCCTCATCAAGTTGATTCATTTGGTAATGTTGTACTGTTAAGCCCCGTAGAAGTCAATTATTGTGAAATTGTTTCAAATTTAGCTAATAATTCTGAACACTACTTCTAGCATGCATTTTGATGCATACTCCCAATATCCTTGGCTTGGTTCCTAAGACTCATCAGATCCCCTGAATGAGATGTTTCCCTCTGACGAAAGTATCATGGAAACTATGTCTCTTGAGGAAACACCCTAGAACGACACTTATCATCATTCCTCGTTCCTCCCAAGCTCTAGATTAGTACAGTTGTGGCTTGGAAATTTCACTACCCACGCTCCGCATGATCCACTCCTGACACCCATGTCAGCACATGAGGTCTTCTCTGAGGGGAACATGTGTAGCATCACCGAGACAATGCCTATCGACAGTTTTGTGAATCCAGGAATTGTTGACAACATTCACATTGGGGTGACTTGCTCTGCAGATGAGATCAAGCTCTATACCAGTCTCTTTCAAGAATTTTGAGATGTTTTTGCATGGTCCTACAAGGAAATTCCTAGCATTGATACAAGTATAGTGGTGCACAAAATACCGACTTACCCTGATGCGAAGTGTGTTCACCAGCAACTTCACCCTATGCATCCTAGAAAGGTGACCACCATAAAGAGAGAGGTTGAAACAAATCTTCAATCATGATTTATTTATCCTATTCCCTTGATATACTAGGTATCCAATATTGTCTCTGTCAATAAAAATCAGGGTACCATCCGTGTTTGTGTCGATTACCAAGATATCAATCAGTCCTGCCCGAAGGATATCTATCCCACCCCCTTTATTGACCAGATCATTCATGAATGTGAGGGGAGTGAGATATTTTCCTTTATTTATGGTTTTTCTGGCTACAACTATATCAACATCCTATCGGCTGATCAACACAAGACTACCTTCATCTAGTAGTGGGGAACCTTTTCTTAGAAAAATATCCCTTCTGATGTGAATAATGTTGTTACTACCTTTTAACACACGATTTCCAATGCTTTTCATGAAATTAAAAACATCTTGCAGCCTTACCTGGATTACCTTCCCGTTCATTCAGCTAAGCGCTGCGACCATCCCGCGGACCTTTGAGAATTTTTTTTATGCTGTCGACACTATAATATTCACTTGAATCCGCACAAATGTGTTTTATATGTTAAATATAACAGACTCCTTGGGTTTTCATCTATAAAGAGGGTATTCATCTTAATCACTTGAAAGTCGAGGCTATCGTTTATTTTCCCCCTCCCTCTTCCTTATCTTAGTTACAAAGTCTACAAGGGTAAACTAATTTCCTTCATCACTTCATTCCCAACTATGGAGAGCTTACTAAGCACTTTACATGATTACTTAAACAAGGGATCCCATTCCTATGGGATGAAGTTGCTCAACACTCTGATTCTTTAAATAACATCCTCATTAATGCTCCTTTATTGCATCCCCCCAATTATCATCGTGACTATTTCCTTTACTTAGGAGCTTCTTCTGGCACTATTGCTATGGTGTTGGTCCAAGACGATGACTATGGTACTAATCATGTCATCTATTACCTCATTTTTAACCTCATGGATACAGAGACTCAATATTCCCATGTTGAGAAACTGGCTTTAGCTACGGTACATGTTGTTCAACACTTTCAACATTACATTATTCTACACATGACTACTGTGGTCTCCAACTGCAATCCCATGAATTACATTTTGACCTGCCAGCTGTTGGGGGGAAACTATTCAAAATGGATTGTCATTTTACAGGAGTTTGATTTTTAATTCACTACTTCCAAATCAAAGAAATCACTGGTTTTCACTGAATTGATATGCTCCCTTCCCTTCGCTTATGTTCTATCCGATATTGATGAGCACATTCAAGATGACACTCTCTTCATGATCAAAATTATTTATCTATGGTATGATGATATCATCGTGTATCTCCAAACCCAAACCTTCTAATCTAAGTTTACCAAGGTTGATCGTCAACGTATTCGATATTATTCTCAACCATATCATATCATTGGGGATACTTTTATACCGCGTCGATGTAGATTCAATTCTTCGCCACTGTCGTATTTTTGAAGAGGCTGAGAGAGTGCTCAATGACTTCCACTATGGGGCATGTGGCAGTCATATGCCTGGCTATGCAACAACTCAGAAAATACTTCATGCTAGTTATTTCTGGCCTTCTATTTTCAAAGAATGCATTATTTCCATCCATAAATGCCATGCTTTCCAGATTTACCAGTGTAAGATACTCACCCCACTCACACCCTTACACGTAGTTGTTACCATCATCTTGTTCACCAAATGGGGCACTGATTTCATGACAGGTAACCCTCACTCGGCCTGTGAAGATGCTTATATTATTGTCGACGTTGACTATTTCACCAAATGGGCTGAGGCGATGCCTACATATGCTGCTGAAGGTAAATCTGCAGCTCAATTTCTCTTCAATCATGTTATTTCTCAGTTCAGATTCCCTCAAGCCATTGTCATCAACCATGGCTCTCATTTTAACCATTACATGATGGTTGAGTTGACCTCTCACTTGGGCTTGCATCATGATAGATCGACTCCATATTACCCTTAGCCCAATGGCCAAGTTCAGGCAGTAAATAAAGTCTTAGTTACTATGCTTCAGTGCACAGTTAGGATGCATAAGTAAAACTGGCATCTCATGCTATTTTCATCTCTCTGGTCGTACCGAACCTCGGCCAAGAATCCTACTGGATTCACTCTGTTTCAGTTCGTATATGGCCTTGAAGCAATGTTGTCGATTGAATGTGAAATTCCTTCACTCAAATTAGCCATCGAATTTCTTTCGAATACCTCAACAGAAGAGGAATGTCTCCTGTATCTGGAAAGGCTTGATGAAACTCATTTCTTCACCGCTTTAGTTATTGAAGCACAAAAGAAACGAATCAAAGCCCATTTTTATCAGACTTTTTATCCACGTTCCTTCTCTGAAGGAGACTTGATCCTTCTCTATTACCAAGTACACGATAAGCCGGGGGAAGGAAAATTCAAATCTATGTGGTAAGGGTCATACATCTTAAAATGTTTTTTACAGAAAGGAACCTATGATATGATCAATTATGAAGGTAATCCTTTGGATAAGCCCCGAAATGGGCTTTATCTGAAGAAGTATTATCCATAATTTTCTCGTGTAATTACTCTTGTACTTTAATTTTCTTTTACATTTCTATACATTTTGGTTTGGTGCGTGTTTGCAAGTGGTTTCCTTCTTACCTTGTTTTACTTGATTTGCAGATGTCTTTGACTCTTTATGTCAGTTTCGCTGATGGTGCCTTCTGTAGTACCCAGAATCTACCTTCTGCGACCCGGGCTATCTATTACCCTAATGGTGAGTTAGTAGATCTGCAAGGTATATGTTTAGGTCATACAACCAATAATATTGCTTAATACAGTTCCGTTATTGAGCTTCTACCAGAAAAAAAATTACTCTTGGCATTAGAAAACTGGTTGAAAACCTGGATTCATAGCTTGTTTTCCTACAGCTCAATGAACAATATTCCATCAGACACCCTCAAATTTTGAGAATGTATTTGTGTGTTCATATTTTAGAAAGGAATTTTGATTATATTTCATATTATCCCATTCCACGACACATGAATACATTAACAAGTTCATTGGCTAATTATTTTATAGATAGACATTTGAAAATTTTGTAATCGTTACACCATGTATGAAACAAGAAAATAACACACACAGACACACACACACACACAGATATATGTGTGTGTGTGTGTGTGTGTGTGTGTGTGTGTGTGTGTCGATTTAGTTTGCAAATATTTTTCAAAGTACATCATAACCCCAAAAATATATGTTTTGGTACATAGCGAGACTCGTAGGTCTCCGAAAAACTACAACTGTAGAAATCAAAACTAAACTAATCAGCATAGTGATCGTGATAGAATGCCAGTACTTGAATAACTCGAGTAAGAAGTTGGTGAATGTGATTAGACACTCCTAAAGTATGTCGTTGGTATTGGCAGGGAATGTCTCCCACGTAAGTATACTCTGGAATCCCGATAGTCAAAGTGTCAAGATTCCGAGCAATCCCTTCTTCTGCATCTGCCCCTTCCACATATGGAGCGGCCTCGATATCCCTCGCCACCCTTCTGGTGATAGGAGACATAGCAGTTGGCCTCTATGGTTTGATATCTTCATTGCATAAATTTTCCATATTACCACATATATACAAAAAAACATAAACATGCAAAAGATAACAAAAAACATGTTTTACCTATGTCATCCAACTTTTCACTGGCTGGAAGTTTTAAAGCTAGATCACTATAGAAATATATCCCTAAGTATGGCCAATCCTCCACCATAATAATTTGACGCCTTAGTCATATAAAAAAGGAGAGCTTGAATGGCATCCACTTCCCACCTCATCCACAAGGCATCATCTCCTCCCACCTCATCAATCATGACTCTCGTGGTGTTGGCACTACTACCTGAGCCCCCTGGTATTGGAACAACGTACCCATTCCAGGAAGATTTCCATCAAAATGGATGTGTGCCTGAACTACTTCAAATTACCACTTTTACACTTTCTGAGTTGTTTTTTCATGTTTTCCACCACAACCTCTGACCAGTTGAAAATCATGGGTTCCATACAATACACTACATTTTGTAACTAATCCTTGGTGGCCTCATATGGTGCTTACGCCACGACCACACATGGTATATTTCTCATATATTTCTCATAGTTCTTATTGCTATCTTCCCACTAGAATATTTGGTTGCCTCTGAGCATACTCTCCCTATGAGCACATCCATGCTTTCGTCCATGACTCGGGCCCCAGTAAGACGTTCTCATGCTCCTCTATGTGAGAGGCCGGTAATGAATTAAATTTTAGCCACTTCAATCTCAAGCTCTTGATCAGCAAGGATGAACCTCTCCCTATCTATATCCCAGATACTAATCAAATACTACAATATATTAAGTTGTGTTGTTATGCCTGATGTCATAAAAAAACTTGAGGAGCCCATAGTTCCTCAATGTAGTGATACAATCTGTGTCTACCATGGATGCTCTGTCAACATCATCATGATCCCTCTCCTTCCACTCAATCACCATGACTGCTTGCATTTCCTTCCTACAAAAACATTCACATAGCTCACTGTCAGTACTCATGCTTAAAAATATGACTTCAAATGGAAATTTTGAGAGAAATTTTTATATTTTTGTGCTCTGCAAGTAGCACAGCTGTTTAAAAAAAAGTCGCGTCGATCGTCACCCTATCCATTTTAAAAATGACAATCTCATGCGATCCTAATATGGGACCCCAACCTCGATCCACCGCGACACCAAGTTCAAAATAATTCTCCAAAAAAATCATCTTACTGTGAAAAACATCAAAACAGGTAAAAATTTAGGGAATGAGTGTGCCTCTAACCTGGTGTTGACAGCTCATTGATCGGCCTCCCGTATCTCCTACGGTCTGCTCCTAAAGAACTGAGGTAAAATAGGGTGAAATCTTCTTCCAAAGAGTGTGAAGGTAAAAAGTGAAATTTATTTTGCTTTCCCTATTTTTATAAGTGTTCAAAGGCACTTTTAGGGTTTTTATCATATTTTAATAGCATTTTAATAATTTACCTAGAAAAGAGATTATGGGTTTGTTCTTGTGAAGTGACAGGGTTAGTTTCTTCACGGATGACATGTTTACAAGTTCCAGTTTATTACTTTTTCATATTCGATTAAAAATAAATGAAAAAGTAACCCCCTAAAGTCATCTTTCAACTCTTTTCTGACTCTCTAAAGATGAAAATATTGCAAATTTCTTGTTTTTTTGAACTCGTTAAAGTACACGAAGCATCATTTACCCAATACACATTTACCCCTTTTTAGGGATGGGATAAATTACTTATGAAAAATGAATACCTTACTCAATCTCTACTGAGAGGGTCTCTCAGACTTTATTTTATGCCTTTTCAGGTATGAGGGACTATTTACAAAAAAGTCCATTTGGATTTTTCTTTTCACCTCTTTTCAAACTCTCTAAACATGAAAAGGCGTCGAGTTCCACCTTTGTCGGGCTCGTTAAAATTTAACGGCATTGGATCCATCACCATGAGGACACCGATTTCCTCCTTCCAAGGGCTCGTAAAATTTACTAGGATGTATTTTTTCGAAGGAAAAAATGATATGGCAAGCATATTCTATTCCCTTCAAGCTTCTATTAAAAAATAATTTGGGTACAGGCTAGAAATAGTGGGGGAAAATGGAAATTATTTATCATTTGTGTCGATAGTATGTCACTCTTGAACATGACACGTCCTCTGTTTCGTGTCCAATTGGGGACATCCTATATTCTTCACTTTTCCTCCATGGGATTGGGAAATTTGTTGTGCTTCTAGTGAAATTACCACTTTCACAAACATGACCTCTGATTCCATTTGAGTCAAATATTTCCAAAATTCGAAGTCATGTTGCCAATATGTTTAGGAGAAGTTCCTTCTATGTCTTATTCATTGCATGGTTGTCTGTTCACTTTCATCATTATCCTATTGCCTTTGTCTCATGTCAATGATGTGGGATGCATTGTGGCCCTTCTTCGATAGATCGCTTCCTGTCGACATCAGCTCATTATCTGGAAATTTGATCTAGAGATCCATTTTCAGTACCTTAGAGCCTGCATGCCCTACTGATAGTTTTTTCACGTCTGATGATAGGCTCACATCATTGGCCTTTGATCGGATGATTTCACGAGTGTTCGAAATCAACCCCTTATTCGCATCTTGTGGATTGTACTACTAGTACCTTAAGGAACATTTTCATTATTGGTGGTTTCTCTCACGTCTGTTAACAATTTACATCATTGACCGGTAATCAGGAGGTTTTATTTCATGTTCGACTTCACCAGATTCATTCACATGCCTGAATTTGTACTTGATCATGTCGTGATAGAGTGAAAAACCTTAGGTTTTTTCTGATAAAGCCTAGGCTGTGAGGTGATATGTATTATTCATGATTGTACACATGAAAATTTCATTTGGATTGTTGCAACCATACCTTGAGTCTATATTTGTGATCCTATTTATTTGAATGGTTGCGACCATACCTCAAATCTTATTTCATGATCTCTTTTACAGATGGTTATGTCAAACCTCATGTCATGTGATTATCTCAGATATTTCATTTATGTATATATGTTCTTGTTTGTGCAAGTTTTCTGATGACGACGTCTTGGTCCTGGCACGTACTTGTAAATAATTTCACCCCTCACTCTCGTTCACCCTTCATGATTTAGGGGGCATATGTTACACAACAATTTGTCACTGTCCCTTTAGTCCACGTTCCTAATCCTAGATACCCTTAACAGTGACCCCTGTGTCTATTTTCCATCATAAAAATGTGCCATTATATCCTTTGCAACATACTAAACAAAATCTCTGTTGACCATTCCTAAAGCATCTCCTAAAAAATAGGGTTATATGGAGCAACATGCTCTCTGCGTGTCTCACTCATGCAGATTACACTTTTTGGTCAGGGGCAGCGCTGATTGGCACAGGAATGGATATCATACCCACGCTAATCACTTATGGAATTTTTTTAAAAATGGAAGTGAAAATTTGAGATCTAGAATCTTCGTGGTGGAGAGTTGGTTGTTTGCCCTAAGGTGATTAGAATTTGGATCAGGGCCCAAAATTAGCTAAAATTTCAAAGTTCTCAAAATCTTTGTGAACCTCAACACCTGAATAGAGTTCTTCGCCAGGGTTCCGATGCAACTTGTTTCATCAAAATCCGATTTCGTATGACTGAGTTATCGTCTACTTTTCGTTTTCCAAAACAGGAAAAAAAAGGAGATGAACAGGTACAATGATGATGTGGGAGGTACAGTTAGCATTACGGAGAATATTCTCCAAATTGCAGCTAGTGGCACTTTGACAAGTGTCATCTTCAAATTCACCAAATGGGTTAAGTGAAGAGAGAAATTGTCCAATGACCTCCAATTCTTCCTAAGTTGGAATTTGAAATTTCTTTAAGGGTTGGAGTATAACCCAACAAGAGGGCGCCATGTGTTTGCTTTGGTGGGCCAGCTCCTACCCTATGGGGGTCGAAATATTTTTTTGGACATTTTAGTTTTCATGGTGGATTATATATATATATATATATATATATATATATATATATATATATATATATATATTAAAGTTATTAAACCCATGGCAGAGTTCAACTATATTTGGCAGGTTCTCTAACTAAACCTAGCGAAGGCCCAAATCTAGCAGAAGCTCTAAGTATAGCGGTTGAGTTCTATTATAAATTTAGTGAAAATTTATTATGGTGGAGTGGGGGCCAAACCCTTGACCTCATGCCTATAAACCACGCGCCTTACCATCTCTCCTCCAAGGTGTTCCTTACCCTATCTGTTCTCCACATATATTTGAAATTAATACATCCAACTGTTGGGGGTTGGAAGGGGCCAGCCCCCTCCCCATATGGCCATGGAGGTAGAACCAGGCCCCAATCCAACAATTTCGAAGCATTTATTAAATGCGGTTAATTAAAACATAAACGTGGATAAGTGACGATAAGGTGTGATTAGCGCCTAAAACGGGCTTATCACTAAACCATGCTTATCTGCACATAAAACACTCTTAGCATTAATTCAGCTCATATTTAAGTTGGCAGAAGTTTTATAGGAGCATGCTAGATTCGGTGGAGTTCCACTTTTAGTGGACTTAACTAGCAGTCCACCAAATTTAGTGGCAGTTTACTAGGCCTAGAGTAAATGAGGCCTATCTTGGGCAATATTCGACCAAATTGAGCTCAGTAAAAGTCATTCTTAGCATTCTGGTATGATGGGAATCCATTGGAATAGGTTTCAAAGGTAGTGGAGCTCATCTAAAGGTGTTTTTTTCACATTGAATAATTTTGATGCTTAGAGCCACAAGGAGAGGAGGCCATGTCTAGAGGGCCTGAAGTCCAATTGAAGAACCAAACGAGGCTACTCAGGGGTTTAAGGATGTTCTAGATCCAATGGTAACTTCTTTTTTCTGTTTTAACACATCGTTAAGGTCAATTTTCAATTTTTACAAGAAGGGTGTATGGATCAAACAACCGTTTGAAGCATTTTTGATAGTTGTGGATCAAGGAGGAGACCTTGTAGGGATTTTTCTCATTTACATAAATGTTGTTGCAATAGATTTGGCCAACATGGTTCAGTTTTGGTTTTATTACTTCATTCCTTAAGTTTATGAAGATATTTTATGTATGCTTCAGTGTGGAATTGGAGTGTATTGCGAGGGCCTTCTAGCACTCATTGGTGAGGTATAGATCATCTATGTAGGATATTGTTGTATTTTTGTTATATGTGAGAGTACTTTGAAAGAGAAAATCATCTTGAAGGGGTCATAGACACATAGTAAGGTAGTATACTGATTTTACCTTTGTTCACCAAATAGAAGAGTGGTCTAGTCATGTTAACAAGCGAAGGTGATGTAGCCCAGGTGGGGTGAACTCCTTCATCAGACTTTTTGTCTTATGGTATGATGTATATGTGTTTTCGGCTGTTGTTGATGTTGACATGTTAATTTCAAGACATTTTAACATTTAAATAATGGAAGAAACCTACTCATTCTAGATAAATCCATGCACATAAGTAACACATTTCTTATATGGATGAGGGAGCTTGCATAACATTAACAAGTTTTCCCTAATTTAAAATCAAGTTGGTATCAAAGTATAAGGTTCGTTGTTTCTTTTTGCAAAGAGGGTTGTTTTTTAAGAGGAAAAATTCTTACCAGGTTGAAGCTCTGGACAGAAGGGGAGTTTTTTGGTATGACTTCCCATATAGGAACAAAGAGAAGGAGGCTAGGGTTGCTACTAGTTGCACCTCAAGTTTCATATTTGGAAAATATTGGGAGTTCAAAGAGAATACTTCAAGGATAAAATCCTATAAGTCTCTCAAGGGGAGAAGATAAAAAGAATGGTGTTTCACCACCATCTTCATGAACAACTTCCTTGTTTTCTACAGATTTGATGCAATATGATGATGTAGAAAGCCCTTCCAAGATGGAAGATGGAGAAATTTTTTCTTTCTATCCACATGATGTGGGAGAAGTTCAATCGTCATTTTATGTTTAGGAGCGAGAAGAAGAAGACACAAGATCTCAAGAGGACACCTTGAGAATCTAAAAGGAGTTTGAAGCCATATTTGTGTCTCAATTAAAAGATGAGACAAATGATGATCATGCATATGCTCCTTACTTGTATGCACATACTGTTACAAATTCTTTTGCAGCCTTTGAAAGATATAGCAAAGGTATCGGGTCCAAGATCTTGACAAATATGGGATACCAAGAAGGCTTGGTTCTTGGTGAAAATCAATAAGGCATCAAGAACCCAATAGAGGTGAAAGAAAGGCCTAAGCATGAAGGCTTGGGGTATGTTGAACGGAAAGAATGGCCTTATGATGACAATGATGATTGGATATCATGTACCTACTATCTCAAAAGCGGACATGAAGCAACAAGGTGTTGGATTTTACATCCAGAGCTCGTACTTGTTTGGCTCTCCAGATAGCCACCATTGCAATGGTTTTTTTTTTTACTTGTATGATGCAAGATAGCATGTGAATGTTTTTCAGTTGAAGTAATTTTTATTTGTTGCAAAAATTTCACCAAGATGGTAGAAAATATGGGTATGTTACTCACTTATGTTGCAGCAATTTATCATTCAATTTAGCTCTTATGATCACTCATATATTTTGGGTTTATGTACTTATTTGTTCTTGAAATAGAGAGTTGAATAGTGTACATATACATGAGACTCTATATGTGCAAATAGAGAACTTGTGATAAGTTCATTGTAAATAGATACATGCATGGGTATTCTCAATATGTATCATATGTTTATCGACTTGTGTCAATTGTGTCACACACATTTCATATCAAATTGTGTCGATTGTGTCGCATACATTTCATATTGATTTATGTCGATTGTGTTGCATATTTCATGTCGACTTGTGTTGTTGATGTCACATGTTGTTTGTTGACTCTATTTGTTGATGATGTTAATCGACTTATGATTTATTTGATGGTGTTTTTCAATTGTGAGTCGATATTGGATACACTAATGTGCAAGAAGATCGCCATGTACTTGATGTTACAGAAGGTGAGAGTCATTACTTTGAAGGAGAAAAAATGAAGTGGTCGTCATTTCAATTTTTGCATAATGTTTTCTTTTCAAGATTGATTGTGTTATTGTGACAAGATGTTGCAGGAAATTCGAGGTCCATTAAGTGAGAAGTGGATGAGATGCAAAGTGTTTTACATCCATTGAAGAACAAGTTGGTTTCTTGTGTTGACGCCAATAGTTCACTCATATTTCAAGCTTAATTTGGATAAAAGGATTTCCAAGAAGAAGCTTGTATGCAGTTGTCGCAAGAGGGAATTAATTCTTAGAGGGAAGGCTAATAGTTTTCCAAGCTCATAGAGATCGATGTGGTACAGCTGGATATGTATCAGTCAACAAAATTCAATGATGTTGAAGTGGTTCAACAACAACCAGAGAGTAGTGGTTGAGAGACATAGCGAGTTGCAATGCAAGGCATGTCAAGATAATTGTCAAGTAAAATTATTTGATATAAATTGAAAGTAGAAGAGTGTTGAAGCCGAAGCAGATAATTATCAACTTTGTGGGTTGAAAATCCCGTTAGTGGGAAGGTGTGATCAGAATTTGGATTAGGGCCTAGAGTAAGTAGCTAAAGGTAAGTCTATCTCGGCTGGCCTACTTGTAACAGGGAATCTAAGTAACCAAGTGGGGATGATGTGGATTAGCTTAAGTCTGTCTGTACTGACCGTAGTTGGAGTTGCCTTAAACCCCTTGTCAAGACTAATTCCAGTTCGGAATAGCAATTATTGGAGGTAGGATATAAGCAGATTCTACTGTGCCAGAATGCTATCACATGTGTGGGATTTTACGTGGGCATAATGGATTGGAAATTGCCACATGCCTCTCACTTTTCTGGGTATGGCTTCTGGGCTATGACTGGCTGTGACTGGTGCTTATGCGCTATGTCTGTCGGATCTTCAAATTTTGAATTAATGTATGTAATATTGTCCTTCCTTCCATCCAGTCGAGGTAGAACTATTGTTCCGTAGGTATTTCGACTAAAGCCTGAAGAAGTCTCAAATTACATAACTTGATTCTTGCAATAAGTGTAGTAGTCAAGCAACAACAACAATTCACCTCTTTCTTGGGGTGTATCGAGAAAATATTAGCTAAAATTTCGAAGTGCTCGAAATTTCTTCGATCCTAAACAACTAGATAGAGTTCATTTCCAGGATTCTGACACAACTCGTTTCATCAAAATCTGAGTTCGTATGAATGACTTATCGTCTGTTGTTCGTTTTCCAAAACAAGAAAAAAAAGGAGCAGAACAAGTACAATTATGATGTTGAAAGTACAGTCAGCATTGCAGGGAATATTCTCCAGATTGTAGCTATTGGCACTATGACATGTGTCATATTCATATTCGCCAGATGGTTTAAGTGAAGAGAGAAATTTTCCAATGACCTCCAATTATTCCTAAGTTGGAATTTGAAATTTTTTTAAGGGTTGGAGTATAACCCAACCAAAGGGTGCCACGTGTCCTCTCTAGTGGGCCATCTCCTAACCTATGGGGGTCGAATTATTTGTTTGGACATTTTATTTTTCATGGTGAATTATTTCTTTATAATATATATATATATATATATATTTAGGTTCTTAAACACGCGGCAGAGTTCAACTATATTTGGTAGGTTCCCTAACTAAACCTAACGAAGGCCCAAACCTAGCAGAAGATCTAAGTATGGTGGTGGAGTTCTATTATAAATTTAGTGCAAAATTATTGTGGCGGAGTGGGGTTGAACCCCTGACCTCATGCCTACAAACTATGCGACTTATCGTCTCTCCTCCAAGGTGTTCCTTACCCTATCTATTCTCCACATATATTTGAAGTTAATACACCCGACTGTTGGGGGTTAGAGGGGGCCAACCCCGCGGGCCAGCCCCTCCCCATGTGGTGGCAGACATAGAACTAGGTGCCAATCCAACGATTCCGAAGAATTTCTTAAATGCGATTAATTAAAACTTAAACGTGGACTAGTGACGATAAGACGTGACTAGCGCCTAAAACACGCTTATCACTAAACCTTGATTATCCTCCCATAAAATGCGCTTAGAATTAATTAATATTAAGTTAAGTTTTCAGAGTTCTAGAGGAGTGTGCCAGATTCGGTGGAGTTCCACTTTTAGCGGACTTCATTGGTAGTCCACCAAATTTAGTGGCAGTTTACTAGGCCTGGAGTAAATGAGGCCTATCTTGGGAAATATTCGACTAAATTGAGCTCAGTAAAAGTCATTCTTATTATTTTGGCATGCTACGAATCCATTGGAATAGGTTTTAGAGGCAATGGAGCTAATCTAGAGGTTTTCTTGTCACGTTGAATACTTTTTATGCTCAGGGAAACTAGGAGAGAAGACCATGTGTAGAGGACCTGAAGTCCAATTGAAGAACCAGAAGAGGCTATTCAGGGATTTAAGGATGTTATGAATCTAATCGTAACTTATATTTTCTATTTTTAACACATATTTAAGGTCAATATACAATTTTGACAAGAAGGTTGTATGGGTCAAACAACCATTTGAATTAGTTTTGATAGTTGTGGATCAAGGAGGAGATCTTGTAGGGATTGTTTTCATTTATAGAACTGTTGTTGCAACATCTTTGGCCAGCATTGTTCAATTTTGTTTTTATTTCTTCCTTCATTAATTTTATGAAGATATTTTATGTACAATTCAGTGTGGAATTGGAGTGTATTGTGAGGGCTTTCTAGCACTCATTGGTGAGGTATAGATAATCTCTGTAGGAGATTGTTGTATTGCTATTATATGTGAGAGTTATTTGTAGGAGAAAATCATCTTGAAGGGGTGATAGACACATAGTAAGGAAATATACTGATTGTACCTTTGTTCACCAAATAGAAGAGTGGTTTAGTCACGTTGACAGGCCAAGGATATGTAGCCCAAGTGGGGTGAACTCCTTCATCAAACTTCTTGTATTATGGTTTGATGTATATGTTTTTTTAGCTATTGTTGATGTTGGCATGTTAATTTTAAGACATTTTAACATTTAAATCCTCAAAGAAACCTTATGATTCTAGATAAATCCATGCACATAAGTAACACATTTCTTATACGGATGAGGGAGCTTGCATAGCATTAACAAGCTTGTCCTAATTTCAGATCATGAGGATAGAGTTGAGATTCTTCCTTTGGGCTTCTTTTTCCTACAAAATTTGAACCACCAAAATGGATAACCCATTTCCCCACCTTAAGTGGATCCATGTTCCCTCTTCGCTTGCTATAAAATGGAAATCCTCCCATACCTCTGTTAGTCAGAACAGAGATAGAAGAACGACAAAGAGAGAATTGTTGCTATAGAAATTGAGGAAGAGTTTAGTCCTTTGTCCCCTTCGTAGCAAGTCGAAATGAGCACTTTCGAGACGTTCCTGGATCCAGACCCATTGAAGGAGAGTTGTGAAATCAAGGTGCAGGTTTTGACTCACCCTCTCTATATTAATATAATAAAACTGATTATTGTCTTCCATTCTTGTCTTTAATGTATGATTGGATTTATAGTTCTCCTTGATCAACTAGATATATTTTTTATGTGGAATATATGTTTTTCTTTCACCTTTTTTGTTGCTTTATCTCTTGGGCAAGTAACCAAGCACTGGCGATAGTGAGGATCTGACTACGGAGAGAAAATGATAAAGGATTCAAGCGAGGAACAACATAAGATCGAGGTAGGTGATATATCCATGGTCTATGTCCATATGCAATCTAGGAAAGTACGCATTAGATTTTTCCCTGTTGTTACTAGACCCATCATAGGGCTAGAGGGATCATCTTTGTTCGCAGAGAGGATTTTCCTGCATATCAGCCATAAGATGACTTATAATGTTAATTGAATATGTCATGTCTAGCCTAGTTGTAGTGAGATAGTTTAAAATTCCCACCGATTGATGATACAATGTACCATCCAGCCTCTTGTCCCATCACTAATATATCTTTTGGAATTATTTTATAGTGGTATTGATATTGTGCTACATTGGTCTATTTTGAGTATTTCCCTAGTATGCTTACTCTATGTAACCAATTTATGCCCACCCTCTCTCCATATCGCCAGGACTAAGAAATAATGCAATTCAGCAAGGTATTTCATTTCAAACTCTTATGATTGTTTTCCTTTAACTTCATCAAATAACATAGAACCATTTCTTATTATAATAAGATTGTCAAAATATAGAAAAATCGTAATAACATGCCCCTTTTTATTTCACGTAATATACAAGTTAGGGAAAAATTTTATTTTTATAAAAACTTTCTTAAGAAATAAAGAAATAAATAATATTCAAATACCATTATTTTGCTTCCTTTTTAAATCCATATAATTCTTTATTTAACTTGAAAACAAACCCTTCTCGTTGAACAAGATCACACAAGATACACTTCTTTTAGTTCTCCATTCGAGAAGGAAAACTTAACATCTAGTTGATATAGTTTCAATTATGTTTCCTAGCTAAATAAATCATTAATCTAAGTATATTTAACTTAGATATAGGTGCAAAAAGTTTCTTTATAATCAATTCCCTATTTTTGTGAGTAGCCTTTTGCAACTAGGTTGGTCTTTTATTTATCTATACTTCCATCAACTTCAAATTTAGATTTAAATAACCATTTGGATCTTATGGGTAAATTATTTTTATAAAATTATGTTAGTTCCAAGATATCGTTCCTCATTATAGAATCATATTCTTCCTTCATTGCATCTCTCCACACTTTATGCTCATTAGCTTCTTTGAAATCCAGAGGTTCTATGACATTCATAACTTTAGTCATTAAGGCATAATCTTTAAATCTTATACATGGTTGAGTTTGACAAGATGAAATTCTTGGTACTTCATACTTTCATCTCTTCTCCTCCTTTAAAGTGAATCATTTCTGCCTCTTGGTGTGTTTTGGCTACTAGAGGTGTCCATGTCATTGGATTTATCCTCCTATTTCAGTTCCTTCTTATCATATACTTCCTCTTTGACATCATCATATTCATCAAGGATATGCCATGCATTATACTTGTCATTATTATGGACTTCATCTGCAAACTCATGAAATAATACATCTCTACCTACAAATATTTCATGAGTGCATGGATAAAACAACTTATAAGCTTTATTATCATAAAAACAACCTATGAAAGTACACTTGATGTCTTTCACATCATGTTTCCTTCTGTCTTCTTTCAGAGCATGAGAGAATGATTTGCTATCAAAGATTATTGAATGGATTACTGTTGGTTTATAATCATAAAATAATTCAAAAGGAGTCTTAGGATATCAAATTTATGTTGGAATTCTCTTTTTCATGTAGGCAAGAGTTCGACCCAAAACAAATTGGTAATAATTTTATCTTTTAAAATGCTCTGTGCAAATTCTGCCAGTGTTCCATTCTTCCTTTCAACTACTCCATTCTACTGCAGAGTATATGGTATTTTGTATTAGCGTACAACTCCATGGGATTTGGAGTACTCGATGAAATCATTTAAAATACATTCTCCCCCTTGATCTGATCAAAGGATCTTGATGTATTTTCCTTTTTTCTTTTCAATTGAATTTTTTGAACTACTTAAAATATTCAAATACATCGCTCTTCTTTCTCATGAAGTATACCCATGTATAATTTGTATAACTATAAATGAAGATCAAGAAGTAATATGCTCCAATTAATAATATAGTCTACATGGGACTACGAATATCTATATGTAAAAGTTCTAGAACATCCCTTTTCCTTATATCTATATGAATAAGAAACTCTTCCCTATGCATCTTCCCTAATGCATGCCTTACACATGCAAAATGTTCATTCTTAAATATCAGAACCCATTATATCATTCCTCATTTTTGCAATAGTATGAGATCACAATAATTAATGTGAACATACCTTTGATACCAAAAATATCATACTATCAAGGTCATGGATGTCAATGCTAGATGACTTTTGGTTATAACATTAGGCTTATAAAAATTTCCAATTCTAACTCTAGTTACAACATGACTGTGAAGTGATCCTACATGTGTTTCACAAGGCAATGAGAATTTACAAATAACAAGACCGTGAAGTGATCCTACATGTCTTTCACGAGACAATAGGAATTTACAAATTTATCCTTGGGTTATAGTAGAGACTCAAATTTTGACTTTATTTAACGCGATGACATACGACGACTGAAAAAAAAAAAATAGCTACAACATTTAAAATGAGTCCCATATTTATACTAAAACAAATTCTTATCCAATTACATGTGTATATTAATTATTAAAATACGTTTCTTCTTCAATTTCTATCATTATGAGCGTTAGTTAAATATTATTGGAGTTGCTAAAACTCATCCTCCCCAAGTTCTTTTCAAATTATATTAAAGTACATTTTAGAAACTCATTACTATTATGGCCAGTTTAACTCATTATACCTAATGTTATTATAAAAGAAACTGTACTATTCATATATCTACTTAAAACTATTATGGTGTTGTATACTAAAATATCATGTTAAAACTATAAAGGAAGTTGAGAAATCTCATCTAATTTGATATGTTATTTTTAATTTTTATAGATAAATATTTTATTATCATATAATTATTTTCTAGTTAATATAATTTAATATTATAAATATATTAAGATAAATGTCTTTCGGATTAATCACATTATTAGTCCTGACGATGAACCACATTAGATGGTTCGAATTGTTGATCAAATCCTCATGATGTGATGAATCCGAATGACATTTATCTAAATTATGAAGCACAAAAGTCTTAGATCTAACATGGTTTAAGTAATGATAAGTTGAGTAATTACATTTATATTCATTATTGTTTAAAAAAGTGTGTTATAATATAATATTATAAATAATAATAATAATAATAATAATATATTTTAGTTTTTTTTGGGTCCTTTTTAATTTTAAAAACATAATTATTGTAAATTAAAATTTATATCTCAATAAATAATACATTACTCGAAATTAACTTATGTCGTGAAATAAATATAAACTTTAAGTTAATTTTGTTAAATATTTAACTTACTTAATAAAAGAATCACAAGGAATGAATAAGAAGAATTAATTCAAATTATTTAATAAAATAAAATTCACCTTAAAATGATAGATAATTAATATGAATTATTTTTAAAAATGATTATATTTAATTAATAATAAAAATTATAATTTATATTAGTATTTTAATTTGTGAATTTTTAATATTTCAATTCCCCAATGCACGATTGATCAAATATGTGTTGAAAATGTTGAATAATGTAAATTTGCGAATTTTGGTGGGGATATACTGTGGTCAGCAGTTGCTATGGAAATAAAAGGCACAAAAAAAAATGAAAGACAAAATTGAAGAAGGAGGCAGCTCTTAGGTGAGACAATCTTTCACTCCACAGATTGCAGTACAACACACACTTGTATTCAAGAGGCCGAAAAACTATTCATTTAGAGGATTAGATTATTATTGAACAACTTCCTAGAATATATGAACTGCCAAACAACAAATTGTAATTAGGAAACAAAATTTAACCAACTCTCTACCAATACATAATTGGTTATAATTATAGGGGTATCTTGTAGAAATGTGTTTTCTACAACACTTAAGTTATTCCCACATTGAATATTGCCTTTCCAAGAGGCTTTGTAACAATGTTAGCCATATTTTCATTAGTATTAAAATATAATAAATCGATTTCCTTGGACTGCATCTTCTCCCTGAGAACATGATAATGTGTCTCAACATGTTTTGATGTTGTGTGGTATACATGATTGTTGGTAAGTTTTGTGGTTATTTTGTTCTCACACTTGATAATCATCGACATTTTTTTTACTTCTCCCACATCTTCAATAACTCACCTCAACTAAAATTATTCAAAAGTAGCACTACACAAATATCTATACTCAAATTTAGTCAATCGAAAAGAAAAAATTGATTGTTCTTACTACTTCTTGCCACAATCCCAAATCCAGGGCTAAATAAATATCATAAAGTTGATTTATTTTCATCATGATTTTTGGCCCAATGTGATTCAGAATAACTCGCCAACGAAACATCGAAACCATCATTATACTTAACACCAAAGTTAGTTATTCCTTTTTAGATACCAAAGAATTTTTGTAGCTACTATTGAATCGATTTCAAGATGTTTGGCCATAAACTAACTTAGAATGTTAACTGAATATGTTATGTCTAGCCTGGTTGTAGTGAGATAGTTTAAACTTACCACTAGTTGATGATACAATGTACCATCCAGCCTCTTGTCACATCATTACTATAGATTTTGACATTCTATTCTAGTCTCAAGAAACAAGCCTCAACCTTGACCTCTTGAACTATGCAACTACGCAAGCCCTAGGCTTTTTCCCCTCTAGAACTACGTACTGGGAAATGTCAAGCCGTGAGCCTCAATACCAATCCCTTTATCCCCTAAACTCACATTTGTCTTTCCCTCGCCTACCTGAATTGTGCACTATGCAGTCTCAAGGCTCAGTCCAAGCCCCTGACCTCCTGAGTTTCACAACTGTACAATCCTTGGGCCATGCTCTTAGCCTATCACTTGGTTCCATATTAGTTAATGGTTGTCATGAAACATGTTAGACTGGGGTTTTAACAAATTGATGTCATTTTTTTATGACTGGATTTCAGTTGTAGGTATTATATCATTTTATTACAGGATGATTATGGAAGAGATAATGAAGGAAACCCCACTAGAAGAAACCTTTGCATTTGCAAAGAGAAGTCAAATGAACACCAGAGTATGACGTCACTTGGAAATCAAGATCATATTGAAGACACCCTACCTTCAACCCCTATCAAGGAGGAAGAAGAATAACATGTTCCATCTCTGAAGAAGACACAAATATAGCAGCAACAAGAGTGGCTTCAAATTGCGATATCATCATGTAATCCATGTCATTTCTTGTTAAAGTGTCATGTCAAGATATATATGAGTCATCATTTACCACATAATTTGTGGATTTCAATATATGAGAAATGTAATGAAAAGTGGAAGTTCAAGGTTCATCTATAAAATGTGAAAATTAATGAAGGAGTCAAAAGTTCATAGAGAAGTAAAACAGTCACGCGGGTAGTCTATGAGTCAAAGGGGAGGTGAATGGTCACCCCATATGTTATATATAAACCCTCATAGCTCAAGTAAACCAATTTTCGCCTTGGATCCTTATCAAGTATTAGATAGGAAAATAGTTCTTTTGGAGGAGCAAGTGATTTATCTAACAGTCCACTATTGGAGGTAATGGTGTTCACTATACTGTTGTATCCTGGAACTTTTTCTTAATTTTGGAGCTCGTTGAGTGAGAAAACTTTCATGCATATGCCATAAATATTATAAGACTATACTTTGAATGTTTGTGATGTATGTTGTTTTCATTATTACTAAGGAAATTGAAATATTTCGGTGACTTTGGTACTTATCTTGTTGAAGGTATGATTTATGTGTTTTAACAATCATTTCTTCTATGTGAACTATTTTTCTAGTTGTTTAAGAATTCATTCACATGTATATGTTTGTGTTTATTTACTACATTACTATTATTAATTTTATTTTTAAGGCTAATTTCTCTCTCCCTTTTGGTAGAATAACCTTGATACATTCCGCAACTAAACATTCCACAACGAATACTCACTTGGTCATACGAGATTATTTGTGTATTACTCTTTTGAATTGACGTTTGTAGCCAAGGAATGTCTCTAAGAACATATGGATGTAGGGCCTTATTTCCAAAATGGATCCTACACCAAAAGGTCAAAATTATAATTGGGAATTGTCATCAGGGAGACACACTTTCATGTTGGTAGTATCCAACACCATTAACATCCTAGTGCTAGAAAGAGGGAAACTAGCTTTTTACTGCTGAAAAATCACCACATCATAACAAAAAAAATTCCAAACAAGGCATTAAAATTCCCATTTCCACCCCTATTCGTACTCCTAGAAACAAGGAAATTTTTCAGTCTATCTAGGTTACTAATGACCAATATCAGACTATACAACCTATCATGCGTAATTTTGTGAGATTTCTTACTCTTTTCCCTATTGTTGTAATTCTACCTCATATTCTTGTAAGGAAAGAAGTATCTCCTAGGGTTGTACTGGTTTCATCGGTGGAATATTAGGTTATCACAACCCTTGAAGAGTTGGCTAAACCTATAAAAAATCGAGGGGAACTTCCACCTATTGAGGAGAATCCAAATAATGAAGGGGAATATTTTCAGTTTTATTACTTGACACCTTTTTAGACATTTTTTATCAATACATAACTCCCATTCAATATAGAAGCCATTAAATATATTTTACAAATAAATCAAATAATTTGCAGCCAAAAAGGGCTCTGGAAGCTAGTGTTTTTATCTGAAAAAATGCACGGTGGATTTAATGGGTTAAACACACCATACATTTAATTACTCAACATCGCCAGGGATAATTATTATTTTAAATAGTATTAAATTATCACGATGCGATTCGTAATATTAAACTCACCTCAATTATTTAACGATTCTTTTTGGAAGAGGTGTGCCATTGTGTTATATTACAATAGGAGTAACGATCAACAGACTAGAAAAAATTGACAATGTTATAATATACTGGTGCATTGTATTACACATGGCACACTCGTGTGTTATATTAAACAAGGTGCATCGCAGAACATATATCTGCTTTTAAAAAAAACGGAGATGGCCTTTAGAGTTTGGATCTAATTCAATAAGCGATTCCTCTACTTGACATGTAAAATTATCTATATATAGTAAGTACAAAACCCATTAAATATAAAATGCCTAAAATGAAAGCCCCTAATTTTGAAGCGGTAGAGGAAGCTAAACCCTGAGGTAAAATTTTGAAAGTAGACGTAAGGGTTTAAGGTAAGTATTGATTATTTTTCCGTGAAGTTTAATTAAATGTAAATGGGAACAAAGATTGTAAAAAAGTTTACTAATAAAATATATTGTAAATGTTTTATTATACAAGGTTTATAGTTTTTTTTGAGCTGTGAATAAATCTAACAGAAATTGTAAAAACATTTAACAGTAAAATTACATTTTTTTCTATCCAGGGTTTTAAGTGAATCACCATACCTTTTAAATTTGTATCCTTTTCTGGTTACAAAATATTTTGTTGCTCCATAATGCTCCCAGTATGTCTCCCTTGCAAATGATCTCTCTTTTAATTAAACCCTAACAAAAATTGTAAAATTTTTTAGTACTAGAGTAAACAATAAAATTTAAAATTTGTACTATGGAAGTTTTTTATTTAATCACCATACCTTTCAACTTTTGATCTTCTGAATAGTGCTATTGCTCCAAAGTATTTTTTTGTTGCATAGTACTCCTAGTGTGTCTCTCTTGAAAATCACTCCCTTAAATTTTAGGTAAAATAATGAAATAGTTAATAAATTTTTACTATTTAAAATATTTTATTAAATTCGATTTCAAAAAATTAATTGTTGCTCATTTTTTAATTTTAAAAATAGAAAAAAAATTTCCTTGTTTTTTCAATTTGTCTGAACTTCAGTGTGTTCAATAGTCAAGTGCACTAATTCATTTACAAAGAAAACACATCAACATTGTTAGGGCGCAAAAAAAATTCAACGCACCGACATGATACAAATTTATTTTTATTTCTTGAAATCCTGAAGAGGTGCAATTAAGTTTTTTAATGAAACAGTGTGGTTTCTATTTAAAATAATTGGTGCTCTAATTGTTATAAGAGCACCAAGTTGGTTGAATTCATTTTTATTTTCTAAAATATGAAAATAAATGTGTAGCAATGTTGTTTTTTTTTTAAATGCATCAACACATTTTTGTACAAGAGCACTAATATGATAGCATATTTTTTTTGAAATGTCGAAAACTAGTATGAACATTCTTTGAACACCCTGGTGCTAGTATTTTTTAAACACATCGATGTGTTATTTTGATAAGTGCACCTGAAGGGTTTAAAAGTTATCGAAATTTATTTTTCTCACATACAATTCCATATTAAGTTCAAATTATCCTTTAGGACACATCCACATAAATTACAATAGCTCATAGTATACATTTTCTGCTTAATGTCATCTTATTCTTGAAAAATGGTTTGAAAACTATATTGAAATTTATATTGTGTATATACGGTTCTCGAGATTAATTATTGTATGCACAAAAAAATTTATTTCTGTTTTTTCTCAAATGCAGAGGAAAAATATCAATAATATCAAATGGCCAATTCTTCAAATTCCAGATCATTCCATATTGTTGATAAAATTCCTTAATGGAGTTCTCCCTTTCCATCACCAATAAGTTCATATTTTATTTATATTCTATTATCCAATTGAATTTTTTTTTTAATCCATGTCAATTCAAATAAAAATGTATTCAAATTTGGAGGATCCTGATTCATAATCGAGTTCAAATGCAAAAAATATTCCTCCATTTCAAAAATGTTGGAAGCTCTTATGAGCAGAAACATATTGCAAGTTTTTAGTAGATGAAAATGGACAACCTTTTCACCCTACCAATTGGATCATTGCATCTTTGAACCGCAATCCTAGATCAAAAATGGTAATAATTGTTTGGTATAATGTAATTTCAACAAACCAATTACATTGATGTGCTTACTATTATCATTGATATTTTAGTAACGACGTTTAATATTTTTTGAAATTAGGTTGATTCTAGTGATAATGAGTGACTCACCTACAATATTCCAGTTCATCGCACTACAGTGTCAACTCAAGAGAAGGTTTCAGTAAGAGAAATGCTTAGAGAGGAAGCATACAAAGAATGGTTGAATAACCACCTATTCAATTCCCACTACATAAATATTCACTAATTAGGAACAACTATAGCAATAGTAGTTCTTCATCACAACTTGGCAATGGAGGAAATCAAATAGAGGTTGGTATGTATGAATAATTATGAGATATGACTACCATGGAGGAGATGTTGTTAGATACATTCCATAATGATGACCTAGGGGATGATGTTCATATAAATGATACCTTATTCTAAAGCTTGAAATATCCTTCCACCAAACCTCTCTTTGGACCTAGTGGCAAGTCAAAATCTACTCATTTGAGGACAACAATGTTGCTCTACAACTTGAAAGCAAAGTTTGCCATGTCAAATTCATGTTTCTCAGGAATATTGAGGTAATTCACCCACATGATCAATCAAGTATCTTATATTTTAATAAATATTGTCACACAATCAACATTAAAAGAATTTTATTTCACGAACGTTAAATATTGACATTGTACAATTATATTCCTCACCAACTACAGGTTATTCAAAGATAAATTTATTTCGACTGATCATGTCTTGCTAGGTAGCTGCAAAGAGGAAAAGCACTTGTTGAAAATTTTAGGTATTAAGTACATGTCATATCATTCATGTCTAAATAATTTTATTTTATATACAGGAGAATATATAGGTACCGTAATTAAAAAAATGGGTAAATGACACGTTCCTCATAATATATTAAGGTAAATTCCTATAATCCCAAGGATTCAAAGGCCCTTCCATTGCAAATAATTAGCCAGGTTGCAAGGATGACATGCCTCATACAAAAGTGAGTCAAGAACTATGTGAATCCCAATATATTGAATAACCATGAAGCATATAGAGGATACATGGTCTGAAAAATTCAAATATGATGTATGAAGTCTACGACTCAACATAATTATGGATGGTGTCAGCCCATATTCCCTCCAAAATACCAACTATGATTTTTGGCTTGTATTTGTGATTCATAACAATATCCCCCCATGGTTTTCTGTGAAAAATGAACATCTTTTGTTGGTTCTCATAGTCCCTCGCAGAAGACAAGTGGAATGTCTACTTACAACCATTGGTAGATGAATTGAAAGAAATATGGGAATGGATACATGTGCATGATGTACCAAGACCCATCACAATAGAGAGGAGTTTTATGTTGTATGGCATATGTGCTTACACCATACATCATTATCGAGGGTTAGGATTTTCCTCTGCAAAATTACATTTTTATTGATTTGTTTATATACGTAAAAATATAATTTTAGATATTAATTTAATTAGCCACAATTTTTCATATCTTAGGGGTCTCTAATGTGCCTTCATATATACAATAATTTTGCAAGTCTTGTAACAAAAGGGTATCATGGATGTAATTTTTTTGGATCTTCTCTGAAAGCTAGGTGGTATGACCACCTACAAAAGCAACTGTATCACTATTCTAGGGTATATCTCCCAAAAGAACACCCTTACATGAGAGAATCATCCAATTTCAATGGTAAACTAGAGAGAACCCAACTAGCAAAATTTTAAGGATGGAAAATTATCTTGAACTTTAAAAACATTTCCGAATCTAACCAGTCTGTAATATGCAAACTATAAAACTTTTATTTATGTATTTGTAAAATTATTCAAATTTATAATGATTTTATATATACCCTCTATATAATGTTGGTGACATTTAAGGTAAAATAATTTTATATTCAAAAATTTATGGAATCATTTTTATAAAAAATGGAAATTGGCAAATTAATTTTTTTGAAAAATCATGGAAAATTAACTGGCCTACAAATATTAGCCCCCAAAATTTTCCATGGAACCCAAAGACCTGTAATAATGACACCAACTAAATGGCTTAGAGCATATGAGAGAGAGAAGGAGAAGGAATTTGTGGAAATTTTCGGTTCAAATTGGGAGCATATGTTTGATGATCCAGAATTCTTCGACACCTATGCTAAGAAATTTCCCATTAGGATAAAAATGAAATTTGTCTTTTATGAGCTCCCATATTGGGAGCATATTAATATTTCCCACTTACTAGATCCCATGCATATATTTAAATATGTTTCATATTATCTATATAGGCACGTATCATTGAAATAAAGTGACACATCAATTGTTAGGACATATGTTATTTCTTCAAAAAAATAAAATTAAACATTGGAGAAGACAACCAACTAGAGGGGATGACGGTCCCTCTTGGTATTTCAAAGAAGGTGATGTCCTATGGATTTTAAATAAATATGATATTTCTTTGGAAAATGAAGTTATAACGAGTGTGAGGGTTCCTTCTTTATATGAGTCTTCACTATTGTTTTGTTTCATTATGGAAGGTCGTTCATCAGGGTTGAAATTGCATGGCCATTTGAACCTTGTAAGAGTATGTATGTCAAAAATATGATTTTTTTTTAATTTTGATTTTTATGTAATGGGACATTGTATAATAATTTTTTTTATAATGTATTAAATTTACTAAGCAGTGTCAGTATCCTTTTCTCCTGTATGGGTGTGTGAACCGTGATTCCCCCAATACCTATAATGTTCCATATATAAATTATCTACATTTGTATGTTATATCACATCAAAGGAGATTCATATGGCTAGCATTCCACTTTGGAATCAAGAGATAGTTGAGATTGTTTGTATGTTTGAGAACGATTTGGTGACGAGTTTCATGTAATTGCAAGTTTGTATTCTTATTCACCTAGTAGATGAGTTTGAATTAGTTGGGGTGGTTTCTTGCCATTCAATGTTATTCCTAGAGAGGTACATTAATAAATTGAAAGTTTTTGTTCGAAAAGGGAAAAAACCTAGGGGTCTATGGCAGAGGGGTATATATTGTATGAGTATTCTATTATGTCAGTGAGTACATAAAGCATATCAACAACACAACAAATGCGGAAAATTGGGACGAAGAAAGGGATGCAGGAAAAAAAGGAGGGGAGCTTCTTGAAATGAATGGAAAGAGGCACATGATAAAGAATAAGTGCAGGCTTATCATTTTTCAAATTAATAAATGGTAACTATTCACACTGAACTTCATATTAATGCATATTTTGATTTCACGTACAATATATATATATATATATATATATATATATATATATATATATATATATATATATATATATATATATATATATATATATATATATATATATATATATATATTTGTGTGTGTGTGTGTGTGTGTGTGTGTTCATGTTGAGTTTGAAATTGAAGCCATCAACAAATTCATTATTTACAATATGGAAGTGACACAACCATATGTTGCATTTTATGAACAGAAGAGGAGTAAATGTGATAGTGATGAGAAATAATTCAAATGGTTTAATGGTAGAAGTGTGACTTATCCTAATCATTTAAAATAAAATAGGTCAATGAAATGGGATAACAGTGGGTTGATCAAGTCAGAGAGAAATATGGTGCATAAGGTCATTACCTGCATTCTAAAGAGGATGCACTAAGCATACAAATTGGGTGCAATAACTCGGTAATGATAATCTCTTTCTATACAGTTTTAACTTCATACTGCACCTTCGAATTTTAACATACATACATACATACATACATACATACATACATACATACATACATACATACATACATACATACATACATACATACATACATACATACATACATACATACATATATATATATATATATATATATATATATATATATATATATATATATATATATATATATATATATATTATTTTTAATTATGTTCAAGTGATTAGAGACATGACACTATGATTTTTTCATTTTTTTAATAGGTGCATTTTTTCGCATCTATGTGGGTATATGGACATCATTTTTTCACGGAGGATGTTGATGATGGATGCATGGCACAAGCTGTGGAGTGGAAATAGAAATAGACCAATATAATCGTTCTAGCCACTGTGATCAAAACCTAATGTAGGGGGTGTTAGGTTACACTGGAAATATACAATAGATCATTCAAGTGGACTTCTCTTCGTTATAATGTGTCATTTTGAGGTGCAAGTGATGCGACAACTTTGATCAAAATAATTTAAAGGACGATCATTATTGTGGGATGATATCTGTCAACTCTAGAAAGATATGTCATGAAGCTAAGGAGCCTTATGTTTTCCCAAAACACTACAACCAATTTATTTTTTTACTTAGATGTGTTGCATAGGGATTGGCGGTTCGTATTAAGACATAACCCTAGATCAAAACATATTTTTGAGAACAACAATGCTACCATGCCAAGTGAGGAAGATAACTAGGGTCATGAAAATGGAGAGTGATGTGTACTTGTGTTAGTTCATCATTTATACTATTGTTGTATGTTTTTGTTTTCTATATTTCACGAACTATATTATTTTTGTATTCATCGTGTTGGCATATTATAATATAATTGGTGAGATTCACAAATTTTTGTACACATTTTTTTGCAGTGGAACCATTTTTTCACTTAAAAATAAGTATTTTCAATTATGTATGATATCTATTATAATAAGTATTCAAGGTCACAACCCTTCTCAAATAGGAAAATGAGAACAAAATAGTCAATTTAGAAATAAAATTGAACATTAAGTCTCGATTTCAATACTTATTGGTTTATTAATTAGTTCACACGTTTTTTCTTCTTGTTTAGTTCAAAACACATATAAAAAACCATGTAGTAATAAATCTATGAGAACTTTAACAATGAAAAGTTTGTTTATTAATATGTAAGATTAAATTCTTGACATGAGAGGTAAAGTCATGTTTACTATATTTAAATTACAATTCTTGCAACATTATGTAAACTAAAATTAGGAGGTCTTATGCATACATAAAAAAATTATTACATATTTTTATGGACCATAAGAGAAACAAATGGCCTAATGGCCTTACGTGGATGCATGAGAGGTTTTAATTTTTTTCTTCATGGATAATGGAAAAATTTTGACTTTTATTTTCAATGGTAATTGTAAATAAAAGTTGAATTAATAAATATTTATGGCTAAGAATTAAATGATAAATAATGTGATGGTGATTAAGATGCATTTGTTTGACTTTCAAATAAACTTGGTGATGCATTTTTCTTTCCTATTTAGGTTATGTAAAATAAATAAATATTTTTATGCATTTATAATTAAGTTATTTAAAGTATACATGTTTTTATCATTGTGAACATGATGTAATATTAGCTAAGAGAAATGTGAAAGCATGAATTTAGTGACTATCTCATGATAAGTATGTGGAAAAAAAAATTGAGTTTCTAACTAAGAAATAATTAGATATATTATTTGTTAGAAGTTTAAATCTAACACAGTATCATTTTTGTATTATTCAACTCATGTTTATTATTAAAAAGAGTTAAATCTAAACCGGCACAATATGAAATAAAGAACCAAAATATTATATCTTTATTACTAGAAAAAATTCAGATGCCTCTTTAAGAGAGAACTTCCAATAGAGAAAATCCCCAATAGGAAGTAGCTTCACAAACCTTATTTTGCATTTCTTAATCCTCATCTTTAGAGAGAAATTTTTCTAATTTAAACTCATAAAAGTTCCTATAAATATTAAATTTAAATTACCTGAAAATCTCATAACTTTAGTAATAAATTAAAATTTATAAAAATATAATTTTTTAAGTTACATTAAATCTAAATTAATTATAAATTGTTTTTACTTAGGTTTTCTAAATTTAACAATAGATTGAATTTTATAAACAAATATTGAATTGGTTAAAATGTATTTTTTATTAATTTATTATTAATAATATTTTATATTAAAAATGAATGGGTTACAAATTTTCATATTATTAAGTAATAAATACATTATTTTAGCTTTAATTATTTTTTCCTTGTGAGTATTGAAATATTTTACTAATTGAGTTAGATTGAATATCAATGAACTATATAAGAAATATAAAAATATTTATTGTAATTTTGCAATCATGGTTTGAACCATAATAAACTTTGTAATTTATAAAAAATATATTTTCATTTTTTTTAAAATTAAGTCATTTTGCATGAAATTTCTTATATAAACCTCGATATAAGTTCACCAATACATAATCTATAATAAATATTATTTCATAAAAATAAACATCTTGATGATAACCATATAACAAACATAAACATTATCTAAGATACACATTTGAATTGAACACCATCATCTAATTAGATACACCTCTAGCACATATAAATGCCATTAGATAACACAAAAATTTAATAATATAACTTACCATGATCATTGTGATCACATCTAACAAAACACAAACATTGTAATCTAACATTATCAAAAGACACATCCTCAAATTAATATAGATATCATGTCAAATAATGGTTATCACATACACATCTATCTCCAAAAAAATTAAATGAACATATCTAACATGACCTAACAATATACACATCAACACCAACATATAAATTAAATACATAAAAATGAACAAAATAAATGCACCATATATATATATATATATATATAAATGTCAAATAACTACATGATTGGGTCAAATAACTACAATAAAATATCTGATACAACAGACGTAGTAGTGCTAGCCTAGTCTGGAGTAGAAGGTGGTAGATGGTCAACTACTGCCTCAATGTTTGTCTATCCCTAAGGTGGAGGATGAGGTTCTAGCTGGTATGTCGAAGAAGAAGATGATTGGTAAAATATTTCCCCAACGCCGTATGGTGAACTCTGAGGTGGAGGAGGAGATCATTGGTCTAATCTGTTAGGAGAAACATAACAAACATCCTCTAGCTCTGACATCTCGTCATCGATACACTGAGGAGGTGTATTACCAGATGGATCACTGACACCCTCACGACCATGATCTCATGGGAGAGTACTACCAGAAGCATCATGATCACCACCCTAATCATCATGATCATTATCACCACTCTCATCAAAAAGATTATTATCACCACCTTAATCATCCTGATCACCACCCTCATTTGATGTATTTATTGCTACATGCCCTGCATCCCTCATCAAAGCCAGTAGCCTACTATATCTGATGATATGATGCATAGGAGAAATCATCTCATGCAGAAAATCCCTATATATATCCATGAACATCGAATTTGCATCGATATCATGAGCCCTCGCAGGGAATACTCTCTCATGAACGAAAACTCTTGCTAATATGTCGTAATAATCCATACGAAATTTCATACCAACCCTATACTCCTAGACGCTTAGTGCCCACACCCAAATGAGCATGTGTCTCACCCTCTTGGGCCTCGCCCACATCCTCATCTCCTCCATCTGGTGGTGGAGGAGATATTTCCCCATTGAATGTGTTGATATCTACAAAATACATAGTACACAAATAATTTGACAATTTCATTAAACAATTTAATAGAACAAGTTAAAGAACGTGCTAGAATAATTCTTATTCTAATTTATGAAAATAATAAAATCAAACTAGATTAATTTAAATAAAACACTAATATTACCATCAAAGAATTTTTCATTCATGTAATGTATTGGAGGTTTCCCCCTCAAAGTGGCTTATTTATAAGGCATTGATATCTCTTTTCTTCTATTTTTGGAGCTATTTTCACAACATTTGGTATCAAAGCTTTGGATTCTACGTTTTCGCTCCACCAAATAGATCATTTTGGAATTTTCGATATAACGTGTTTTCTAAGAAGGTTCGCAAGATGAAATTGTTACAGTGCAAGGTGGAAAGCTTGTGGAACATCGTCACAAAATTTCATAGCTTGGATCACAATATTTTCGGAGATATAATCTGTTAAAGTTAGGTCTTTTTGCAGACTCCTGAATTTAACCTAAACAGGACATCGTGGAATTTTCGCTATAACGTTTTTTATACAAACGTTCAAAAGATGAAATTTTTAGGGAAAGAAAAATAAATCCCGAGGAAGATCGTCACAACATCTCAGATCTTGGTTCGTAATATTTTTGGAGATATGGTATGTGGAAGTTAGGGTTTTTTCAGGCTCCCGAATTTCATCTCAAAGAGGTGATCGTGGGAAAAACTTTACAACTCTCTCTCTGAGCATCAGATTGGAATTCTGTAAAAATTGGTTGCAAGTACATAGACTTTGGTTTCGTTTCTATCAATTCCGGAGCCGAAGGAGGAAAAAATGACAGGTGGAAAGATGTACAAGTTCTCTCTACTGAACCGGTCCATAATTAGGTCATTATGGGAGATTGGACATAACTTTGCCTTGAAGAATCCAAATCAGGTCAGACCTGTGGAATTCGAAAGAGGATTCAAAGGCATACCTTAGGGCCAAATTTTAAATGTTGAAGATCCAAAATCACAGAGATAATTCAGTTTCAGTATCGAGCTCCTCAAAAGCAAGAAAAAGGTATGTTTTTTTTTTTCCGAATTGCATAAGTATTGTGTAAAACAATTAGTTTGAAGTGATTCCAAGGGCCTATTGAGCATATATTTCAATATTGGGCTCTAAAATGCCTCCTAAAAGGAATTAAACACCCATTAATCACTCAGAATACTCTACTATGGTTCATGAAGATGAAGAATTGCAACATGATATATCAAAATTACAAGATCAAGTGCACCAAATTTTTCTCTCGTGAAGAGCAACAAAAAATGAAATGGAAGTTTTGAAGAAAGGAATGGAAGCGAAGATGGATGGTTTGAAGAATAATATGGATGGTTTGGAGAAATGCGTGGAAGCTAATATGGATGGCGTGGAAGCTAAGATGGAAGACATAGAATAAAAAATGAAAGATAACATGGAAAACATGAAGAATGATCTAAAAGCAGACATGGAAGGTTTGACGAAGTTGATATAAGAAATTATTCCTAATGGTGAAGAGATAGTAGAGGAAACTTATGATGAGAACAAAATACATGTTAATCATGATTTCATAAACTCTAATGTTGGATTGAAGAACCACCATATTCCAAGATGGATATGAGGAAGTTTGATGGCAAGGATCTTGTAACATGGATACTACAGATGGAGCAATATTTTGATCTTGATAATGTGTAAAACACACAAAACGTACCCATTGCAACTTTACATTTAGAACAAAATAAATTTGTACGGTATCGATGGCTTTGCTCCCATAAAAAAATTGTCACTTGGTCAATTTTTACGGAGGAAATGATAGCACATTATGAGGATACAAAGATCAACACCTTCTTTAGCCAATTGATAAATCTAAAAAAAAAGGGTTTAGTGGCAGAGCACATTGAGGACTTCCAAAAATTGAATATAAGGGTAACTTATATTCCAAAGGAACATAGGATTGATGTCTTCATAGAGACTTTAAAGGATAAAATCCAACATGAAGTTCGCGTTTGGGAACCTGATTCATTGGAGAAGGCATTCAGGTTGGCAAGAAAAATTGAATGTAAAATTATGGTGACAAGGAAGCCTACCACTCACAACTACAAAGATGGAAGTGTTGCTACTCCTAGAATTCCACAACCTACAAGGTTGACACCACAAAAATTGGAAGAAAAAAGAGAAAAAGGGCTTTGCTACAGTTGTGATAGCAAATACACTAAATGTCATAAGTGCACTGAGAAGAAATTCTTTTATATAGATTGTGAAGAGAAGGAAGAAAATGAAGAATAAAATTCAAAAGTAGAGGATATACACCAGGAAGAAACCCTAGAAGAAGAAGAAATGAGTCCGACCATATCATGTAATGCATTCGCAGGAATTAGCACTCCTCAAAATCTCAAGATAGAAGGACATGTCAAGAAGAAAAAGGTAATAATGTTGATTGATTCGGGTAGTACCCATAAGTTTATTCATTGTAAGGTAGCCAAGGAATTGAATTGTTTCCTATACCCAGCACCAGAATGTCAAGTGATGGTTGCAAATGGAGGAACTATAAATTGCTCTGGAAAATGCCATAATATCAAGATAGCCATGGGGTAATATGTATTGAATAGTGTGATTCTTTCCATCCCAATGGGAGGTGTTGATGTTGTACTAGGAGTACAGTGGTTACAATATTTGGGTATGGTAGCTTTTAATTTTCAAGAAAGTTTCTTGAAATTTTTATCGGAAGGAAAGGAAATTGAATTACGGGGTATTGTAGGGAAGCCAGGCAAGATAATAAGTTCTAATTTCATGACAAAGCTTCTAAAGATAGAACAACGTGGCATAATTGCACAACTATTCTCACTAGAAGTTCCAACATCAAAATCATCTATTTCTCCAGATCTCCAAAAAGTCTTGGCAATCATTCGAAGGTGTTTGATACTCCCAAAGGACCCCCACCTATTCGTGATCATGATCATGATATTCATTTGATTCCAACAAGTGTTCCTCCAAACATCAGGCCTTACAAATATCCTTATGTCCAAAAGAGAAAAATTGAACGTATGATTGTAGAAATGTTAAAGGCTGGTATAATTCAACCTAGTAAAAGTTATTTCTTTGCTCCAGTAGTATTGGTGCATAAGAAAGATGGATCATGGTGCATGTGTCCAGATTATAGGGAGCTCAATAAGCTCACTATTAAAGATAAATTTCTGATTCCTTCGTTTGATGAATTATTAGATGAATTACATGGAGCAATTTATTTTACCAAGTTGGATCTTCGTTTAGGATAACATCAAATTAGAATGAAGAATTAAGATATTATGAAAACAAAATTTCGAACTCATGAGGGTCATTATGAATTTTTGGTCATGACTTTTGGCCTTACCAATGCACCTTCTACATTTCAAGGGTTAATGAATTCTATTTTCAAACCCTTCCTTAGAAAAAAATTTCTAGTATTTTTCGGTGATATACTAATCTACAACAAGTCTTGGAGGGATCATGTTCAACATGTTGACAGGGTGCTCAAAATATTGGAGGAGAAACAATTATATGCAAAAACATCCAAATGTTTCTTTAGAGTTCAAGAGGTGGAATATCTGGGTCATATTGTATCTCACAAGGGTGTTAAGGTAGACCCTAACAAAATTAAAGCCATTAAGCAATGGAAAGTCCCCACAACCATAAAGCAGTTGCGTGGATTTCTCGGGTTAGCACGGTAATAGCGCAAGTTTTTTAAGAATTATGGGAGAATAACAGCACCTATAACAACATTATTGAAGAAAGATGCATTTTCTTGGACTCCTGAAGAAACTAAGGCCTTTGAACATCTTAAAGAGGCAATGTGCCTAGCACCAGACTTAGCTACGCCAGACTTCACGAAAACCTTTATTGTGGAATGTGATGCCTCAGGAAATGGAATTTGTTTTGTTTAATGCAAGAAGGAAGACCCATTTATTTTGAAATATTTTCAATTAAAGGAAACTATTTACAAAAGGCTATTTATGAGAAGGAAATTTTGGCAATACTACATGCACTAAAGAAATGGAGACCTTACCTAATGGGAAGACACTTGAAGGTAAAAATTGATCATGATAGTCTTAAACATTTTTTGGAACAAAGACTATCTTCAGAATAGCAACAAAAATGGGTCACAAAGATGTTGGGTTATGACTTTGAAATCGTCTACAAAAAAGGGAAGCTAAATTTTATTTCAGATGCACTCTCAAGAAAGGATGAAGAGGTGGAAGCATTGCTTTGTTCCATTTCAATTATCCAACCAGATTGGATAACTGAAGCAAGGGATGAATGGAAGAAGGACAAAGAAGTGTGGGCTCTCATTCAAAATTTGCAAAAAGATCCTAGTACATCTGATACATTTAGTTGGAAAAATGGTTCCTTATGGTGCAAATATCGCTTATATATTTGCAAGAATTCCCAACTAAAACAAAATGTTCTTTTGGAATTGCACACTTCTCCATTAGGAGGACACTTGGGATTTTTAAAAACTTACCACAGGGTGAAGAAAGAATTTTTTTGGGATGGCCTTAAATATGATATTCAAACGTTTGTGGGGAAATGTTTGGTTTGTCAGCAAAATAAAGTTGAGACAATTAAGACCCCAGGTCTTCTACAACCATTATCCATTCCAAGTAAACGTTGGGATGAGGTTTCAATGGATTTTATCATAGGTTTACCTAACTCCGAAGGAAGGAGTGTCATTATGGTGGTAGTTGATAGACTTACCAAGTATGCACAATTTTGTGCATTATCTCATCCATTTAAAGTGAGTACAGTTTCCACTGCATTTATGGAAACAATTCAAAAGCTACATGGAAAATCGAAGATTATTGTAAGTGACAAAGATCCCATTTTTACATGAAATAATTGGATGGAATTATTTTCGTGTTTGGGTACTCAACTAGCTCATAGCTCATCTTATCATCCCCAATCCGATGGTGAAACAGAGATAGTGAATAAATGTTTGGAAGGATATCTTTCTTTTTTTGTATCTGATAAGCAAGCACAATGGGTCAAGTAGTTACCTCTCGCTGAATGGTGGTATAACACGTCCTTCCATATTGCAGCAAAAATGACCCCATTTATGGCACTTTGTGGATATCATCCACCATACATCACATCTTCTTTAAGGGAAAATGCTAGGGTTCAAGAAGTGGAGGATCACATCAAGAATCAACAAGAAGTGCTCCAAATATTAAAGGATAACTTAAATTTGGCACAAAATCGAATGAAACAATAGGCGGATCAACATCACAGTGAGAGAAGTTTTGATATGGGAGACTGGGTATTTTTACGCTTACAACCATACAAAAAACTATCTCTCAAGAAAGCTAAGAATGATAATGAATTATCTCCAAAGTACTATGGTCCTTACAAGGTTTTGCAAAAGATTGGTACTATGGCATACAAATTGGAGCTTCTTGCTTCTTCACGAGTGCATCCAGTTTTCCATGTTTCATGCTTAAAAAGGGTTATAGGCCAGTTCAAACAATATTTCCAGAACTTGATGAGGAAGGAAAAACCATATTGAAACCTGAATCAGTCACAAAAACAAGAACTCGACAACTACAAAATCGATCAATTTCAGAGTATCTCGTCAAATGGAAGAACTTACCCACTAAATATTCTACATGGGAGGATGAAAATTTTATACAAAAGCACCCAGAGCTACTCGAGCGTTGAGGACAACACTTTTTTGAAGGAGAGGAGCATGTTAGGTCCCTATATTACTAGTATAGTCCCTTATTGTTGTTATTATAACCCCCTTATTGTTATTATTGTACCCCTGTAACCCCCATATTGTTATTATTGTGCCCTTAAATTATTATTTTTAGGTCGGCTAAGATTACATTGTGGCCCAGCTAGGATTACATTGTGGCCCCATGGACTCCTATATATAGAAAGGAGGTTTTTTCATTTGTATCATCCAAGAATTTTTCATTCATGTAATGTATTTGAGGTTGCCCCCTCGAAGTGGCTTATTTCTAAGGCATTGATATCTCTTTTCTTCTATTTTTGAAGCTAGTTTCATAACACTTTATCATCTGGAGGCTCATCTTTTGTGAAGATGATGTTTGGATGCTATCTCCAATCAATCCCCACGTATGGAAACACAAACATGAAATACGCATGTTCATCCTCACTAGCCACTAGTGGTAGTGCCTCGGTAGAAATCCTAGTCAGATACTCCATTAGGCCCCTCTTGGGCAACATATTAAACATGAATACCCATCCGGACCTCAGTGATCAGCCTAGGAGGGCGACAGTAAAATGTAGACATCATCTTTAGAAACATCTAAGAAAATAAACAAAAAATATTTCAAGTGAAAGGGAAGGTTGCCCTCCCATGTATCAGTGTATGACATCTCTCTAAAGCCATGCAAAATGTCCTAAAAAAAATGGCAAACCATCTAATACAACGTGGCACCTAAATCAAAGAATCAACATAATACAAAATACAGAAACTAAAAAATTGTCCATCACTACTAGAATGTGCAATGGTGGTGACTAATAGCGAGAGGTGCCTAACCTCTTATGCAACAAAAGAATAATTTTATAGCCATCCACGACGAATCTGAAAATCTGTTAGATGGACGGCATGAGGCCCGACATATCTCAGAGTGTAGGAAATACCCATTGTGGACATCAAGGAACTTGGGAAAATCCCCCCCTCTCTTCGATCATATAGTGATAAATTAGATGTCCTCCTAAGAGAGCCTATACCACACCCCAATACCAACACAGAAACCATGTTCATCGGTACTCCATCGGGAGATAAGATGCACCAATAAGATAGAATCCACCTTCATCGATGTATCCTCTTCATAGTATTTGAGGAGGCCTACATCCCTTAAGAGCGCTTGGGTCGCTATAATAATAGGGAGAGGGTATAAATCCCTCTCCCTCTCTCTAGCATACCATGGTCGGACCATATTATATGGGTTCACCATTTTCTCTTGCTCTTGACGTTTCTCCCTCTACTAACGTCTTGGATACATCATTGACATACAAAATTCATGAGCCTCATACATAAAATACAAATTATTTTATTAAATGAAAATTTTGTTTATATATGGAAACATAACTTTCAATCAAATAAAATAAATCCATCGGTGTGCCAAAGACAGAGTCATACAACGGCTCCAGTTCCCTCTCAAACACAATCGCATCAAAATCTATGTGCACATATGTATGACACACCATTGTTGGTTCACAAAGTTAAATTTTCATAGTGGTGCATCAAACTTATGCATCAGTGTGAACAAATAACCTTTTCGCACAGGTATATAATGTTAAGGTTATCGAACGCACCAAGCTATAGCTATATTTTTAAATATTATTTTTATGGTGTGTTTGGTAAATATGAACGCACCAGGCATAATCTAAAAATTATACATACTGACGTACAATTTATAGCCCTCATTGTGTGGTTTTTTTACGAAATGCAATGTAACCGTAGTGGTGTGTTATGGTCATGAACTAAATTGTGGTGAACCCTGTAAATTACAGGTGCATTGCTATCAGTGTGAGTCGAACATATCGAGCACACTACGCATGGGAAAAAAAAATTTTAAAATGGAAATTCTAAGCTAATTTGAAATTCTAGTACACTAAAAAATTAAATTAGAGAGAAGTATAGAGGTTACCTGTAAATTTTCTCGTCGGGGAGGCATTATTGACACGTAATGGAGAATTTTTTTCCTTACAATGGTTTACAAAAAAGGGAAATTCAAGCAATGACCATGGTATGAAAGGATGGTGAGAAAGAGAAGCACCGACATTAGTGCACTTGCATGATGCAAGAGTGGCACTGGTGCTTCAGAGCTCTCCAACACTATAGATGGTAAAAATGGAATTTATGGCAGGGAGGTTTTTCTATGTAAGTCTCCTCCAGTGCATTAGGATAACTGCACCAATGTGGAAGATATCCAAGAGCACTATCTTTTTTTTAAACTAAAATATATATAATGGTGTATTCTAATACAAGTACCACATTGGTGCTTTATTTTAATATAGCACCATTATTTTCTTAAAATTAAAAACTCTCTAGAATTTCCCTTTAGAAGACACCCTACGATGATTTAATACATTTATAGCATCGGTGCAACATTGAAAAATAACACTAGAATTTTTTGAAATAAATAAACTATAGTGATTCTCCTTATTGGTATGCATCGAGGTGTTTTACTAATTGAAGGCATCGATGATTTGGGTGTATATAGCTCCAATAATGTATAAAATTTAACCTTTTTCGATGTTATTGATTATTTAAGAAACGGCTTGTTGTCTTATTTAGTGCACTATGTTTGTTTATTTTATAAAAATAAATTTTCCATGGTGCACCATGTTCTATGTAGCACTGATGCTTGTATGGATAGTAAAGAACTGTTGATTTATATATTGTAGATGTGCCATCCAAAAATCACTCTCTAAAATATCTGTCCACCCACGTATACTAGTGTCCTTTTCTACAAATGGATTTTTGGGCTATTTTTATAGGGGCTTCCACAAAAACCTCTGTTAGAAGGTCCTTTCCTTGTAGTGAAACTTTTTTTGTGAATTAAATTTTCCCAATTCTTGTTATTATTGGTGAAAATTGTAGTAGTGATTTTATTCGTTATTTGTTGTAATTAATTCCTAAACACAAATAATCTTCATAATATAGAAGAATAATTTCCAATAACTTCAATTAAGAAAATTTCACAAAAAGGTATAATATTTGTTATATCAATGCTAATTGATGCACTTTTTCTAGAATATATTTCCAATCCAATCTTATCAAGAGAGTCTAGTTTTCCAAAAATGTTTCCTTGATTATTATTTTTCATTCCAAGTGTCCATGTATCAAAGGTTTAAAGTATCAAATCCTTAAGTCTTTATTTCACCAAATTATATAATCAAATTTTGGAGATCGTTAGAGCACAAAATGAAGTAGCCATAATGCACTATAAAATACTTTTCCTCTCGCTTATCATCACTAGTTAGAGGACAAAATTCAAATAACATGGGGTTCAATTTAGAAATATGTTTGGTATACGAAGAGAAATTACATCCCACTAGTCTTCCACTTCAAGATTCGGTAAATCAATCTGACAAATATTCTTTTCTTTAACTCTTGGAATACATAGGTAATCATTTAATATATTTTGAGAATAAGGTCATGGTGAAATAACATGTTGGAGCTTCTACTTTGACTCACATTAGAAACCCTTCCCATACATATCGTTTGAATTCCCTTCTTTCCCAACCACGATGTAAATTTTCTGAATAATACCATGAAGAAAATACTTGCAACATAGAAAAGAGCACTCTGGAAAGGATTTTTAGTCGAAGAACTGAACTTACGGTTTAAGCCTTGGATTGGGATGATTAAATTGAAGTCATCATCGTTGAAACAAGGATTTACTTCAGAGCATGAAATGCCAGGAATCAACCCTCCGTGGAGGACGATAACCAAAGAATCCTAAATGTGAACACCTCACATTTGAATGTAAATTCTTCCAACCCTTCCTCTTTAATAGCCTCTCAATTCAATATGCTAATGTAGATTTGTAACATTAAGGTTGATGCTATGTTGACTAATATGGCCTCCATTCCTCAGAAACAACAACATTTAAAGAAGTTTATTGAAGGGAAAATACATTTTCCTATACATTTCCTCAAGGATGAACTAGAAGAGGATCCCCCTAAACTCAATGTCCTCATTTTAAATAACTCTAGAATTTTTTTCAAAATCCTCCCGTTTATGTCTCTATTAATGTTTGTGATAAAATTACCCATTTTTGTTTAGTTGACGATCGATCATAACCCAATGCCATGCCTAAGATCATTATCTAGGATTTAGGTTTGCAATGTTTTCAGGATAGATCCAAGAAAATAGTGGGTTATAATAATTATTAACAAACAACCATTGTGAGATAAAATATATCACATTAGTTTTATGTTCTCATTCTATATTATAACAACATGTCATAACCAAGTAATGGGTACTACTAATACGTAACTATTCAATCATCATTGGTGGAGACTCACATACTATAACAGGTGAGTATATGCCATTGGATGACACTCATATGACCTTTCCTAAAGATCGAAAAAATAATTTTTTTTTTGGGGAAGGAAAAATGTCATCCTATATTGAGAATTTTGATCAACCCCGTGTTAATTACATCAAACAAGACTTGGAGGTTTGCTTTCTTTCATTAAACAAGAATCACATCCTCCTTCCCATGTCAATGAAGAATATAAATTATGGAATATGAACTTCGATGGCACATCCTCAAATGAAGGAGATCGTTTCAGTGCTTTGTTGTAATCTTCCATTGGTAAGATACATAAATTTTCATCTAGAAGTGAATTTGAATGCATGAATAACATTGTTGAGTTCAAAGATTTCCTTTAGGTATTCAAGAAGTCCTCAATTTTGGTTTTAAAAATTTAATCACTTTTGATATTCTCAACTTATTTTAAACCATATAAAGAAAGGTATATTCTCCTTCTAATAAGTTAATCAAATGATATGCTCAAGCTTCATGGGAAAAAAATTCCAAATTACTTTCTTTTAATATTACTATGAATGTTTGCAGGAATTAAATGCCTTGTTTGATTATTCTGATATCCCTTGACTTCTTTTTATCTTTGAATATTGTATATGTAAATTGACATATACAATATTCACAAATAAAACTCTAACAGGGGATATCGTAATGATTAGACAAGGAAATTAATTCATTGCAAACATGAGTAATGTTAAAAGAAAATAATTTGGAAAAAAAATTCCATATAGGTTGAGTATATTTATTGATTAACTTACTATAAGGATAATATACCATTTTGATAACCTTGAATATAAATTGAGAGTCACAAAAATTTATCAAATTCTTACAACCCAAATTTAGAACTTGTTGAATACCTAAAATAAAGCTTTGAACTCAACAATGTTATTCATGCAATAAAATTAAGTCTTCAGGAATGTTGATGTATATTTCCAAAAAAAATGTACAACACAGAAAAAAAAACCCTTTCCAACACCCTTTCCTTCATCTGATGATGTGTCATTGAAGACCATATGGCATAATTTATCTTCTTGATCTTCACCAAAAAAAAATGGAATTTATGTCGTGGTGAAAATTAAATTAATTTTCACATTATTAACACCATCAATCTGTCATGTGTGTCAAAGTTTGATATGTATGATTTATCTATCGGCATAAAAAATATTATTTTGACATGTGCATGGTGCATATCGTTACATAAAAATATAGTTTACATTTTTGGCTAGGCTACCCATGGGTTGGTAGTACCAATGAGTAATATTTAATAGTATAGATAAAGTGAGAAAATTTCACCGTAAACTAATGCCCGCGAGGATATATCCTTTACAACCTGTCATTTTTAACATTTGAAATGATAAATGTTTGAGAACCATAATTTTTAGATTGCATCAACTTTGTATATATGTTAATTGCAGTGACGGGACACATTAACTTCAATAAGATTTATGATAGAATGAAGACCATATGTCTACACCTCTTATGGTAATTTCTAGGTTATTATGTTAAACAATATGATTTTCTAACCACATGTATCTATGTCATTCATGAACTGATCAATGAGTTGCATGCTTTCACTTTCACATTGTTTTTGTGATAAAAAATATATTTTATTATGAAATATAGTTTCTCAACGAGAGAGGTGTTCCTTGTTCTCTTTAGGCCAAATACCAATCATGGAACATGTGTATCCATGAATATCTTAGAGCCATCAACCTCATGGATATGTGAATATATGAGTACAATTAAAACTTTTGATACCATATATGAAAGGTATATCACATGATGTGTAATTTCTTGTAAGTCTATGTGCTAATATATGAACACGAAACTACACAATGATGTCATTTAATACTCTTTATTCCTCCAAGAGGCGCCACCTACTTAGAGCTTATAATATCTTAGGGGTATTATTTTTTTTATTTTTATTAGGAGTGGTGAAAGTGTCAAATGGATTGCACAAATTTTAATAAAAATATCTTAACAATAGGTTTCAAAAATGGATTTTTAAGGGACTCCTTAGGTTTTTTGAAAGCTAGCTAAGATTTACACATGTGTCTTGAGTAGGCTCTTACCCCAAAGGGGTTGAAGGAAAACATTGTTGATTTTTTTTTTTGGTTGATTTTCTGATTATGAAGGAGAGTGGTCCTAGTACATCCACATACTATTAACTAAGTGAGAGATGCCATGATGAAATCATGGTCCAGATAGGGGTGGATATATAAAAAGGAAATTAAAACACAATCTAGCATATAATTGGGTAGAAAATGAATTACACATTATAAATTGGAAGAAGCTTTTATATTTACGTATAATTTTCCTTATATTTTGAACCTGTAATATGTCTATTGTTAAATGTCTTGGAATGGTGTCTATCGATATGCAACCAATTTGATTATTTCTTGAGATAAAATTGGAATTTTATGTAAATTTATGTAATTTTGAAATAAATGGGAATATGAGTATATACCAATTAATTCAAACTTGCATCAATCTACATAAAATTCCAATTTTATCTCAAGAAAAAATTAAATTGAATTTCATCTCAAGAAATAATTAAATTGGTTTCATATTGATAGACATCATTCCATGAAATTTATGACTAAACACATTACATGTTATAAAAATATATATATAATGAACCTCTTGAAATATACTTTTTTGGATAGAAGGGTAGAGGGATTCTCTCTATTCTTTTTTAGTATCCCCAATGGTTGGATTGTAGTGGATGACTCCTAGTGGGTCATAATTAAGGGGATTGGACTTGCAATAGCCATGAAAAAGGGTTCCTTGATATACTAATCAATAAATAAATAAATTAGAATCACTAATGAAGTTATGAGTAAGAAAAAATCTACTTGAAGGATTGAATGAGGCTCTTAATCCTTCTAAATAAGGTTAGTCGATAGAAATTTTGATGGGGAATTTGTGGAATTATGTAGCGAAAATCCATTCACTAGTTGGGGGGAGAATTCTTAGAGTTTTTATGTGTATTTGTATCCTTAGGATGGATATGGATATTTTCCTAATTTTTGGGCACCTACCTATGAAGCATAGCTAAAGATCTGCAGGGATTCATAAGGGTTTCTATGGAATAACATCAATTTATAAATATGTATGTGGGTCTATCGCAACTATACCTCAAGTTTGGGTATGATGACAGAGGATGTTGTTGTCTCCATAATGAATTAAACCCTATATGTCAACACTTGGATTAAGGGCCAAGAATTCCTAAATTTTCTGTGCTATTTCCTCATGTGTACACCATTGAAAATCTTGGTCAAAATTCCATAACATCATTTTGGAAAGGGAATGTAAATTTATACTTGGCAATAACTTGGACAGAAAATGGATGTCGATTTGGGGGATATGGAAGCACCCAGAAAAACCATTTGGTGGCCAGATTGGTGGTATTGGAGCATTGGTTAGGTTATATTATCTAGATTTAAATAATCTTGAGACTCATAATATCCTCATTAATACATATTTAGTGTCATTGAAAAATTTTCCACATGGTATTATCTAGATCGAAATAATCCCAAGACCATTAATATTCTCATCAATAAATATAGTTGAAAGCGTCGTTGTTGTACTTTGATATGGAGTGAAAAATCTCTAGGTTGTATCAAAAGCATGAAGAGAGCTCTACATTTTTAATACACATTCATGTATCCCGTACATGTGGAAATATTGAGGACCAATGCATATAGCCTTCTAATGAGGCTTGGAGAGAATGTTTCCATGTATATAATTTTTATTCCAATATGGACATTAGAGGAAGATGTAATTATGGTTTAATAAAGGTTTATGTTGCACCCATATGACTCGAAATTAATATATTTATGTTAATAACTCAAACAGACACAAATTGAAAAATAATAATAATATACTTAACAATGATTTACACCAAACATTCCAGTTATGAGAAAATTATGTTTTATGCCCAACCTTTGAATTTTAAAGAAATTATATTTTGAGTGTGGAATGTACAAGTTTTAACAATAAATTAATGATAATTATGATTTCTATAGCATAACTTTAGAGCAAGGTGTTGTAATTCATTAATGATGAGGTAGTATTTTTGTATAGGGGATAAATACAAGTTTTTGGAATTTAATTAACATATTTTTAGTTTATTTCAATTATTAATTAGAGGACCATATAGTTTTCATGGTCGTCATATAGCTACATACAATCTTAATAAAATTTTAGAAAAGTAACACTTTTTAATGTGATATATATAATTTCTTAGACAATTAAGATTGATCTCAAATTTCCATAACATTATTAAAAAAAATACATATAGAAGTTGGAAAGAAGTCCACGAAAATTAAAAACCATAAGAATTACAAAAAATAACCAAGAATGCAGTAAAATCAATCAAACCAATTTGCAAACCTCCTACATAAATGAAATCGTTCTAAGATGATGACCACTAATTTTAAATCTCGAAATATAATCGATAAAGGAGAATACAGGGTTGTTGTAATTCAATTTAAAGGAAATAAATTAAATATTCAAGTGTTAGTCATCAATGTAACAAATTTTCCAGTGGAACCCAAATAGATAAACGATATTGAGCTATGATCTTATGAAAAACGAAATTGATAATGAAAAGGTGAGATAAACACAAATTTAGTGTATTTTCACTCATTGGTATGAAATTTGTAGATGGCCATAGATCAACAACAATCTTCACTCTTCATGGGATAGAATCAATGTCCTTTTCTCCTCAAATCATAAAGAAAACTCCTTAATTTAGGTCTTATATCTCTATTACCACCCTTGTTGATTTCCTACTTATTTTTCCTTCCTATTGAATGTCCTCCTTCACTACAACATTAGTTTTTAATGAGATGGATTGGAAGACAACCATCGTAATAGTTAGTTTCAACTTCCAAATAAGTTATTTGGAATCTCAACATCATTAAAAAATTAGTTACATGCTGATTGTAAACTATACAAGAAATTCTGCAAGGATCCAGTTATGATAAATTTATCTTTACTAATTATCCATCCCTTAGGAATATGTCTATATATTGTATGATAAGTGTAAATGGAGAAAATGAATTATTCCTATTTTTTTATTACTACATTATATGAAATCAGTTAAACAGGTTATCAAATGATCTTTATAACTAAGTGTTTCCTTCTAATCATCTATTATATTTACACCGTAAGGTGTTTCCATTTGGGAAGAAAATCCCTATGTTCCATTATGTACAGTCCTGCATCGTTGACTTGATGTGTTAGATGATTTAAAAATTATCATTATAGGAAGTGGGAATGGTGCATTGGAGGTTAGTTACAAAAAATACTACACTGAAATTTCGTTACAATAACGCCTCATACCACTCTAAATCCTAAGAGAGAGTAAAAAGGCGAGAAAGGATTTCGACCCTAGTTTGCTTAGGCATTGTGCAGTTTCCACATCATAACGCCCTTCATAGTTATGAATATCCTAGGGAGGTCTATCTTCTTGTTCCCCTAGTTCTGATTATTACCAGCCCCTTCTTTTCCAATGGCAGTGATATAGACGCTCCTACTGCACCTGTCTCCTGGTTCATTGCCCATTCTTCTCCATTGTATAGAGTCGAGAGATGGGCAGCTCTAGCGGTTGTGGTCAAGTTAGTACCTGTGACATGTAACCAAAGAGGATTAAACCATCCCATCATATGTATTGAAAGTGGGAGAGCTCTAGTTTCACACCATTCTTTTATGGTGTTTGATGTTGTGTTTGTGCATGAAAAAAGGACTCTGTGTTTGAAAGTAAGGATGGAATTAATATAAAGCCTATGGTGGATGATTTTCCTAAGGAATTAATGGTTGAGTATAAGTTGGTCATAGCTTATACTATCGTGGGGGATTTCCACAACATCCATCTGTCCATAACATATGAAAGCATGTTTCCTATATTTTTTTCAGAGAAGGGTGCCTGGGGCCTGAAAAATTGGCCAATGTAGATGGGATGTGTGATGTCATATATTTTCCTCTCCTAGAAGGGCTCGTCATGTGTCACATAATTATTTTAATATTCAACTTGGTTCCTGACTTCTGGGAAATTGGGTAGCTTTTCGAGTGATGCCTATCCACAGGCTCAACGAGCGTCCCACTCTGTGATTTAGCTTTGACGAGAGTGGTTATTTACCTATGAATATTATTAGCATCTTTCTATATAAATTTTTTGAACTATTTTGACTATAATTATGAGTATCGAATCTGAAAAATTCAATTGTCCAATGCGGAGCATGATGCATCGTGTAGAATTTTGATACGATAAGTGTGGAAGTATAGTTGTTCCTATTGGAAATTTTCAATTTGTATCAGAAATTGGAGCATATTTTTAACCCAAAACCTTATGGGTGAGGCTATGCATGAATAAATATGAATGATGAATCTTATATCATTTGGGTTATTGGTTTCTCTGTAATTTGGAAACCACCCATAACAAACATCATACACATAGTTTTGTATTTACCCTTTTACATTTATAGTCTCAAAATTAATTTTGATAGTTGTCCAACTCATTACAATGAATGAGAACTATTGGTGTTTGAAAGGAAGTATCAGTTTACTCGTAATGAATGTCCAATATCCTCAACTAGATGGGATAGAATAGGAACCTTACTAACGCACAAAAAAAATTACAATGGTATATAAATACCTTGTACATATATTATACATATACAATAAGTTCTTCAATTAATACATTGAGTTTTAGAGGATTTTTTCTTAAATTATGGAAGTTATTACTGCAGTATTTACTTCACTATGAATTTAAAAACTCGTTAAAAATATTTTTTTTAATTATAGATCTCATGAATATACACATAAATAAATTTCATATTTATTTACCCAAAATTTAACCCTGCAAATTTGTTGAGACATAATTAAGAAATTTTTTTGGTAAAAGGCATCCAAGTATACCTCAAAATCATGGATGAAAATAAGCAGACTCAAGAAAGAAATCAAGAAATAAGATATAAGCTTAAATCATAATAAGTTATTTAAAAATAAAATTAGTGGAAATGTTAGGCTTAATTCATAAGAAATCATTGAAAATTAAAATAGGTGGAAACATCCTAGCATATTATCTCTGTTAATTGATTAAGGGGAGGCATGAAAAGGTCCCGTGGTAACAAATTCTTCTTAGTTATCAAAACCAAAGGAAAAAATAATATACATAAAACTGTGTGGGCAAGAAAAACTGTAAAATTTCCAACCAAAAAAATATCGCTCAGATTTAAAAGAATTTCTTCCAACAAAATGGCTTCATCTAGAATTACGAAATAAGAAAACTCGACTACTATCCTAAAGAGGTTAATAAATCAGATATCATAATTCAGCAGTTGGAACCAATAGAAAGGCCAAGTACCATCCTATAGATAATAAATTCAGCAATAGGATACAATAGAAAACCATCCATGTATATATATTATAGTGGTATATAATTACAGTGGTATAAAAATACCATGTATATATATTATGCAAATACAATAAGTTTGAGTAATGTATTAAGAAAAATTATAAATATAGGTTAAACTAATTCATTGGGATTTAATATAGGTTTAATTAGTACATTGAATTTTAGAGGTTTTTAATTAAATTATGTTTATTTATATAGGAATTATTCTTTTCAATCTCTCAAAGTCATCTAACATACAAATAATGAAAATTATTATTGCTATGAATTTAGAAACTAGTTAAAACTATTTTTTGAATTCCAGAGCACATGAATATACATATAAGCACTTGCTTCTCTATTTACCCAAAATTTAACCTTGTTAATTTATTGAGACATAAATACAAAATCCCATCAACAGACCATGATAACAGACATCCCAGTATACCTCAGAATCATGGATGATAATAGGTAGACTCTAAAAAATAATCAAGCAATATAAGCCTAAATTATTAATCGTTTAAATTTAAAATGGGAGGAAACGGTTTACTTAACTTTAGTTGGAGGAAATAGGGATATAATGACATCAACATCACTAGGGATAAACATTGTTTAGTTTTCCCTCATGCAACGTCCTACCATATTCTCTTTACTCACTGATTAAGAAGGAGTCACGAAAAGGTATTGTGGTAACCCAATGCTTCTTGGTCATCGAAAGAAAAGAAGAAAAATACAATACATAACATTTTCTGGCACAAAAAAACTGTAAACTACCCAACATAAAATATTTAAAAACATTTATTCCCACAAGATGGCTCTAGTTGGAGTTAGGTTCCATAATTAGACCTTGCTACGAAATAAGAAAACTAAAATCACATGTCATAATTCGACGATTGGAAATAATAGAAAACCATACTACCATCCTCCAGAGATTAAATTCGGCACTTGGAAACATTAGAAAACCATCCTCCATATTCTAGTATGTCTTCCTCATTATTTACTAAAAGTAATTGTACAGCTTCTCAACCAAAGCATATGAATATACCATGTCCACAAAGCTACTTTTAATGCTACCCTAGGGAGTTCTCGATGAACTTGCCTCATATGTGTTGGGGGGGAGAATGGTTCGAGGTAGAGTGGTTGCCACATAACAATAGCTACAAAGTCTCCATTCTCCATTTTAATAAGTTCCATTCCTGAGAATTCATTAACTTGGGTTGTATTTTTTTTCCAATGAAGGCCATATTCACGGTCATTATATTCATAGCCCACAATATTTTCCATATTGATATTATATCCTTTGATATCAATCTCACAAAAATCATCGACTTCTTGTGGGTTTCCATGGGTCTATTTGTTGATCGTACTACGTAATACCAACATATTTCTAATGATATTGTTTTGGATGTGCCCTGTCCCTATGCAGTAATAAACATTGTGATTGTTTTCTCCATAATATTGGGAGATCGTGCTCCCAAGGTTTAGGTATGTTGGGAATTAAACGTGTCAATAATGTCAATTGTTTCCATACAAAGAAAATGTGTTAGCCCTAGATATACTTTCCACTTCTTGTTTTCCTAGATTGTGTCCATATACAATATGACACTGTATTGCAGAATTTTTGGTACTAATGTGATAATATATCCCCAATTTCTTTCATTCCAATAAGTATTATTCACTTTATTCCAGGATGCACTTGGGCTACGAGGCCTTGATGTAACCTTTCTAGATCCTTTCTAAATCATTTTTCATAAGTTTCAACTTCCTTTACTATCATTGCATCCTCAATATTTCGTTTCTTCTCAATCTAGATTTGGTTTTGGTCCTCACATAAGGAACATTTATCAGATTGCAAAATTGCATTTTCTTCCCCTAAAGCTTGATGAGATTCAAACTGACCATAATGTGAAAATCCAGTTAAACAATCTTTGTGTTGCAATCCCTCATAATCAATGCAAATCTAAGCAAACGCATGACTATGCCTACCTTCTTGAGAAAATAGACCTCAATTTGGAACTTGCTTTTGAAAATCCAACAAAAATAAGACCTATGTGTTCTTCTCTTTGCTTCAGTTATGACATCGCAAATCTAGAGAAAGACACACTAACTATGGATTTTTGTTTGAAACTATGGCCCAAATGACTAATACATAATCTTTCTTTTCCTCTATTAATCTACTATGAAATATAACTCCTAAATGCCTTGAAATATCTCTCCACATGTCTTCCATATGCAGTGCCACCATTTATCAACATGTTATTTATTGGAAATCACTTGGAAGATGATCATGTATCTTCCAAATTTCTATATTATTATCCCAGAACCTAGAGAGCCTTTCCCTACAAAAAATAGCAATGCTATCAGTATTTTTCCTGAGGGAATCATAGTATGTGAAGCCATATTCCTTCTCACAATGCTCTTTATACCACTCATTCTATGCCATAACAAATTGCTTCAGAATCATAGAAAACAAACACTACTGACATTAGAAATTAATATCAAATATTACAAAATAAGAATTAACAAACATAAATTTTAAATAATTTTAGGGATAGCCTCTTTTCCTGATCAAAGTTTCCAGGCTCAAAAGAAAACAGCAATGCGATTCTCAATATTTTATATACTTTAATCATTGCACAAATATTCAAAGGTCAAATTAATAAAATCAACATTCTGATAAACACTTGTGCTCCATCAGATTACAAACGTGTCCACTTACAAAATGGAAGAAACGAGGTACTTAACATCCCATGCCCAACAAATGTTTCTCTACCTATATATATGTGTAACATTTTTATTTATATAAAGTAGAATATATATATATATAAGATTCCTAAATGTATCAAATTATTCGGAGAGATTTTACCTTTGAAGTTTAAAATTTTCTATTGTCGCCTTGCATAATAATTCCATATGGTTAAATCTATGATACTTGATAAGTCATTTCACTTGTATAAAATCGAGTGAAATATTAAATGCTTCAGTAGATATTTAAAATTCTATTTGAAGAGGAAATTCATTATCACATGAACATTAACATGAGTGGCTTTGAGCTGTAATGACATTTCTATATTTTAAGAGGACTTTGAATCAGTTTTTATAATTCTTTCTCCACTAATGGACTCTTTTATGACATGTTTCAAAAGAGAAACATTTCCTGTATGCTCTGAAAATAAGTCTTTTATGATATTATGATATGGTTTTTCATGGCTTTGCATTGTCAACTGAAGCATCTTCAAAAAATTTTGGATGCATCAGACCTATGAAGCCATGAAATTCCCTTTCTGGGGTTATGTTTTTTCCTCAAATATTAAACCTATGCCTGAAATAGGTGTGAAAGGAAGGCGTGCTTCAGAAAGTAAATAGTCAAGGGTCTCTCTCCTAGAAACAAAGAAGAAATTCTCTATTAGTTCCAAAACATCAAATAGGCATGGCCACCTGATTGAGTAGCATAATTGAGAGCACACATTAGGCTTCAATAAGTGCATCAGATTAATCTTTCATAACGAAGCAATTCCCAACACTCTAATGAACCTTGATCTTAGGACAGAAAATGGAGTAATACTGTGGATGGATTGGGACAACTCACTAGACCCTCACTCTCATCCTTATGCATTAGTTTGTTAAATTAAATAAATAGTCCCCAACCTAATCACAACTTATATAATACTTTCTCGTCCCCTCTCTCCATGGAAGTTGAGCGAGCTCCCATACCGAAAGGTCAGTTAATCATCACGACATAAGTAAGTGTAGAATGTAAACTCATCAATTTAATTTATGGCCAATTGATATGGGTGTTCCAAAGGAAAGAAACTGAATAATAAGGGTGGGTGCAGTTGAAGAGAAAGATTGAGAGGTGGTTTTCCAATATGGATCCCTCAATTTATATAATAAATTTTAGCAGCTTACCCTTAATCCATTGAATTTGGTTTTCCTAGTGAATTAGTCAATACCACAATCTGAGAAGGATTTTATGGATTTGGAAGTAATAACATGTCTTCCACATTTCTTTAACTACATAAAATTTCCTCAAGAGGACTTCACGACATTAATTGAACCTGCCACATATGATTCGTTGTAGCAAATCAACTGTAGATTTTATCGTTAATGGGGGAGCTAATAGATTTAACGTGGAAAAAAAATAATCACTCCTCCTTCTCCCTCCTTCGATATCGTCGTTGGCTTATTCACTGGTATACTTATTTTGGGATTGTATCAATTTACAAGTTGGATATTTTGTTTCCCTTGTATCTTATTTCTTACAGTATTAACACAAATTTTCAAATAAACTTTTGCGATGAATTTTCTATTTTGTTTAGCATATGTTCTTGTTAACATGTGCCAATAGAGTTGTGGACGAACTCCGGACATCTAAAACCTCTATGGATGTCTCTCTATTTTGATTGGTGCTTTCCAGTCTCAAGGGGATGTCTCTAGGGTTGTATGTTGTTCTTTTTTCTACTAAGATTGGTTGAGGGGAGAGGTTGGAGTAGAGAAACTTGTATGTTGAATTTTACCCATGACCATGAAGCTCAACTATTTGATGTTTGAAGGATAGAGGATGCATTTAGTGTAGGAGCCTTGGGAGTTTTGGTGTTAAGGCCTGCACCAACAAAAATATTCAACCTATTATGTTGGAACATGAAGAAAACTCACAAGGTTTCAATAAACTTAACATTTTGGAGAAATATATGGCAACGTAGAAAATTATGGTTCAATATCTACATACAATGTGTGTGGGACACATTAGAGGTAAAATACAAATTTCCATTGTGTCTCATGATCAAAAGTGCAAAGATCGTGAATTGACTTCTTACAATACTTACAGAATTTTTTTTTTGAAAAGGAACAAAGAGATCACAGTTTACTGTTCATTATAAAAATAAATTCAAAAGAGGAAAATCAAGAATGAATATTTCCCTATCTACAAGTTAGAAAACCTATTACTGAACTAATTAGATTGCCATTATTGTTTTCTCATAAATCAACCCAAATAAGGTTCTTCCTTGATTCCACTAGAGATGGAATATTAAATAATATTAACCATGAAGGAAAGAATGGGAAGTGTTGTCCAACCACATCAATAAAACACATTGTTTACACCACAAATAATTCCCCTTGAGCCAATATCCATATGCATAGAAAACAATTTATGTACAACATATCTCAGTAAACGCTACAAAAAATATTGCATATCCATAGTTTCAGAATTCCTTCCCCAACTACCTTCCCTAGCATAGCTCCCATTTATCAAATAAAGCATATAGAAACCCAACCTCGTGGATATGAACATTCTACAATAATGAAGTGCATACCAAAAGCCATGGGCCTCAGACTAATACATGAGTACAAATAATTAGATTATATAAGTATGATGACAAATTAAGTGGCTTGGCCTTTATTTTTTCTGCCATAATTTTATAGGCCTATTGAATCTCCTACTATGGAAGATGGCATTACAGTATCAAGAGGATGTCCCTAGGGGTTGTATGTTGTTCTCAAACAAGTTAGTGCCACCTATCACAAGAAACATGTATAATGAAAAAATGAAGAGCAATAGCTAAGGGGAGTGCAAAAATGTACATTAACCTAACATGTCTTCTAGGGTAATATCAAAAGATAAGACACCCTAGTCCAACAAGACAAGTGCAAAACTTTGTATATGAACTTAATGAAACTGAAAACTTTTTAACGCATTAGACCTTTGAAGCCATGAAATCCGCTTTCTGGTTTTTTTTTTTTCCTCAAATCCTAAACCTATGGCCGAAATAGGTGCAAAAGCAAGGTAGGCTTCAGAAATTAAATATTCAAGGGTATCTCTCCTAGAAACAATGAATAAATGCTCTATCAGTTCCAAAACATTAAATATACATTGTCGCCCAACTGAGTACCATAATTGAGAGCAAAGACTACGCTTGAAAAAGCACACCGGATTAAGCTTGCATAACGAAGTAGTTTTCAACACTCTAATGAAACCCGAGCTTAGGTGGGATAAAGGATTAATAGTTTGAATGGAGTAGGACAACTCACCGAACCCTACCTCTCATCCATATGCATTGAGTTGTTAACTTAAGTAAACAGTCCCCAAACTAATCACATCTTATATAATAATTTCATGTCCCCTCTCCTCACGGAAATCGAGCGAGCTCCCATATCGAAAATTTGGTTAATCACTGCGACATAAGTAAGCACGGAAGGTCAAGTGATTTATTTTATTTATAGCCAGTTGAGACGGGTGGTCCAAAAAAATGTATTGTGGTAATAATTTGTAAATTTTAAAATGAGTTCTTAAAAGTGGAATTACCAATTCCTACTAAAAAACTATTGCAATATTTAGTGATATAGCAACATAGAAAACTTGGAATATCTTCTCTTTTTTAAAACTTGGAATATCTTCTCTTTTTTTAAGATTTTATACTATTATGTCATTAGAAGAAAGCTTTTAAATGTAATTTTTTGTTTAAGTTTAGAAGAAAGTTTTTAAATGTATTTTGTTGTTTAAGTTTAATGTGTTTTTGTTTCTTTAAATAAATTGATAATTTTTGAAAACTATTATAAACAACAAGAAATTGTATACTCATTAAAATATCATTTAAAACTAAATTAATTTACTTATTTTCTAGATAGAAAATCTTTCGGATTAATCACATCATTAGGATTTGGGATTTGGTCGACGTTTCAAACCATCTGACCTTATCGTGAGGATGAACCACATTAGATGGTTCGAAACGTTGACCAAATCTTAATGATGTGATTAATCCAAAAGATTTTGTATCTACATTATGGATCACAAAAGTCTTAGATCTAACATAATTACTTATATCGAACCGTTCATGACGCCGAAATCGCAATGACGAGACCTTTCTGGTCACTCAGGTTCGGACCTGTTTCAAGTACTTCCATTTTTTATCATATGAATTGATCTCCTGATAACGGATGGAGCGGGACAACTCACTAGACCTTGACTCTCATCCTTATGCATTGGTTTGTTAAATTAAATAAATAGTCCCCAACCTAATCACACATTCTATAATATTTTTCCATCCCCTTTCCCCATGGAATTCAAGCAAGCTCCCATACCGAAAGGTTAGTTAATCATCACGGCATAAGTAAGTGCTCAAGGTCAACTCATCAATTTAATTTATAGAGAATTGATACAAGTGTTCCAAAGGAAAGAACCCGAATAACAAGGGCGGGTGCAGTTGAAGAGAAAGATCGAGAGGTGGTTTTCCGAGATTTCCCCCTCGATTTATATAATCAATTTTAGTAGTTTACCCTTAATCCATTGAATTTGGTTTTCCTAGTGAATTAGTCAATACCCAAATCCGAGAAGGATTTTATGGATTTGGATGTAATAACATGTGTTCCACATATCTTTAGCTGCATAAAAGTTTCTCATGAGGAATTCATGACATTAATGAAACCCGCCACATCTGATTCATTGTAGAAAATCAACTGTAGATTGTATCGTTAGTGGGGGAGCTGATAGATTTAACATGGACAAAACATAATCACTCCCCCTTCTCCCTCCTTCGGTATCGTCGTCGGCTTATTCACTGGTATATTTCTTTTGAGATTGTATGAATTTACAAGTTGGATATTTGTTTCCCTTGTGTCTTATTTCTTAAAGAATTAACAAAATTTTTCAAATAAACTTTTGTGATGAATTTTCTATTTTGTTTAGCATATGTTCTTGTTAACATGTACCAACAAAGTTGTGGACCAAATCCAGACAACTAAACCCTCTCTTGATGTCTCTATGTTTTGATTGGTGCTTTCCAGTCTCAAGGGGATGTCTCTAGGGTTGTATGTTGTTCTTTGTGTCTACTAATATTGGTTGAGGGGAGAGGTCGGAGTAGAGCAACTTGTATGTTGAAGTTTACCCATGACCATGAAGCTCAACTATTTTATGTTTGAAGGATAGAGGATGCATTCAGTGTAGGAGCCTTGTGATTTTCGGTGTTAAGGCCTGCAACAACAAAAATCTTCAGCCTATTCTGTTGGAACATGAAGAAAACTCACAAGGCTTCAATAACCTTAACATTTTGGAGAAATATATAGCAACATAGAAAATTATGGTTGAATATCTACATACAATGTCTGTGGGGAACATTAGAGGTAAAATGAAAATTTCCATTGTGTCTCATGTTCAAAAGGGAAAAGATTGTGAATTGACTTCTTACAATACTTAAATACTTGTTAAAAACTTGAGAATGAGTATTTCCTTATCTACAAGTTATAAAACCTATTGCTGCACTAATTAGATTGCCATTATTGTTTTCTTAGAAATCAACCCAAATAAGGCTCTTCCTTGATTCCACCAGAGATGAAATATTAAATAATATTAAACATGAAGGAAAGAATGGGAAGTGTTATCCAACTACATCAATAAAACACTTTGTTTACACCACACATAATTCCCCTTCAGCCAATATCCATATGCATAGAAAATGATTTATGTACAACACATCTCAGCAAATGCTACAAAAAATATTGCATATCCATAGTTTCATAATTCCTTCCCCAACTACCTTCCCTAGCATAGCTCCCATTTATCAAATAAAGCATATACAAACCCAACCAAGTGGATATGAACATTCTACAATAATGAAGTGCATACCAAAAGCCATGGGCCCGAGACTGATACATGACTACCAAGAATTATATTATATAAGTATGATGACAAATTATGTGGCTTGGCCTTTATTTTTTTTGCCATATTTTTATAGGCCTATTGAATCTCCTAGTATGGAAGAGTGGCATTACAGTATCAAGAGGATGTCCCTAGGGGTTGTATGTTGTTCTTAAACAAGTCACTGCCACCTATCACAAGAAACATGTATAACGAAAAAATGAAGAGCAATAGCTAAGGGGAGTGCAACATAGTACATTAACCCAACATGTCTTCTAGGGTAATATCAAAAGATAAGACACCCTATTCCAACAAGATAGGTGCAAAACTTTGTCTATGAACTTAATGGAACTGAAAATTGTTTCACGCATTAGACCTTTGAAGCCATAAAATCCCCTTTCTGGGTTTTTTTCTTTTTTTTCTCAAATCGTAAAGCTATGGCTGAAATAGGCGCAGAAGCAAGGCAGGCTTCAGAAAGTAAATAGTCAAGGGTATCTCTCCTAGAAACAAAGAAGAAATTCTATATTAGTTCCAAAACATTAAATACGCATTGTCGCCCAATTGAGTAGCATAATTGAGATCACAGACTAGGCTTGAAAAAGCACACTGGATTAAGCTTGCATAACAAAGCAGTTTCCAACACTCTAATGAAACCTGAGTTTAGGTGGTAGAAAGGATTAATAGTTTGAATGGAGTGGGACAACTCACCGAACCTTGCCTCTCATCCATATGCATTGAGTAGTTTGAATGGAGTGGGACAACTCACCGAACCCTGCCTCTCATCCATATGCATTGAGTTGTTAACTTAAGTATACAGTCCCCAAAATAATCACATCTTATATAATAATTTCATGTCCCCTCTCCCCACGGAAATCGAGCGAGCTCCCATATCGAAAGGTTGGTTAATCACTGCGACATAAGGGCGGAAGGTCAAGAGATTTATTTTATTTATAGCCAGTTGAGATGGGTCGTCCAAAAAAATGTATTGTGTTAATAATTTGTAAATTTTAAAATGAGTTCTTAAAAGTGGTATTGCCAATTCTTGCTGAAAAACTATTGCAATAGTTAGTGACATCGCAACATCGAAAACTTGGAATATCTTCTCTTTTTTAAGAGTTTATACTATTATGTAATTAGAAGAAAGCTTTTAAATGTAATTTGTTGTTTAAGTTTAGAAGAAAGTTTTTAAATGTAATTTGTTGTTTAAGTTTAATGTGTTTTTGTTTGTTTAAATAAATCAATAATTTTTGAAAATTATTATAAACAACAAGAAATTGTTTACTCATTAAAATAATATTTAAAACTAAATTAATTTACTTATTTTTTAGATAGAAAAATCTTTCGGATTAGTCACATCATTAGGATTTGGTCGACGTTTCTAACCATGTGACCTTGTCTTGAGAATGAACCACATTAGATGGTTCGGTGATGTGATTAATCGGAAAGATTTTCTATCTACATTATGGATCACAAAAGTCTTAGATCTAATATAATTACTTATTTTTATTAATAATGAAAATTAATATTTATTATATAAATTAAATTAAATACAATTTGATTTAAAAATATATAAAATGACGATTATAATCTTTAAAGCTAATTTTTAATCATGCCCTATCATATTAGCGAGTGTATCGTTAGCTTATAATTTTATAAGCTACCGAAAATTTATTTGAGCTATTGAAGTTGGCTCCACACATTAATCTTACAAAATGAAATCATAAAAATTATGTCAATAAAATTTAAACCGACAACACTGATCGTTAAAAAGCACGTGCTCTCTATTGCTCTGATTACGAACAAGATAGTTTTCATTTCCGACATTACTCTCGTGTAACTGCATTACATATAAAAATTTCCATGATTTGCCACTGAATATGAATACAAACAATAGCCCGGAACTTTTCCATAAAAATTGAGAATCATAATGGACATAAGAACGGATGGAAAAAATTTATGACTAAAAAACGTGAAGTGGGATCAACAGATGATGGCATCTATCCCAATTATCGATTCGTAGGCATGGCAGTTTTCCTCAGCATCGCGGAAGATCTCTTGGAGGTGACTGGAGACTCAAAAGAGCGTCAGGTCCATTGTTAACCACAAACACCATGGCTAACCCCCATCTTATGTGCACGTCCAAGTGGCAGTGCATCACCCAAACTCCTGCAATAAGTAATCACCATCACCATTACCACTATATACAAAGTATCATCAAATTCAGAAAAAGAAATCACACAAAAGGAAAGTGGAATCCTGTGAAATAAACTCTCACCTGGATTGTCAGCTACGAATCTTATTGCAGCCCAACCATTAACTGGAACGTTCACAGTGTTTCGCATAGGAGGATCCACCAGGTTGAACTTCTGAGGATCCGTTTGTGAATTATAATTCCCAAAGCCTGCTCCCACGATGTAGAAATCGTAACCATGGAGATGGATAGGATGGCTTTCACCGGCAAATATATTCGTTCCCTGAAGAATTACTTGCACCGTTGTGTTATACTTAAGAACTTTCACTCTTGTACCTTTCACAGGAGACCACAGAGTTCTGCTTATATTCTGTGCGGTATAATCAAATCGCACAGAAGGGTTATCAGGGAAGTCTATGGAGAATACTCCTTTCATGCCAAAATGATGAGCTTGAAGAATTGAGGAAGTGGTTGGCAGGACAAATGATATGTTATTCATACTTGCTGCAAATCTTGATCCGTTGGGGCCTCCACAAGACTGCCCCGGACATTTGATCAACCCTAAACCTATGGTGTAGAACAGATTCTCGTTGACCCTCTGAGGAACGAAGACGGGGTGATCTTTTGAGGCCAAGCTTCTGAGACCATTGGCGAAGCTAGTGGCACTCTTGGTGTCGTTATAGAATGGAAGATTCGGCATGATTGGAGCTGATTTGTTAGAACTCCCCTCGTATTCTAAAATGGCAGTGGTAGTGGTGTTATCGAATGGAACCCCTTGCCCGCTGGAATATGCTCGAGCAGCCATGTAGTATCTACCTGTAGTCTGATTGGCAGTTACAAGTATGTCTGCTGTCTGGCCGGGGCCGAGCATCACAACATTCGTTTTAAGAGGTTTTGTATACAAAGCATCTACAGCAACAATGGTCATTGTGTGGTTAGCCACCGAGAAGAATAGGTCACTATTGAGAGCAGCATTGATGACGCGTAGAAGATTAGTTTCCCCAGCTTTTACAGAGACGCTGAAGGTATCTGCAAGTCAACCGTCATTTGCCATTAGTGGCCAATTATTTCCGAGCTTACAGCTAAATTCGGAAATAGCTGAACAAATTCAGTCTATTGTACTTATGCGTTACCTGAAGTGGAACATTTGTATAGGTCGCCTGGCTGTCCATTTATAGTAAATGCATCTGAAACGTTGGGGGCAGCTCCTGTTCGGGTTGCTTGTTTCACAACATCCATGGGATTCCTATTCCACCATTCTCCTGTCAAATATTTCATTCGCATTAGAACTTGAATTAAAATCAAGCGCAATTAATATTTCTAACCGGAAGAGCATAACAAATTGAAAAACTATAGCATACCTAGAAGAATGGGAATCTGGCGATGCGGCCTGGTAAATTTAAAGGGATATGTGGTTCCCAGCCTAGGCAAGATGATCAAGGCTCCATAGACAGTAGCTCGAAGCCATGAGCTGTGCGCATGCCACCAGAGAGTTCCTTCTTGGCCAGTGACGGTGAATTTGTATGTGTAACTTCGCCCTGGGCGAATGGGACATTGTGTTATAAATTCAGGTCCATCCGACCACCCTGTGCGGAATTGGCGCACTCCATGCCTGTAAATACAAACATAAACAAGATGCTCTGCGGTTTAATAAGACTAAAAATGCATTAACATCAATATGTTCTACTCTTGTTAGAGACGTACCAGTGAATTGTAGCGTTATATTGTGCCTGGTTGTGGACTTTGATTTTAAGTTTGTCTCCGTTTCTGACATGCAGAGTTGGACCAGGGAACTGTCCGTTCACAGTGATGATATTGTGCGTTCCACATAGCTTTTTCACAGGTGTAGATCGAAGCTGAATTTGCGATTAACCAGCCACAAACCATACATTAGTTTAATAAGTGACTAGTACCGATGCCTGTTTATTACTCATACAGAGTCAATGAGAGGAGGCAATTACTTAATGTGAATGTTTCCTAGATAAATTACCGCAATTCATACAGAAGAATTCATTATACATCCATGTTAGTGACAGACATATGTAGTGCACAGAGCGCTCATGATAATACCAGAAATTGCACGTTAATGTTTATTCTATCTTACACAGAATCGACAGGCTTTCCTATTATTTCTATGCGTGTAGTATACATAAAGAAAAATGTATGTAAAAAAAGCTAATGCACCAGGATGCTTCGTCTAAATCGACTATAGATTTGTTTTTCAGATATCAATATATATTTTTTCTAACACCCAATGGGTTAAAGCAATTAAGACTTAAAATTCCAAGGAAGCAACATGATCACCCTCACTATAACACCTTTTTTCAAGCAAACTCTAACCTACATTTTAAATCATTGGAATATTGAAGTTGAGAAGACGTACAAGGAATATATGTTTGTGTAGCTTCGCCGAGGTCATACCAGTCAGCCAGGTTAGGCATATGACTATCCGAACCAACCTAGTTGCCCACAAATGTTGATTAAACCTTTCCATTCAATATATATAAACTGCACTGTTTCTAGCTATTTCAACGTACTGAAGCTCCACAGAAGCCAAAAAAAACAAACATATAATATGCCAGAGGAGGGAGGGAGGGACAAGATAGGCATGAATCAGAAAGTACTGAGATCAATGTATATATATATACATGTAAATTGCCAGTTGAACTCCGTTCAGTGTGAATTTGGTGATAAGTCTATGCTCGAGTTGTTAAAGCCGTAACAAAAATGTTAAAGTTGGTGAAGTTTGAAGTTGTTGGAAAAGGTTAAACTCGGTGAAGTTAGGCGCTGACCTCCACAAAGATGAAGACACACTCTTGGTCCACGTGTAGGACACGTCGAAGAAACACCCGAGTAGCCTGCGTATTTAAAAGCTCTCTTTCCTCCTTTACACAATCACGGTGCCCCTTGCGATAATCAATATCTTCTGTCCTCGTTACTTCCAAAAAACTGCATTTTATGCTAATTATTTATCCCAATTATTTCTTATGCACAATATATGCAAAACAAGCAACCAGCAACAATGAATGCTCTTAGTCAAGGTTTGTCGATCGCTCAACAGATGATAAAATTCTGAAGAATAAGGCATCCTCCTTTCGATTATTACCTTGAAACATTACATTTTGCATTAGACAATCAAATCCTTACCTTCCAAGTTTAAATGGTGGTTATCCAATATAACATTTGATCACGGGATCATATTAATTTCTACCATGTTTCCAATACCCTGTGTATTTTGGCTTTCGTTAATGCTACAGAATATGAAGAGTAAAACCAGTAGACAGCTGCAACATTTCCAGTAAGTCCGTTCTTTATACTTTCAGTTCTCATCGCATCCTCAAACACGATTCTATTTTTACAAATTCTTGTCCAATGTGATGCTCAAACACGTATTAATTATTAAAATACATTTCTTCTTCCATTCCTATCATTATGAGCGTAGTTAAATATTATTATATATTGGAGTTGCTGAAACTCATTATTAGTTAAGTTCATTACAAATTATCATTTTAATTAGTACTAATTACAAATATCTATCTTATGCATGTTTATATTAGAAACTCATTATTCGTAATGTTGCTAATATAAATTCTGTATTATTCGTGTATCTACTTCAAATTATTCGGGTGTTGTATACTAATATATCATCTTAAAACATGAAAGAAACTTTAAATATCTCATCTCAATTTCATATGCTATTTTTAATTGTAATAAATAAATATTCAATTTTCAATTCTTATAAATAAATGTCTTACATATAGGTCACATATAATTAATTGTTTATTTAATATAATTAATATTATAAATATAATTATTAAGTAGTTTATCTAACTATATTTTGAGTAAGTAGAATTATATTTGTTAATGATTTATAATTTTGTTATGATATAATATTTTTTTTTTCTAAGTAAAGCTAATTCTATTATGTCATAAATAAAAAGTTACAGTGCACTTTCTAAGGAATGGACAAGTCCATGCCAAAGGGAAAAGTCAAGAGTTTGCCGCTAAGAGCTGGACTGCCCCAAGAGGGGAAACTGGTTCTTAGAAACCACAAAATACGATCTGCCCATAGCAGGAAACCAACCAATATGAGTTTTCAAAATAAAGCATAAAAAGCAAAATGTAGTAGTTTTATACAAGAAACGACCGCTAAGAGCAGAAGTGGAGGCACTAAGGTGAAGGAGTGTAATATCCCGAGGATAAAAATTTTAAATAAATCAACACATCTAGGTATTTCGACTAAAAATAATTGTGATAAAAACACAGAACACAAATATAAGAAATTGAAGCCCACTTGTGAATCCTAGATCGATTCACCACATAAACATCACCCCAGGGTTTTCATCCAGGGATCAATAAAAGAACTGGCCAGGCCAAGTTCTCAACCCAAACATAATAAAATAGATAATCCACAATGCCCTAAATGCCTAGCTTCTCTCCCCTTTTATAGGCTTGATGGGTCAATACCAACAAGAAATACCATGGGTCAATACCATGGGAAAATACCATGGATCAATACCATGGGTCAATACAAGAAATACCATGGGTCAATACCATGGGTCAATTCTATCCACTTTGACTAGATCAAGAAAGGGGATATTACAAATCCGCCCAGCCAAAGATTGCTTGTCCTCAAGCAATCCACTTCTATCCATAACAGAAGCATTTGTACATTAATACCAGGATCCCATACAATCCGATGCGACCTCCATGTTGAATGGTCCTGAATGGATCCTCCAATACCTGGATCCCAAACAATCCTCTGACCAATCCTCCCCTCAATAGATTTACCTGGATCCCAAACAATCCTTTCCCCAATGGATTCTCCCGGATCCCAATGCCACCTAGATCCTGGGACCTGTGGGTTATGGTACCATTTCAACTCTCCATCGTTGCCTACACCAAATGGTCCAAATTGTAATTTTCGCTTGGCTATGGGTGTCCTCCAAATAATCAACCCATCTATAGAATACCAACTCATAATCTCTCGCCAATCCATACTTGGGAAAGAATGAATATCTGCAAATCTACAATGTTGATGTTGTTCGATGCTTGATTCATGTTGCTCTACTTGGTTACCCAACATGATGTATTTCGAGAATTATGCCCTGCTCTTCTCGATGTATAAAGGTGGGTTGTTGGTGTTGCAAGCCTTATCTATGTATTCCTGTAGAGTGTTGCTATGGGACTCCCAATTGTACTCCTTATGCGGCCTTGTGAGGGACTTGAGTTGTTCCTCAATACTCGACAGCTTGGTCGATGATTTGGCACATTTCCCTATGAGTTCCTCAATTTTTCTGTTCTCATGTAAGACAGTGTCTCGGACTGTCCAGAATATTTGGTTCAACAACATAAGATCTGCCTTGAAATGCATGATCCTTTCTTGAAAATGCATGATCCTCTCCTCATTTGATTCTCCTTGGGTGTATTCATCCTGGACCTCTTCACATGTGAGGATGAGTTGTCCGTCCTCTCTAGTTGCCAAACATGGATGTACTAGTGGAATTTTGTCTATACCTGATTTCCCATACTCTTTATGGATGTCCTCTGTTATATTTATAGATTCAACTACCACAACATCAGGAGGAATTGCATCTTTCCTTTCATCATGTACTTTGTCACGCTAACTACTCAGCTTGTCCTGCAAGTTTTTCTGAAGAGCATGGTGTTGTTGCTCACCATTTGTACTTGAATTCTCAGATCCTTCATAGGCCTTCTCCTGAAAACCGATGAACCCTTCTATGGATGAATCTACATGATCTAAAGAGGTCTCTAATTTTTCCATCCTTGTTTCCTCCTTATCATCTGGACATGAATGGTCCAATGCCCAAACTCCCTTGCATACAAAGCATAAGCCTTTCCTCCTTATTTCATTCTTGCTTTCTCCACAAATCTTTTTTAGTTCCTCCTTGGTTAACTTCTTTCTAAGTATTTTGATGCTTTGTTTGATCAACCCCTCAACTAGTTCATAAGCAGTAGGTGATGCAATTAGCTCCTTCCTCCAAATGGCCAACAATTTGGATCTCAATTGTTCGCAGATGGCCCTATCTTCTCCTAAGATCGGAGACATGATCTTTTGCATGTCTGTTTTGATGTAGTTTGGATGAGATGTTGTAATTCCATTGCAGAAGTATTGGAGCATCTGAAGGATTAAATCATCACACTCTAGATCCAGCATAAGCATACCAAATCTGAATTTCGCCATGCGTTCCAAAATTGTGCGCTTTTGGAAAAAAGTAAGAATGGTGGTGTTGTCCAACCCTTGGAGTGCTTCTACCATTACCCGAAAAGTCCTCCTCATGATGTCATCATTGTAGGGAAATAGCGGTGCTGTTAAGGCTATGATTTTACTAAGACAAGAGGCGACCGTGTGTCTAACCTTTTCACAAGAATGCTCCAAGATCCTAGGTTGTATCAAAGCAAGCATGGATGGCTTCAAAGCCCAACCTGACCCTTCCCATTTTGATTTCTTTATCAAGCTCAAAGCCATATTTAATGTGTCTAGCTGTAGGAGAACATCTTTTGACTTCGTACCCAATAATTTGGATCCAAGTTCGAAGAGACACTTGCTCATTACATCTTCTTCCCGGATATCTTTTGACTGCTGAAGGATAACACGGACCTTTCAAGAGAAAGGCCTGTTGCTGTGCTCTTGCTTCTGATTTGTATGTTGTTTCCATATTTGATCCATAGAAGTATTGTAGCCTAGAGAATCGACTGATATATCATTAAGTTGATTCTTGTGGTGTTTCCAAAAATAAAATGACAACATTGGCATCAATGGATCTCAATACTTAGCTAATGAGAAACCTGGGAATGATCCCTGTCTAGCAATAATTTTCCAGCCTTTCAACAATGACCATATTTTCAAGAAATATATGAATCTTCCATACACATGAACAAATATCATGGGTACATTTATTCATAAGAGGCTATATGCAAGCTATAAATGATTTTGTCAATCATGCCTTCAAATATTTTTACAAATTTAACCCACAGACATATAAATGATTTTCCCTTCACTTATGTCTCCCAATAAAATAATTTACTGAAAAATAAAAATCCAACTAGGGTGATAAATATCACCGAAGTGAGAAATGCTAGCTAGGGTGAAAAATAAATTTCACCGAAGTTCCTTGCATAAAACTCTCAGGCTGGAAAGATGCACAGCTCTGATACCACTGTAATATCCCGAGGATCAAAATTTTAAATAAATCAGCACATCTAGGTATTCCGACTAAAAATAATTGTGATAAAAACACAGAACACAAATATAAGAAATTGAAGCCCACTTGTGAATCCTGGATGTATTCACCACATAAACATCACTGCGGGGTTTTCGTCCCGGGATCAATCAAAGAACTGGCCAGGCCAAGTTGTCAACCCAAACATAATAAGATAGATAATCCAGAATGCCCTAAATGCCTATCTTCTCTCCCCTTTTATAGGTTTGATGGGTCAATACCAACAAGAAATACCATGGGTCAATACCATGGGAAAATACCGTCAAGAAATATCATGGGTCAATTCTATCCACTTTGACTGGATCAAGAAAGGGGATATTACAAGGAGCTTCATCTAGAATTTGACAGATATAGCCATAATCCAGAGAATCAAAGCTAGGCCTAGAGTCGTCATGCAGAGGGTGAGGAGAAGCAGGAAGATTGAAGGCCAAATGAATATCCTAAAGTTGATTTTTTGTCATCAAGTTTTTTGACCCAATCTCAATCAGAATAGCCTCCCAACCCAATATCAAAACCATCATTATATTTAATATAAATAGGCTATGTCTAGCCTGGTTCTAGAAAAATAGTTTAAACATCCCACCAGTTGATGATACAGTGTACCATCCACCTCTCTTGTCCCATCACTATTATATACTTTGAAATTCTATTCTTGTCACATGAAACAAGACTCAACCTTGTCCTCTTGAACTACACAACTGTGCAAGCTCTAGGCTTATGTCCCTCCAAAACTACACAGTGGGAAACCTAAAGCCTCAAGCCTCAAGCTTGATAACTTGAGCCCCTCAACTACATAGTTTTCTTTCCCTAGCCTACCTAAAATGCACATTGCACAGTCTCAAGGCCTGGTCCTAGTCCCTAAACTACTAAGCTATGCAAATGCATAATCGTTGTGCCAGAATCTTATCCTATCACTTGGTTCCAGCTCAATTAATGGTTTTCATGAAACATGTTAGACTAGGGTTTTATATAATTGATGCAATATTTTCATAAGTGGATTTTAGTTGCAGGTATTATATCATATTATGACAGGATGATGATGGAGGATATGAATAAGGAAACCCTGCTAGAAGACACCTTTACAGCTGTAAAGAAAATTCAAAGGGACACCATATTGTGACATCAGTTGGAAATGAAGATGAGGTTGAAGACTCCCTACCTTCAGGCCTTATGGATGAGGAAGAAGAAGATAGTGTTCCATCTCTGAAGAAGACTCAGAGATAGAAGTAGCATGAGTGACTTGACGTTGCCATATCATCATGTAGTCCATGTCACGTCTTTTCAAAGTGTCATGTCAATATGTATATGATTCATCGTTTTCCACATCACTTGTGGATTATGTAATTTCAATATGTGAGAAATGTAATGTAAATTTGAAGTCCAAGAGTCATATATAAAATGTGAAAAGTAATGAAGGAGAAGGTCATAGAGAATTCAAACAATCATGAGGGTAGTCCAACATGCACAAGGGATGTGAATGGTAACTCCATATGTTATATATACACCTCATAACTCATATAAATAACTTTCACCTTAGCTTCTCCTACCAGGAATTAGATAGGAAAATAATTCTTTTATAAGAGAAATTGGTTACTCTAATGCTCCACTATTCGAGATAATGGTGTTCACTATAGTCATGTATCTTGGAAATTTTGATTAATTTTGGAGTTTGTTGAGTGAGAACAATTTCATGCATATGTCGTTAATATTGTAATACTATTCTTGGAATGTCTACAATGTATGTTGTTTTCATTTGTACTAAGGAAATTGAACTATTTCGATGGATTTGGTACTTATCCGATTGAAGGTGTGTTGTATGTGTTTTAACAATTGTTGCTTCTATGTGAACTATTTCGCTAGTTGTCAGAGAATTCATTCATATGTATATTTTGGTGTGTCTTTCCTATATTTGTACTATGATTTTTTTTTTAAGGCTCACTTTTCTCTCCCTTTCCATAGAATAACCTTGATACATTTTGCAGCTAATGATTTGACAAGTAATACTCACTTATTCATCTGAGAATATTTCTACACAACTCTCTTGTGATAACCATTAGAGCCAAGGAATATCTCTATGAACATATGGAACTTAGGCCTTATTTCCAAAATGGATACAACACCAAATGATGCAACGTCTAATTGGTAATTTTCACCAGGGAGACCCCCTTGCATGTTGGCAGTATCCAACACTGTCAACAGCGTAGTGCTAGAAGGAGGGAAACCACCTTTTTACTGCTGAAAACTCACGACATCCTAACCAGCAGAATTTCGTGCAAGGCAATGACATTCCCATTTCTATTCCTACGCATATTACTCTTAGAAATGAAGAAATTGTTGAGTTTAGCCCAGGAAAAGCCTTTGAGGTTTCTTATGACCTACTCCAGACTGTATGACTCATCACTTGTTAATGTGCGAGAGCCCTTCGTATGCTCCCCATTGTTGCAATTATACCTCATAAGCCTGTTAGGAAAGAAGTAACTCCTAGTGATATGCTGGTTTCATCGATGGAAGATTTAGTTTTCAAAACGCTTAAAGAGTTGGTTAAACGTACATAAAATCGAGGGGAACTTCCACCTATTAAGGAGAATCTAGATAGTGAAGGTGAATATTTTCAGTTTATTTACAAGGAGAACCCTGATTTCATATCAAACCCGAATGATGAAGGAGATGCTTCTTCAGATTCAGAAGTAAAGGAAGGGGACAATGATGAAGTCATGGCTAACGCAGATTTGGATTAGATGGCCTAAGGGCCACTCAATCTTCTAGACAATATTCACAACATGCATAAACATTCGAAAAATCTTCTATCAAAATTTGATCTAGACAATAAGAACAAAACTGAAGACTATATAGATGAGTTCTACATGTATTTATGGATGTCTGAGGTATGTTTTAATGACGTTGCTTGCAAATTATTTCCATACAATTTAGAAGGTAGAGCGTATCTATGGTATCACAGTCTTCTAGCCAATTCAATCTAAAACACGAGGGAGTTTAAGAAGCTATTTCTTGAAAATTTGTTGATGAAAAGACCCTTTGGCATATTGTTGAAAGAAATTTGGAATTTGAAAGTAGGGGATAAATAACTAGTTAAATATTTTAATTAGATATTTATGTGATTGTTGAAAAATCTCCCCATCGATGTGCAACCTCATGATGATATCACTAGGGATTATTACACATCTTCCTTTCCAAATAACATTTATGTATTTTTTAAATGAGCTACAAAGGAAACATTGGCCTTAAACTTTGTAGAATCTCTCATTGTTGAAAAATATTTTCGATCAATTAGAGTCATTGTAGATGAAGTTGATCCCAAACACTCAAAATAAGATGGAAAAAAAACCAACCCTCTTCCAGCAGAACTAAGGACAAATACTCTTTCGATATGGAAAGCTTGACCAAGTCTCTAAATCTTCTCATGAACAGAGTATCAAAATTGAATAGATGATCAAGAAAGGAATCTACTACCAGCAACATATTTTCTAGGCCACTATTCCTCAAAAGGAAGAACAATTGTTAATGGACAAAATCTGTTCAAAGTTCTAACATAGTGTTCAATATTGAAAGCTTTGGCATGGATATTTTTTGCACCTTTCATAAATAAAAAAATTGAGAAAATACATGGCCATAATGGAACAAAAATATGAACACTATGATGACTAATCTTGTTGATACTCTCTTGGTAGAAGAAAAACTTGAGTAGAATAATGAAAGAAGTGAACTTGCCGCAACCAAAGAAAGTTAAGGTGTTGGGAAATCAGTGAATATGTTATTATCATATACAATGCTGATATTAAATATATTGTTGATCAACCATTAGTGAGTGAAGCTCCTCCCAAGCAGTCAACATACAGTTAAAAATTGAGGGGAAAAGGGCCTATTTCTGAGCAAGAAATAAAGAAGAAATTATTGTGTAGAATTCTACCACATTCTAATCCAGCTAAGAATTCACATACTAAGTCTAGTAGAGGTGATCCTTCTTCTAAGAAAACACCCATTATTAACAAGAACAAGACCACCACTCCTGTTGTATTAGATCAATTCAAACCACCTAACCCATTAGCACAACCCGTTATGACACAAAGAATTGATTACAATATTGTCGAACATATAACGAGAGCTTGTGCTAACATTTCACTCTTCGAGATCGCAAAGATAATGGGCCAATAAGGAGTGATCCTTTCAGCACTCTCATCGCACACTCTTGTAGGTAAAGAAGTCGTTGATTATTAGGTAATGTTAAGTAACTCTCGCAGCATCATGGAATCCATTGTAAATGTTGTCAATTTAAGTTCTAACACTCCCTAACATTCATTTTTTTCAAATTTTGAAATTTCTAATTATAATGTTAAAAAATGTTTTGTTTATTCTCATGTATCCGCAAATGTTATGCCATTTTTTATTTCCAAGAAAATAAATGCAAAATGGGATAAAATTGATACACGTATCATACAACTAGATAGATCACTTGTTGAAGCCATTGTTTAACTTAGTAATGTTATTATTCATTTGTCATCTAATCATAGAGTTCAATAGTGTATAAATATCATAGTGGTGGACATTCTTGAATCTTATGGTTACCGCTAAGCAGAGATTGGTCCAAAAAAGTACAAGGATACTTTTCGATGGAATGATCTCAGTTATGGCTTACATACAAGGGAAGAAATAACTAGATTTGAGTTAAAAGCGAGCACTACATGAAGCATACCATGACACAACTTGAGGAAAAAATGAACCAATGGGATTTGCAAAGGTGATCTTTATTTTTTTTTCTAGAAGTAGATCAAGAATTTCATTTAGAAAAAAATTCACTTGTCCCACCTAGTACACAATTGAAACTCCTTCATAGAAATCTAGCTGGTGATAATGACTTCTGTACAGTAGATGTAGGTAATAATAATGTAGGATGTAGCTCTAGCATTTATAATACTTGGATTGTATATTTTGATGGTTTGAAAATTCAAGAAGGCTTTAGAGTTGGTTTCATTTTAATAGATCAACAACAAATAAAAACATTTTATCTATTTTTTCTTGAAATTTGAGTGCACCAATAACATATCTTAATACAAATAAATTTTCTTGGGTTTGAATAAATCAATTGACATCAAAATTGAGGTACTCAAAGCAATATGTTACGATCATGTATTTCCTCCTAAGAGGACATAATTTCAAAACGAGAGTGGGGTAGAGTATGTATGCCTTCATATAGTTGGTAGTCAAATCACTGCATGGAGGTGGGTGCCTTATCCCACAAAAAAGGGGGTCTCACACACCAATTTTTTGTCAGCCTTGGTCGTGACCTTAAAATTAGATAACAATAATAATAATAAATTACTATACATTTTGTTGTGGTTCCTAGAGACATCCTTGAGTTGTGAAAGACCAGTGCCTAGGACATTTTATATAGCAAGGAGCGTATGGTATAATAGGGGAAGTTATCAACAAGAGGCTCTCATGCTATCTCCTGAAAACAAGGAATATTAATTTGAATGGGACCAAGACCTTCAGAAACTAGATACAGGGAGAGAAACACTGCAGAGGTAAGATGAAAAAATCCAATATAAAAGCAACAGACAATTAATAGGCGACTTACTGTAAAGAGGGCCAATTCATAAATACCTCACAGAAATAAATTATCAGAAGGTATGACTGTGTAGGAAAGATTAAGAGAATACTAGCTGTCGTTGAGACGATATCTAGATACACAATATTACCATGTAATGGGCTTACCAATTTAAGAATCCATACATGACAATAGCGTTTTAAAAATAACCTCCCAAAGAAACTAATATAGCAGAAATATGGTTTAAGTGAATAGTGAAACAGAATATCATGCTTGAGCCATATTTAAAGCGCTTGACTAATTCGAGCATGGGTATCAACTAGGATAAATCCATACCAAAAATCAGTGAGCCACTCGCATTCCAGAAACATGATACAGGACAGGTGGATGAAATGAAATGATCTATTAAAATGGCACATATGAGAGAAAGTTACACATTGTGAGAGATCAAAGACCAGAATCCTCTTCAAAGACGGAACTCCTCCTCACTGAAACCCAACGGGCTCTGTACATTCATATGAGATTTTTTACAAAATGTAGACAAAAATCCTCTTACTGTATCATTTTCTAATAAAATCTGGAACCTTCAATAATCTGTTCTCCGAGGGTTTTATAGAAGAAGAAGAAAACCTAGTAAATGAAGTCGATGATGAACATTTAATTTGCCTCATAAAGACAGGATGGCGGAAACGTGCACACCCATACTGCTTGATGAATCTGTAGGGTTGTATGTACTCTGTGGCCTGCTTTCTGAAATAAATGCGTTGGGTGGAAGTCTCTTCAGGAACACGGTATAGAAATAAAAACCACATGGGTGCTCTATCCTTTCCTGGAAAGAAAATCCTGCTGAAGTGAAACCTTGAGGGTATTGTTTTCTGTGCATGGACCTTCTGAGTGATCTACGGGGTATTCGATCTGGTACTCTTCCTTCAAATGGTTAGGTTAAGGCTCCAAAATCTTCAATTACACACCTTTAATTCTTTACCTTTCACTGATACTCTTTGTCTGCAATATTAATGTCTCCGATCGCGAAATCTGCACTTTGAATGACTCTGGAGGGTTTGAAAGAGTTTAACCCTGCTTCTTTAATGGCGGTCATGTCGTAACAGCTTCCCAGACCATTTCTCCATAATTATAGCCTCTGAAAAATGGTCCTTTCCGGTGTTCTCTTCTACTGTAATCAAGACTATGAATCATGGCAGTTTACCACCGTTCGTACCCTGCAAAATACACAAAATCGTCAAGAAAACAAATGCATGGGAAGGTGGATGCAACAGGGGTAATGAGGATGACAGCGCAGCTTGGAGAAATGGTGGAAAAATGCAGCGAAATGGCGGGGAAATGCTCTGGTGAAGGTTGGCGAAATGCAGAAATTTGAATGCAAAACCCTTGAATTTTGACCCTTTGAATATATGAAAAGGGATGGGTGAAATACGATAAACTAAGTGGAAAGGCTGACGTGGCGGAGGACACATGTCAGAGGCGGGCAGGCAAGCAATCTGGACCGTCCGATCTCAAGAGGAGATCGACGGCGGAAAACATATCGGAGGGCGACAGATTGGTGGGCCAGGGGTACGGATACCTTGGGTTAACTTCCGCGCATCTTCGGGTTGCGGTGACTGTTATATGAAGAGCCCCAGATCGGACGGTTGACATGAATATCGCATCGGGTCAAATGTCGAACAATAACGCACGATGGGGGGGTGGTTTTGAAACAGTGACGGAGCCACGTGTCATAAGCTGAGTGGAATCGCTCCGAAATGGAAAATACCACCATCCCTCCAAAGGTGGTGTGATGAATACCATCGGTTTTGAACAGTGTTTTTGTGTGCAGGGACCACAAAGGCAGGTGAGCCGCAGACCGTTGATTTATGGTATGATCAGACAGTGAACAGGCGATCGGAGCGGTAGATGGGTGGGCTATGGGCGCATCGCTGATCCACAAAGACCATCTGATCTACACAGATCGACGGTTAATTCTGCGCCCTATCATTTGGCTCATAAGCACTCTCTGGGCTAGCGCTTGGTTCTAGTGCCCCAGTCACGTGAAAAAGATAGAGGGGCCAGGGCCGAAGGAGCTAGGCCTGATATATTTTCAAATGCAGGTTTTCTGCTTTCATAATGTAGTTTGGGTGTAAGAAATGGCAACGATAGGCAGAAAAAGGAATTTTTAGGAAAAAAGAGGGGGTTTGAAAGGTTTAAGCAAGATTGCTTGTCAAAATTTAACGAAATGCTGACATGATCAACATTGGCTCCACCTGGGATGACACGTTCTTCCCTGGGCATGTCGAGAACTTCATAGACCACAGGTTGATCTTGTATGCAGATCCTGCTCTTCAGCACTTCTACTTTCCTTTTCATAATTCGTCACGACACCCACATTATTCATACAAATATGAAAACAGAAAACTAATGTATAGTATGATACACCAGGTTGTCTATGCCTAGACCAGAATTGGAAGTAGGGTTTAAGGAACTGACCATTTACAGGGGCGTCAAGCAATTCTCCCTGTAAATTCTCAAACCTGAAAGTATTGATACCCCCTTGTTCTACGATTTTGAAAGGGCCAAACCAGAGCGGGTCGAATTTACCATGTTTTCCCTTTTCAGCTCTCCGGATATCCCATCTGAGTACTAAATCACCAATCTGCAACTTCCTGTCCTTGGCATGCTGATAAAAAAAGTACTTCATCTTCTCTTGATATTCAGTCAGCCTTTGACTTACCTGGTTGCGTGTTTCTTCCAATTCCACCAACTGATTTATTCTCCTGGTCATATCATCAGGCTCTTCTTGACTTTCTTGCATGAATCAGGCTACTGGTAGGGCTAGCTGTATAGGGAATACTTCTGCCCTCCCATATACTAATTCATATGTGGATTTCCTAGTTGCTCTCTTGCTGGTAATTCTATTGGCCCATAGAGCAAGTTTCAATTGGGAATCCCAGTTTTTCTGATTTTCATTTATAGCCTTCTTCAGTGCCCTTACCAGGGTTTTATTGGAAGACTCTGCCAAGCCATTTCCTTGTGGATAATAGGCTATAGAGTGGCTTAGTGTAATGTTGTACTGCTGACAGGAGCTCACAAACTTTGCAGAATTGAAGGCCTGGGCATTATGAGTTACTATTCTGGCAGGGCAGCCAAACCTGGATATGATGTTTTCCTCCATGAACTTTATTATCACAGTATCTGTTGCGTTCCTCGTAGGTATGGCTTCCACCCATTTTTTGAAATAATCAGTGGCAGTTAAAATCCACTTATGTTGACCACTCGATGGAGGATGTATTTTTCCTATAAAGTCAATTCCCCATTGTCAGAATGGTTCGTCCACGTGCACGGGAATCATGGGTAGAGGTGCCAACTTCTATCTTTCAAAAAAAATTTGACATTTCTCACAAGCTCTAACCCAGGCAAAAACGCCTCCAAAAAGCTTGGACCAATAGAAACTAGCCTTCAGTATTTTGTGAGCAGTGGCCCTCCAGCTATAATAATTCAGCCATTATATCCTCTACCTCATCCTCTGTGAGACACAGGAGTAGGATGCCTGAGGGATCTCGCCAATATAGCTAGCCGTTGGCGACTATGTACTTCTATGATCTTAACCTTAGCGCTCTGTATTTAGCTTTATCACAGCTTGGAGGGCAGCTGAGTGTGAGGAGATATTCTACTATCTCTTTGTACCACTGATTGGTGAGGTACTTTATATGTGTTTCCGGAGTAGTTATCTCTACTCCCTGTCGCTCTTCTTTCTCCTCAGATTCCTCACTTGCTACTATGGACAATTTTATACCCAGAGCCTGATAGTTTGATTCGGATAATATTTTGGCAAACCCTTGTCCTTTGATCAGCTTGGTAGGGCGGATGTCTAGCTCATACTCCTGTATTTTGGCAATCCACTTCCCCCTTTTTCCTTCACTATCCCCCTGGATAAGAATATCTTTTACAGCTGCTGTAGGCACAAATGCAGTGATGTGGGACTATAGGACATACATGCGGAATGCTTTAAGGGATTTCACTAGGGCGTATGCTTGCTTTTCCAATATGTTATATTTTAATTCTACATCACGGAGCACCTGACTGAAGAAGGCGATGGGCTGCTCGTACCCTTCTTCATTTTTCTGCAATAAAACTCCTGCTATTGTATGAGGTGATGTAAAAGAAAAGATCATGAACGGTTTAGCATAATCTAGTCTAGCTAGCATAGGGGCTTCTGCAAAAGCATTTTCTATTCTGGTAAAGGCTTCTCATGATTCCTAAGACCACTTAACCTCATTTTTTTCTTCAGCATGTCGGTTATATGTCTAACTATTTCAGCATAGTTAGGAATAAAGCTTCTCAGGAAATTAATGCGCCCTCGGAATACCTTCACCTCCTTCTTATTTCTCGGAAGAGAAATACCATTTATAACCTCTACCCTCTTAGGATCTATCTTTACCCCATCTTTGGTTACAATGTGTCCCAAAATTTTACCCTCTTCTAATGCAAATAAAAACTTCTGAGGATTTAGAGAGAGACCATACCTTCTGCATTTCTTGAAGGTTCTACGCAAATTCTCAATGTGCTCAGTATCATTCTTCGAAAATACAGTAATATCATCGAGGTAGACTACCAAAAATTTATCTTGCTCCCCAACAAAAGTAATGTCCATGGCCCTTTGGAAAGTGGCCCCTGCGTTGATCAACCCAAAAGGCATCCTGGAATACATAAATGTACCCCATGGTGTGGTGAAAGCAGTTTTCTTTTGATCTTCTGGAAGTACAGCCACCTGATTATAACCAGAGAATCCATCCATCATTGACATCCGAGAAGCTTCAACCACTTTCTGCAGGATGTGATCCATTTTAGGCAGTGGATAATTATCCTTTAAGGATGCTCTATTTAAATTTCGGAAATCAACAAACAACCTTATTTCTCCATTATTTTTTCGGACAGGGACCAGTTTTTCCACCCATTCAGAGTACCTCAATGGCACAATTATTTTGGCCTTTAACAGCTTCTTAATTTCCTTTTCAATAGAGGGTAGCAGCAGGGGATTTATTTGTCTGAACTTCTGCTCATGAGGTTTTGCATCTCCCTTTAGTGGAATTTTGTGCTGCATTATACTGATATCAAAATTTTTCAAGTCCTGATAGGACCATGCAAACACGTCTTTGTAAGACTGAAATAATTTCAGGTATAGCTCCTTATATTCTTTTGGGATCTTCTTAAATAGCTTCACAATTTTGGGTTCAGCATCAGTACCCAGATTCAGGTCTTCTACCTGATTTTATTCTATGACTCTATTTGGCTGCAGTGGGACATCATTCTTGTCAAACAATCTCTCTAGAGGCACCAACCCTCTAGGTATATTGTTTCCCTTCAATTGCAACACTTTATTACCTGCCATTTTCTCCTCCCAATTTCTTTCCAAAGTGTCTTCAATCTCTTCTTCTTCATCAGCATCAATCTCCATGTTGGAGAATTCTCCTACTATTTCCAGGAATCTCTTCATATTTTCTTCATCCTCAAATACCTACCAGTGCTTGATGTTATCTAGGATTGATGGTCAATAACGCACCTCAATTTCATATATTAAGAGGGGGTTCTGAGGTGGACGGAATGTACTAGCATCCACAGCAAGGGAATCGACCATCCTATTCTGTTCCCGGGGCATGAAATGGATGTTAAATGCCAAGAAAAAATTCTCTACCATATCCCAAACTTCATTCCTACAAGCCCTCAGCCGAGGATGTTTGGTTTGACACTGATTCCTGACTTGTCTAACCACCAATTCTGAATCTCCCATAACTTTTAAACTTTTTATATTCATGTTCCTGGCTGCCTGCAACCCCAATAGAAGTGCTTCATACTCGGCCACATTGTTAGTAGCTTCATATTATAGCTTGAAAGACAATGGGACCCATTTTCCTGTAGGAGAAATCAATAATATTCCAGCTCCATTACCTTCTCTTGAATTTGCTCCATAAAAATGAAGTGTCCACGTTCCTGTTTCATGGCTCTCTGAGGGCTGCTCAGTCTTGATCTGGTAGAAGGATGATTCATGAGCATAATATTGATCTTCTTCCAGCATCAAGCATGAGAAATATCCTTCTTTACTGTAGACTAGTGAATTAACTGAGTTGTCAGCCTTAGTGACCATCTTGACAAATCTAGTTTCCCTGTAAAACCTCCTCTCCTGGCCACCAAAAACTGGGATAGTGGCATATGTTAAATCCAACTTAATTGACCCACCAATTTTTGTTCCCCAGGACCTTGACAGTAACATGCCAAAGCGAGATGGGATGTCCACCACCACGATGTCCATTACCACACATTTTTTTGGGATTTGGGCCAAATTGACCACCAAATCCTTGATCATCCCCATGCATTTAACTCTTTTGGAATCAAATGAATAGAGGTCCTTGTATGGACAGGTGATTTGTAATCCTAGTTGTTCCATGACTGACAGAGGCAGTAGATTATGGGAAGCTCCAGAATATAACATAGAGTTATGTAATAGCAAGTCATGAATCACCAAAGACATATAGAAAGGAGGAGTAGAAGCATCTAATTCCTCAACATGTGGGCCAAATACAACCATGGGTCTTTCTTCTTGAAGGTTGAGACTATCTGGGGTGAGTGCTGCTTCTAGAGGGATCATAAAAGAGGTGACTTGGGATTGATATGCAGGTTGCTTCAATAGTTCAGTCAAGGGAACTGGGATTTTGACTTTCTCAATTTCCTTTTGCAGACTGAAAACAAGAGGGGACTTCTCTATTACAACCTCTTTTGACTCTTTATTTTCAGCTGAGCGTTTGACTTCTTTTCACACAGACTTGGTATTAGGGGGGATGACTACTTTTGAAGAGGAAGCAATTTGATCATTAGACTGCAAAGTTTTGTTTAGAGGCCCCTTACCTTTTTCTTTGACTTTCTGCATTGTTGACTCCTTCTGAGAAGGTGCTTCTTTTTGGGGTAGCTCTTCTTCTTGATCTTGAGTACGATTCCTCTTCCTAGAAGATCTAAGATCATATCTTCTATTGAAATGTGCTTGCATGAAATCAACAAATTGCTTACAATAATGATCAATTTCTGAGTCTTCTGTGTTTCTAGCCTTTTCTTCTTCTTGCAATGAGCACTCAGTTCCATTACTTCCTTTCAAGGGGCATTCTTCTCCATCACTATTCGAGAAATAAAGATTTTCATCCTCCAGTCTATAGGCAGTGTCTTCAGTAAGATCATCTACTGGACCTTCCAAGTACAATGGGTGTGGTACCTGATCTTGTTTTTCCTTTAGTTCCCTTTGCAATATTTGCAGGCGTGGTTTCCTATACTGAGGATTGTAACCTATGTTTGGAGCATTGTGGAAATTCCTGGAGGTTGAATTCTTGGCCTCCAATTCAAGCTTGACCAGTTTACTAGAAAGTTTCTTAATCATTTTGCTCATTTCTTCAATTCTGTCATTAGCTGAGTCTCTGTCTTGGTTAGAGGTAGATACCTCCTCTTTGCCCCTTCTTCTAGTATCTTGTTCAGATTTTCCCTTTGATTTACCAGTGGAGGCGAAATTTTCCTCCAACTCTAGTGCATTTGTCTGAGCATCATCCAGAGTAGCAAGCTTTCTTTCTCTTAGAGAGAAACCGAATTCTAACTCAAAGGCTCCTACAAAAACAACTTTAGCAGCAATTTGATGAGGTTTCATATCAGCAGGAAGACTCAAATACAATTTATTAAATCTTTTGATGAACTTTGACACCCCTTCATTATGTCTTTTCTTGAGTGTATTGAACTCAGTAAGACAATGTCCATGATCCTTCTTCTCTCCCCATTTCCCGAGAAAAGTATCTTCCATCATTTCCCAAGAAGTAACAGAATGGTCTGCCAATGTCTTAAACCATTTTCGAGCTTCACCATCAAGAGATTGGACAAACAGCCTTAAGACCACATCTGAATGTTCCACATTAAAATTATCTGCAAAAGAACAGAAGACCTCAAGATTTTTTTGAGCATCAATCTCATTTTCCCCATTGAATTAGGGTAAAATCTTCAGATAATCCTATGGCATATCGTTCAACACTTGAGGTAATGCCAGGGGGGCATATTTATTTAGCAAGAAGCCTGGAACATTGGCCATTTGAGGGGGTGGAGGTAGTGCAATAGTTTGATGAGTAAAAGGAGGAGGAGGAAGTGGAAGTGGAGTATGAATAACAATGGGAATGTAATGAACAACAGCTTGAGGTGTTGAGGGGAACAACGGTCTGTTAATAACAGATACTTCATTGACTTCCTTGACCTCTTCGACCTCAGGAGTAGGGTGAAAATTATCTTTAATTATGACACCTCCTCGGGGTGGACTATATGAATAGTAATCGGTATCTCCCACAGTGGAGTCTGGAACTAGCACTTGGCTACTTGGGAAGAAGAGGATGGAAATTTTTCTAGAGACAATTCAGGGATTTCAGTGTGGACTGATTTTCTTTCCCTCCAATTTCTTCTATGTATGATCTTCTCTCGGTCAGACACTGAAGGTGTCTTTGGCTGTGACGTATCTGACCTCAGGTGTGGCCTAAAAGGAGCCAGGACTGCAAGTGAATTTATCTAAATAAAAAGTGTGGAGTCGCCAAGATGAGGGATTTACAACTCTCAACTCTCCATACTCACCTACTTGAAGAGTGAATTAGGTTTTGTCGAGGCCCAGGGATTTATATTTTCTCAACTTCATTCCTCGGCAACGGCACCAAAATGATGTTGTGGTTCCTAGAGACAGCCTTGAGTTGTGAAAGACCAGTGCCTAGGACATCTTATATAGCAAGGAGCGTATGGTATAACAGGGGAAGTTATCAACAAGAGGCTCTCATGCTATCTCCTGAAAACAAGGAATATTAATTTGAATGGGACCAAGACCTTCAGAAACTAGATAAATGGAGAGCAACACTGTAGAGGCAAGATGCAAAAATCCAATATAAAAGCAACAAACAATTCAGAGGCAGCTTACTGTAAAGAGGGCCAATTCAGAAATACCTCACAGAAATAAATTATCAGAAGGTATGGTTGTGTATGAAAGATTAAGAGAATACTAGCTGTCATTGAGACGATATCTAAATACATAATATTACCATGTAATGGGCTTACCAATTTAAGAATCCATACATGACAATATCGTTTTAAATATAACCTCCCAAAGAAACTAATATAGCAGAAATATGGTTTAAGTGAATAGTGAAACAAAATATCATGCCTAAGCCATATTTAAAGCACTTGACTAATTCGAGCATGGGTATCAACTAGGATAAATCCATACCAAAAATCAGTGAGCCACTCGCATTCCAGAAACATGATACAGGAAAGGTGGATGAAATGAAATGATCTATTAAAATGGCACATGTGAGAGAAAGTTACACACTGTGAGAGATCAAAGACCAGAATCCTCTTCAAAGACGGAACTCCTCCTCACTGAAACCCAACGGGCTCTATACATTCATATGAGAGTTCTTACAAAATGCATACAAAAATCATCTTACTGCATATTTTTCTGATAAAATCTGGAACCTTCAATAATCTGTTCTCCGAGGGTTTTATAGAAGAAGAAGAAAACCTAGTAAATGAATTCGATGATGAACATTTAATTTTCCTCATAAAAACAGGATGGCGAAAACGTGCACCCCCATACTGCTTGATGACTCTATAGGGTTGTATGTGCTCTGTGGCCTGCTTTCTTAAATAAATGCACTGGGTGGACGTCTCTTCAGGAACACGGTATAGAAATAAAAACCACATGGGCGCTCTGTCCTTTCTTGGAAAGAAAATCCTACTAAAGTGAAACCTTGAGGGTATTGTTTTCTGTGCATGGACCTTCTGAGTGATCTACGGGGTCTTCGATCTAGTACTCTGCCTTCAAATGGTTAGCTTAAGGCTCCAAAATATTCAATTACATGCCTTTAATTCTTTACCTTTCACTGATACTCTGTGTCTGCAATATTAATGTCTCTGATCGTGAAATTTGCGCTTTGAATGACTCTGGAGGGGTTTATAGAGTTTAACCTTGCTTCTTTAATGGCGTTCATGTCGTAACAGCTTCCCAGACCCTTTATCCATAATTATAGCCTCTGAAAAATGGTCCTTCCCGGTGTTCTCTGCTACTATAATCAAGACTGTGAATCATGGCTATTTACCACCGTTTGTACCTTGCAAAATACACAAAATCGTCAAGAAAACAAATGCACGGGAAGGTGGATGCAATAGGGGTAATCAGGATGACAGCGCAGCTTGGAGAAATGGTGGAAAAAGCAGCGGAATGGCGGGGAAATGCTCTGGTGAAGGTTGGCAAAATGCAGAAATTTGAATGCAAAACCCTTGAATTTTGACCCTTTGAATATATGAAAAGGGACGGGAGAAATACGATAAATTACGTGGAAAGGGTGACGTGGTGGAGGACACATGTCGAAGGCGGGCAGGCAAGCAATCTGGACCGTCCGATCTCAAGAGGAGATCGACGGCGGAAAACATATTGAAGGGTGACGAATTGGCGGGCCAGGTGTACATATACCTCGGATTAACTTCCACACATCTTCGAGGTGCGATGACCGTTAGATGAAGAGCCCCAGATCGGACGGTTGATATGAATATCGCGTCGGGTCAAATGCTGAACGATAATGCGTGATGGGGGGGCGGTTTTGAAACAATGACGGAGCCACGTGTCATAAGCTGAGTGGAATCACTCCGAAATGGAAAATACCGCCCACCCTCCAAAGGCGGTGCGATGAATACCACTGGTTTTGAACAGTTTTTTTGGGCACGGGGACCACAAAGGTGAGTGAGCTGCAGACTGTTGATTTATGGTTTGATCGGATGGTGAACAGGCGATCGGAGCGGTAGACGGGTGGGCTATGGGCGCAACGCTTATCCATGAAGATCGTTTGATCTGCATAGATCGATGGTTAATACTGCGCCCGATCATTTGGCTGATAAGCGCTCTCTGGGCTAGCGCTTGGTTCTAGCGCCCCGGTCACATGAAAAAGATATAGGGCCAGGGCCGAAGGAGCTAGGCCTGATATATTTTCAAATGCGGGTTTTCGGCCATTCATAATGTAGTTTGGGGGTAGGAAATGGCAACGATAGGCATAAAAAGGATTTTTTAGGACAAAAGAGGGTGTTTGAAAGGTTTAAGCGAGATTGTTTGTCAAAATTTAATAGAATGTTGACATGATCAACACATTGTATCGCCTAATCTCAAAATTTATGAACAAGATTTATGGCTTTTTATTTCACAATTCCAAACATTTAATATTTTTTTTGTTCCTAGAATTTGTAACATTTTTTCCGATACATTAGCAAATGTTGATGCTAGATTGTCACTACTAAGGGATGGATTTTCTATCATAATAATTTATAGGCCATCCATTCTAGAAAATATCACTAATTTTTGTGTTTTGAATTATGACCAATAGATACTGGATTTTATGGTGAATGCTGAAGTGTTCAAATATGTAGGTATTGACAAATATGAGCACAATGAATAATTGCAGGATGCAACTCAAGCAAGCAAAGGAAACCCAATTCACAAGAGCATGTTGTCACTAGAAAATTTGTATGACTTGTAAAATCGCTTTAAGGGGCTAGTAAAATTGAATACTCATAGCTATTATCTCTCTCACAAACATATAAATCTTGGTACAAAGAAAGATCTAAATTTTGTCAATCCCAATACTTATTGCACACCTCAAGAGTGGCGAGATTTCCACATATTTAGGAAGTACTGAATGTTTTTGTGTGTACATATGATGATGTAACAACGCCTCCCACATTTACTCACTTTCACTGGCCTATTGGGGTAAACATGAGATGAGGGCTATTTTGAAATAACTCAACCTCTACGGTCAACACTGTTACCTACTTTTTTTTGGTAGCATAAAAAGCACCTGATTTTGAAAAATGGTGATGCAGAATCACCTTTTTTTTTTGGAGCACATTTTTGACACTCTAATATTTTTATTTATGAAGTAGGAATATTTGTTTTAAAATGTTAGTGATTTTCATGCTAATTTTGAAACGTATTGTTGCAGCATCAATTTTTTTTTTTTTTTTATAGCGGTGATTTTCATGCTAATTTTGAAACGTACTGATGCAACATCAACCTTTTTTTTTAGAGTGGTGATTTTCATGTTGGTAATAAAACACAAAACTTAGATAAATATATATATATATATATATATATATATATATATATATATATAAACAATAAAAATGTAAAAAAAAACAAAATTAACTCGTAAAAATAAAAAATTTAAACAAAAATAAATTTAAAAAAAAAAACAACAATATTCGAAAATTATATCAAAAGAAATGACAAAATTTGAAAAAAAAACACATAATTTAAAAGAAAAAAACAAAAATTAACCAAAAAATTTTTAAAAAAAAACATCAAAAACTTTTTTTTCTAAGTTATTAAAAGAAACCATATAATTAAAAAAAAGAAAAATTAAAATAGAAAATTTAAAAATAATTTAAATTACAAAATTAAAATTTAAATAAATAAATAAAATACAAAAAAAAAAGAAAATTAAATAAAAACAAATTTTAAAAAAAAAACAAAATTTAAAATTGAAAAAGAAAATTAAAATAAAAGAATTAAAATAAAAAAAAAACTATCATTAAAAAATAAATAAAATGAAAAAAACCACGTGCAAATAATTAAAAAACAAATATCCATAAATTTACTGTTTTTTTTAAATGAAACAATTTATAAATTTTAAAAATGAAAAACTAAATAAACTAAAAGATTAAAAAAATGAAAAAAAATGAATTAAAATTTTATAAATTTAATAAATAAATTTTAAATTTTAAAAATTAATTAATCTAAAATATTAAATTAAAAAAAAAAACAAAAAACAAAACAAATTAAAACAAATTAAATTTAAAATAAAAAATTTGAATTAAAAAAATAATAATTTTAAATTTTTTGAATTTTAAAAAAAAATCAAATTAAAAAAAAAAAAAAAAATATATATATATATATATATATATATATATATATATATATATATATTGAAAATAATAATAATAATAAAAAAAAAAAAATAATTGATCGTTGTGGCGCCAGCAATCGGCCTCCCGTCTAGGTGGCGGCAGAGGCCGGCCGCTGGCATGCAGCCTCCCCGCCTGCCCAGCAGCCGGCCTCTGCTGCCACCTGGGCGGGAGGCGATCCCAAGAATAGCCCCGAGGCCGATTCCGAGAATCGCCCTTCCGTCGCGGGAGGGCGATTCACGGAATCGGCCTCAGGGCGATTCCCGGAATCGACCTCCCGCCCAACGACCGGCCTTCCCCGCCACCTGGGCGGGGGGCCGATTGCCGGCGCCACCATGATCAAAAAAATCTTTTTGTTTTATTTTTTATATTTTTTTTAATTTTGATTTTTTTTTAAATTCAAAAATTTATAATTTATTTTTTTTTAATTTAATTTTTATATTTAAAATTTAATTTGTTTTAATTTTTTCGTTTTTTTTAATTTGTTTTTAATTTTTTTTTTAATTTTATTTTTTATTTTTTTTGTTAACAATTTTTATTAAATTTTGTAACTTTTTTTTTATTTAATTGATTTTTTTTAATTTAATTTTTTCATATTTTTTTTTTTTATTATTAAATTTTATGTTTAGTTTTTTCATTTAATTTTATAAAATTTAGTAAATTTTGTTTTTTTTTTTTTTTATTTATTTGAATTTAATATTTTTTTTAATTTTTAATTTTTAATTTTTTAATTACATAAAATTTTATATTTTTTTTATTTCAATTAAAATTGTGTATTTAAAATTAGATTTCTTTTTTAATTAAACTTAATATTTTCAAATTAATTTGTTTTTTATTTTATTTTTTATTTAATATTTTTTTTTTAATTTTTTTTTTCAATTTTTCAATTTTAATTGATTTTTAAAGTTTTTTAACTTTTTATTTTAACAATGTTTTTTTTTTCATTTTTCTTTTTTCTTTATATTTAAAATTTATTTTTTTATTTCAAAATTTATTTGTTTATTCATTTATTTATTAAAATTTAATATTTTTTTTTTTAAATTTAATTTGTTATTTTAATATTAACATTTTTTTTTAAATTTAATTAAATCTAATATATATATTTTTAATTTAAGTTTATATATATATATATATATATATATATATATATATATATATATATATATATATATATATATATATATTATTTTTTATAATTTAAATTTAATTTATTTTTTAAAAAAATCTGTTTTTTTTTAATATATATTTTTTTTGAAATTTAATATTTTTATTGTATTTTATTTTTATTTTTATTTTTAATTAATTTTTCATTTTTTTACTTTTAATTTCAATAATGTGTTTTTAATTTTTTTTTAAAGTTTTAAATTTATTAAAATTTAATATATTTCTTTAAATTTAATTTTTTTTTTTTTAATTTAATAAACATTTTCTTTTTCCTTTTTAAATTTAATTTCTATATTTTATTTTGTATAATTTCTTTTTTAACTTGTTTTTCTTTTTAATTTAACATTTTTATTTTGTTTTTATTTTTATTTTTTTTATTTCTATATATTTTGGAATTTTAATCTTTAAATTTTTATTTTTTATTTTTTTCTTAAATTTTAGGTTTTTTTTAATGTTTGAATTAAAATTTTTATTTTTTTATTCCTATATATTTTTAAATTTTAAGCTTTAAAATGTTTTTATTTTTTAAATTTATTTTTTCTTAAATTTTAGGTTTTTTTTAATGTTTGAATTTTAAAAATTAAAAAATGTTATTTCTATTTTTAAAAATGTCAAAAATATGACACAATTTTTTTTTTGTTATTCCAGCATCAACTGGTTTTGTTTTGAGGGTGTTTTTTCAATCCTTTTTTCAACACAAAATTTTGTTTCTGGCATAATTTTATAAAATGTTGAAATTTGACCTTAAAAAAAAACCAAGTGCGTTCTGGAATACACTTTTTTTTTGTTTTTGTGGAGTTTTTTCATGTTTTTTGAGTCTTTTTGGACTAGAGTTCCCGTTTTGATGTCAGGTTACCTATTTCACCGGTAACAGTGTTGGTCCCATTAAGGAAGTGGAATTGACAAACTAGAACCTTACTGACCTTCCTTAAGAGCTACATGACACCAAGGAGAAACATAACCCCTCCCAGTGCCCATATCCTAAGCTGGAATTCATTTTTTCTAACCTGGGATCCCAATCGTATGGATGAAAATGCCTCCATGTGGTTGAGGGCCTCCAACGACATGCATAAGCTTCATAGGTAGCAGTTGTGACCTTCAGAGGGTGTGGTCCCAAATTCACAGCCTAAATTCTAGGTCAGCCTCTGAACTACTTCCCAAAACTCAATGAGACTTTCCAAAATAATAACTAAAATCAAGACAAATCCATTCATACAAATCTTGATCAAATACTTGACCTAACCAGGCCTAACCATGAGAGTAATTTCATCAAACATATTTTGAACAAATAATATACATGTCATGAATTCATATCATAAAATAGCGGCTTGATACTTATCTAAGAATCATTAAGAAGTTCTCATTCCCTCTTGCAATAGCTGGAATAAATTTTTTTAGTTCATGCATTCAGTAACCACTCATTAACCAATCAAAACATGTTAATAGCCATAGTTAGATCCTATTACGAAACAATGCTTATAACTAGCATATAACAAAAGAAACAACCATGATAGAACTACCATCAAAGCCGCATAATAACAAGTATAAGTACTCATGAAAATAAAAGAGGAAAAGAGATCTTATTAACATATGCAAAATTTAACCAAGTCAAGGACTTCCACGTACCACCTGACCATAGATTGGGATGAAACAATTCTTTCTTTCAGCGAATCACCCAATGACATATTCTATGAATGAATGTGATACACAAGACAATAAAAACCAGGGCTTCTGGGAGATAAAACCACTTCCGTCAAGGTCCTATAATAATAGGATTCATAATTTTGAATTGACTTTGATTAGTCTTGTAATATGTACATACTTTTCTTTCTACAAATTTTTTTTCCCATTTTAAAAATAAAAAATGTAAAGAGGGTAAAATTCCTAAAAGAAAATTCAAAGGACTGAAAAAAAAAAGAATAAAAAATGAACCCCAAACAAAAAAGAGATAAAAATAGATCATGAATGTGATGAAAATTCAAATGCCACTACTTTATACTTTACTTTGTAAGAAAATATTTTGTGCAGCTTCTCAAACATGCCACAAATCCATGAAGGTCAAACTGCTTAATCTTGACCTTTCATGCTGATAGATAAAGAATAAATATCTAGCCAAACAGTTTAACCTTGGCAGATCAGTAGTTAGATAGAGAAAAAATAAGGAGCTCAATAGTTTAACCTAAGCCCTTGGAAGAAATAAGGATAGAATTAGATAGTTTGTTATTAAAAGAAAAATGAATAAGAGTCTACAAGCTCAAATGCATTAAAGCAAATGAAGAAAAAATGTTAGGGTAGCTAACGGGTAGGTAGAAGTAGTTTTCACAAGGCATCGATAGCAGAAATTGGTCATTTCATATTTACTAACTTTCCTTCAAAATCATTTCCCTTTTAAAAATACCCCTTCCCCTTCATTTTTATTCTTTCCCCTTACTTCACTCTTTTCCCCCTGCAAAAATCCCTTTTCCTAATTTAAAATGCATATTTTCTTTTGGAAAAGTAAAAATCCTTTATTAATTTCCATTTCATTCGTGAATACCCCCTAAATACACTTATCCTAAGTTTTCAAGTTTAAAATGTTAATATTGGGTCCCATTATGAAAATCCCACCCCGATATTAAGTTTTAACACTATCCTTAGTGTATTTTTATTCGTGCACTTATTAGCATTTTAAATCATTTAACTAAATTTATTTATTAATTCCCATTATATACATTTTAAACCCGTATTATATTAATTCCCACATACATATTATTCCCAAACCACTTATTTTATTTATAAACTATCGTTTAATTCCCCCACGTTTGATTTATTTTGGGCCCACTTATTATTTCCCCCCCATCATAAACTCCCGACCCCATGCAAACAACAATTTTCCTAACCCCATTGGTTATATAGCAAACCCCAACCAAATATATTAAAAGCCATAGCATATATTACATAACTCGCATTGGTTTAAAACTCGGGCCCCGCGCCTATTCAATCCCAAACACTCCATAGCATTCATTCAACCGTCGGATCTTAACTGATCATATATGATGGCCCAAATTTCCTATCGCACGCCCGATATCCAACTCTTTAACCACACCAAGACCTTGCGATATCTACAGTTTTCGGAGCCCCACTCCTGGCTACATGGCGCTATTCCATTCGATCACATCCTTCCAAACTTTACCGCCTACCACCTTTGGCCAATGCGAAAACCACTAGAATGTATTCTTTTCCATTGCGAAAACCACCTTGCCATTTGAATTAACCCTGTGCATTCAATTTTTTAATCATTGTTCATTAAAAACCCATATAGCCACCCTTTGCAACCTTTTTACCATATTTCTATTACACTTTTGGACGAAGAAAGACTGCCGACCTATTTCCGAGCAATCAGATCACTCTGCCGACCTTATTTTAAGCCTTTTTTCACCAAAATTTGAGATCATTTGCTGCTACAATGACTTCCATACCTTATTTGAAGCACTATAAAGACCATAAGAGCTTCAAAGAACCTATGTTGCCTCAAAAACCCTCTACAAACTTAAAAATCTTCATTTTATCCAGGTATTCTTCAAAGAAAATACTTGTACTTAATCTAAAGAGAAAGTAATATGTAATTGAGTCATTTAAGATCCTATGCCTACCTGAAGAAAGCTCTGTTGCTTCCTAAGTTTTTTTTGTAGACCCTACTTATCCTTTCACAAGAACTCCCAAAGCCTGATACTATTTTTTAATCACAGAGATTGAATATTGGACAAATTGAACCATTGTAGACCATATAAAAGCCCTCGTTTCATCCTAAATCAGTTTGCAAAATGTATTTATCTTTCTAAAGTGCTCCTAAAGGCCCGAAATTTCTTTCCTGAGTCAAAGATTAATAAATTGAGTAAAATTAACAAAAGAATGGCTTCCAAAGGTATTGTAACTGTAAATCCCCTGTAACCTCCTATTGTAGATGTGAAACACACTCCTTTAAAATATAGAGACTTTAAAATTAATGGCACAATCGATGAATTTAATATTCTTGAGCTCCACTGCTGGAGCCATGACAAATCCATAGACCAAGCAGATGAGGTTTTCATTCAGGAATCTAATTTGCCAAAATATGTTCTCCCAAATACTTTCCAATGCCCAAAAGTGATTAGATTCTGTCAATCTTGCTATTTCCCTTATCAGAGAGCCCTAATTACCCCTGGAAAAGAAATTATGTTCACCATCACAGCTGAGTCAATCAACCAAATGCTACAGATCCAACATAGGCCAGATGAAACCCCTTTTTCCATTGAGAACCATACCCAATTTTATCTGAATCTGGACTTCCCCAAGAAGTTCCAGATATTTCAAAATTTCATGCCTTCATCATTAGAGACTCCCAAGACAATTCCTCCTTACCCATCTGCAATATTTTCTGAGAGAACCAGACACATCATCACAATGTTGTCCTTCATTTTGGGTTATTTTATTGATGAGCATGTTTATGCTTCAATCCTAGGTTTCTTGTCTACTTTCATACTTGGTCATCCTCCTACTACCATTTTCAATTTTTCCCAGTACCTTGTTGATAATATTCATGAACAGTTGGTCAAAATTCATGAAGAACGTGTCTTCAAGTATTCCTCAGTCTTATTCCACATGTTTTTGTACTTTTAGTCTGATAAATTTTCCATCAACCTTCAAAAGCTTGATGTTGAAGGTAACCCACAGTTTGTTACATTTTGAACTTCAATTATCAGAAAAGACTCCACACGGTCCACCTACATAAAATTCATTCATTTTTTCATTCATCCTATGGTCAATATGCTGAAAAACAACATGCAACCAAGAATTAGTGAGGAAATTAAGAAGTTCCTACAATTATCAGAGCATAGTGGGAGAGGGGATTGGTACCTCTCTCAAAACCTTACAGATATTAGGGTATATGGATAAAATATTCTTCCATATAATATTCCCAAATACCTCCCAATGAGGTTATTTTCCCTTGAGTATATCAGTAAGATCCTTCATTCTGATGGGATCAATTTCTTGGCAGCCAAAAAGAAGACACAATTTAAAATTAAGAATCAGGTTAGCCCTTTTATTTGTAACAGTAGAGATGCAGGTCCATAAGAAGAAAATTATTTGCAAGATTTTAATTTCAGTCATAGTTTTCAGTGGTATTATGATCCTCTAGGAGTAATAATCAAACTAAGGATTAAATGCAAATTAACTCCTTATGTACATGAGAAAAAAACCAGAAATTGAGAAATAATCCAATCAATCTGAATGGTTGGAGAACACTTTGATAGAGGCAGATAATGAAGGTGATACCAGTCAAATCTTGCAGACTCCAGCCCAAGAAAATAGGAACTAAAAAATAATCATAGAAGAAGGATCCACTGTAGAGACTACCACTGAAACTAAATTTAAGTCGATATATAGGAAAAATCCAAAATTAAATCTTGTAAATGAGGAAGTGGAACCAATTGCAGCAATTGATACTGATGTAGTAGTGGAATAAAATGCTCCTCCTATAGTTGCTAAAGAAACACACCAGCCTTCAACTTCAAATAGTCAAATGATTCAGAAACAGCACAATGTTGAAGTGTCCTCGTCCAACAAACAAGCAGAGAAAGAGATGGATATTAAAGAAAGATACAAGGAAAGCAAGGCCAGAAATGAGGAAATCAAGGCTAAGATATATTCTCAATATCTAAAACAGACTCCTGGTACCCAGAACAGGCTACTTTCTGCCTTTGATTATAAGAATAAAAAGATGCAGATGACATTTCTTCAATGCACAGTTCAAACTCCTAAGTCATCTTCTTATTACAAAAAGATAGGTTTTCAAGTCATGGCCAAGGATATTCATCCTTTGGACCAAATTGAGTTTCATAAGCAGGCATGGGAAATGATATATTCTACAATGACCACCAAGGCCATGAGTGTAGAGAAACTGTAAATTATTGTGTGAATAATTTGTAAATTTTAAAATGACTTCTTAAATTTGGTATTGTCAATTCTTGTTCAAAAAATATTGCAATAGTGAGTGGTATAGCAACATCGAAAAGTTGGAATATCTTCTGTCCTTTTAAGAGTTTATACTATTATGTAATTAGAAGAAAGTTTTTAAATGTAATTTATTGTTTAAGTTTAATGTGTTTTTGTTTCTTTAAATGAATTAATCATTTTTGAAAAATATTATAAACAACAATAAATTTTATAATTATTTAAATATTATTTAAAACTAAAATATTTTACTTATTTTTATTTATAATTAAAAATAATATTTATTATAAAAAAAAAATTAAATAAAATTTGATCTAAAAATATATAAGATGATCATTATAATCTTTAAAGCTAATTTTTAATCATGCCCTGTCATTTCACCGAGGGTATCGTTACCTTTTATAACCTAACAAAAATTTCTTTAAACTAATGAAGTTGGCTCCACATATTACTTTCTAAAATATTTTTCATGAGTTTCAACTTCCTTCGCTATCCTTGCATCCTCACTCTTTTGTTTCTTCTCAATCTAGATTTGGTTTTGGTCTTGACATAAGAAATGTTTATCAGATTGAAATAAAACATTTTCCTCCCCTAAATCTCGATGAGATCCAAACTGACCATCATGTCAAAATACAGTTAAACAATATTTGTGTTGCAATCCCACATAATCAATGCAACTTTGAGAAAATGCATGACTAGACCAACCTTCTTGAGAATATAAACCTGAATTTGAAACTTTGTTTTGAAAATCCAACTAATATGAGACCTATGTGTTCCTCTCCTTGCTTAAGTTATGAAATTTCAAATCTAAAGAAAGAGACACTAACTATGGAGTTGTGTTTGACACTATGGCCGAAATGAATAATACATAATCTTGCTTTTCCTCTATTCTACTCTGAAATATAAATCCTAAATGCCTTGAAATATCTCCCCAAATGTCTTCTATACATAGTGGAACCGTTTATCCACATGTTCTAGATTGGAAATCACTTAAGCTCATCATGTATCTTCCAAAATTCAATAATATTAACCCAGAACCCAGAGAGCCTTTCCTTGCACAAATTAGCATTGATATCATTATGTTTCCTGAAGGAATCATAATATGTGAATCCATATTCCTTCTCACAATGCTCTTTATACCACTCATTGTCTTCCATAACACATTGCTTCAGAAACATATAAAGAAATCATTGCTGACATTAGAGTTTAATATCAAATATTACAAAATAAGAATTAACAAACAGAAATTTGAAATAATTTTAGCGGTAGCCTCTTTTCCTAATCAAAGATTCCAGGCTCAAAAGAAGCCGACAATAATATTTTCAATATTTTATATACTTTAATCATTACATAAATATTCAAAGGTCAAATTAATAAAAGAAACATTCCAATAAATAGTTGTGCTCCATCCTATTACAATCTTTTCCACTTACAAAAATGAAGAAAGGAGGTACTTAACATCCCATGCCCGACAGATGTTTTTGTGCCTATGTATATGTATAATTTTTTTACTTATATAAAGTAGAATATATATATATATATATATTAGATTCCTAAATGTATCAAATTAGTTGGAGAGGTTTTACCTTCGAAGTTTAAAAATTTTATATTGTCTCCTTTCATAATAATTCCTTATGGTTAAATATATGATACTTGATAGGTCATTTCACTTGTATAGAACCAAGTGAAATATTAAATGGTTCAGTATTTCTTTGAAATTCTATTTGAAGAGGAAATTCAGTATCACATGAATGTTGAAACAATGGCTTTGAGCTGTAATGACATTTCCATCTTGTAAGAGGAATCTGAATTAGTTTGTGGAATTCTTTCTCCACTAATGGACTCTTCTATGACATGTTTGAAAAGAGGAAATTTCCTATATGCTCTGCAAATCAGCCTTCTATGATATTATGACATGGTTTTTCATGGCTTTTCATTGTCAACTAGAGCATCTTCAAAACTTTCTAGATACATCAGACCTATGAAGCCATCAAATTCCATTTCTGGGTTTTCTTCCTCAAATCGTAAACCTATGCCTGAAATAGGTGCAAAATTAAGGTGGGATTCAAAAAGTAAATAGTCAAGGGTATCTCTCCTAGCGACAAAGGAGAAATTCGCTGTCGGTTCTAAAACATCAAATAGGCATGGACACCTGATTGAGTAGCATAATTGAGAACACAAATTTGGATTGCATAAGCACATTGTATTAAGCTTACATAATGAAGTGATTCCCAACACTCTAATTAACCTTGATATGAGGAGGAAAAATGGAGTAATACTCTCGATGGAGTGGGACAACTCAGACGCTCACTCTCATCCTTATGCATCGAGTTTTTAAATTAAATAAATAGTCCATAACCTAATCGCACCTTATATAATAATTTCTCATCCCCTTTCCCCATGGAAGTTGAGCGAGCTCCCATATCAAAAGTTCAGTTAATCATCATGGCATAAGTAAGTGCAGAAGTTTAAATGATCAATTTAATTTATATCTAATTGAGATGGGTCGTCGAAAGGAATAACCCGCATAATAAGGACGGGTGTAGTTGAAGAGAAATATCGAGAGGTGGTTTGCTGATATGGCCCCATAGATTTATATAATCAATTTTAGTAGTTTACCCTTAATCCATTGAATTTGGTTTTCCTAATGAATTAGTTAGTACCCCAATTTGAGAAGGATTCTATGGACTTGGAATTCATAATGTGTGTTTCACATATCTTTAGCTACATAAAATTTCCTCAAATGGACTTCATGACATTAATGTAACCTTCCACATCTGAGTCATTGTAGAAAATCAACTCCAGGTTGTACCGTTAATGGGGAAACTGACATATTGAACATGGAAAAAACAAAACCGCTCCTCCTTCTCCCTCCTTCGGTATCTTTTTTGGCTTATTCACTATTATACTTATTTTGAGATTGTATCAATTTACAAGTTGGATATTTTGTTTCCCTTCTGTCTTATTTCTTAAATAATCAATGTAGTTTTTAAAATAAGCTTTTGTGATGAATTTTCCATTTTGTTTCGCATATGTGCTTGTTAATATGCGCCAATAGACTTGTTAACCAAAACCATAAAAATAAACCCCCTCTGGATATCTCTCTATTTCGAGCGCTTTCCAGTCTGAAGGGGATGTCCCTAGGGTTGTATGTTTTTCTTTGTGTCCATTAACATTGGATGAGGGTAGAAGTTGGAGTAGAGAAACTTGTATGTTGAAGTTTACCCATGACCATGAAGCTCAAGTATTTGATGTTTGAAGGAGAGACGATGCAAGTAGTCTAAGAGCCTTGGGATTTTTGCTGCTAAGGCCTGCAACAACAAAAATATTCAGCCTATTGTGTTGGAACATGAAGAAAACTAATAAGGTTTCAATAACCTTAACATTTTGGAGAACTATATGGAAACATAGAAAATTATGGTTGAATATCTACATGCAATGTGTGTGGGGCACATTAGAGGTAAGAGAAAAAATTCCATTGTGTCTCATGATCAAAAGGGCAAAGATCGTGAACTGATTTCTTACAATACTTAAATACTTGTTTGAAACCTGAGAATGAGGATTTCCCTATATACAAGTTAGAAAACCTATTACAGCACTAATTATATTGCCATTATTGTTTACTCAGAAATCAGCAGAAATAAGGTTCTTCCTTAACTCTGCAAGATATGGAATACTAAATAATATTAAACATGAAGGAAATCATGGGAAGTATTGTCCAACCACATCAAGAAAACACTTTTCTCACACCACACATCATTCCCCTTAAGCCAATATCCATATGCATAGAAAATTGTTTATGTACAACACATCTCCACAAATGCAAAAAACAATATTGCATATCCATAGTTTCAGAATTCCTTCCCCAATTTCCTTCCCTAACACAGCTCCCATTTATGAAATAAATCATATCCAAGCCAAACCTCATGGATATGAACATTCTACAAAAATGAAGTGCATACCAAAATCCATGGGCCAGAGAATGATACATGACTACCAAGAATTAAATTATATAAGTATGATGAAAAATTATGTGGCTTGCCCTTTATTTTTTCTGCCATATTTTTATAGGTCTATTGAATTTCCTGGTATGGAAGAGTGGCAATACAGTCTTAGGGCTATGTCCCTAGGGTTTTTATGTTGTTCTCAAACAAGTTAGTGCCACCTATCACAAGAAACATGCATAGTGAAAAAATGAAGCCCAATAGCTAAGGGGAGTGCGATATAGTACATTAACCTAACCTGTCTTCTAGGGTAATATTAAAAGAAAAGACACCCTAGTCCAACAAGATACGTGCAAAAAATTTTCTATGAACTTAATGCCACTAAAAATTGTTGGATGCATTAGATATTTGAAGCCATGAAATTCCCTTTCTAGGTTTTTTTTTTCTCAAATCCAAAACCTATGGATGAAATAGGTGCAAAAGCAAGGTGGGCTTCAGAAAGTAAATAGTAAAGGGTATCTCTCCTAGTAGCAAATAAGAAATGCTCTATCAGTTCCAAAACATCAAATAAGCATTGTCGCCTTATTGAATAGAAGAATTGAGAGCATGGAATTGACTTTCATAAGTGCACCAGATTGAGATTACATAACGAAGCAGTTTCCAACACTGTAATGAAACCTGAGCTTAGGTGGAAGAAAGGATTAATAGTCTAAATGGACTAGGACAACTCACGGGACCCTACCTCTCATCCATATGAATTGAGTTGTTAACTTAATTAGACCTTCCCAATACTAATCGCATCTTACATAATAATTTTGTGTCCCCTCTCCTCACAGCAATCGAGCAAGCTCCCAAATCGAAAGGTTGGTTAATCATTGTAGCATAAGTAAGTGAAAAAGGTCAAGTGATTTATTTTATATATAGCTAGTTGAGATGAGTGGTCCAAAGGAAATAACCCATATAATATACAAGAGCAAGTGAGATTGAGAGGGGGTTTTCCAAGATGGCCCCATAGATTTATATCATTAGTTTTATCATTTTACTGTTAATCCATTGAAGTTAGTTGGCCTAGTGAATTATTTAGTACCCCAATCTTTGAATGATTCTATTGATTTGGAAGTCATAACATGTGTTTCACATATATTTAGTTGCATAAGTTTTCTTGAAGTGGACTTCCTGCCTTCAATGCAACCCGTCCAATATGAGTCACTATAACCAATAAACTCGAGATCGAATTGTTAATGGGCGCACTGACATATTGAATGTGGTAAGACCAGAACTACTCCTCCTTTTCGATTAATCTACGCCAACAGAGCTATGGACCAACTCGAGACAACTAAATCCTCTCTGGATGTCTCTTCGTTTGGACCAGTCCTTTTCCAGTTTCGGGGAGATGTCACTAGGGTTGTATGTTGTTCTTTATGTCCACTAAAATTGTATGAGGGGAGAGGTTGGAGTAGAGAAACTTGTATGTTGAAGTTTACCCATCACCATGATGCTCAATTATTTGATGTTTGAAGGAGAGAGGATGCAAGTAGTCTAGGAGCCTTTGGAGTTTTTTGTTGAGGCCTATAACGACAAAAATCTTCAACCTACTATGTTGGAACATCAAGAAAGCTCTCAGGATTTCAATAACCTTAACATTTTTGACAACTGTATCACAACATACATAATTGTGGTTGAATATCTACATACGATGTTTGTGGGGCATGTTAGAGGTGAAAGACGAAGTTCCATTGTGGCTCATGCCATATGTGAGGGTATATGTGATCATACAAATTTTGAAGATGTATAAGAGAGGTGTTAGATTAAATGGCTATGATATAATAGTTGAAGGAAAATTGCAATGCCGAATAAGAAATTGTTTGTAAATTTCATATTTGTAAAGATTCAATTATCAATTTCAAAGTTCAAAGTTTAAATTTCAGGCTTGATTTATTTAGTTTATTTGGTTGATTGGAGATATTTTATAAGTTATAACTAAATACTAATTAAATGGAATTGGGGTCTCCATTCATGAGGCAAAAGTAAACTTGTTGTAAAGTTAAATTTATTTGTTACTTATTCTTAGCATGTAATTTATGTTGTCACATCATCTAGATCACATAACATATCCCATGTTATTCATATGTGCTATTTTTTCACATGTTATGGTCTTAGATGTTTCATTTGCAATATTTGGTGCAATTGCTAATATTATATATAAAGACTATAAATGTTATTTGCAATCTTTGGTGCAATTGCTAATATTATATATATAAAGACTATAAATATTATAAAAAGAACATAAAATTTTAAAAAATAAGAAATTTTGAAAATTCAAAATAATTTTTTTTTTAAATAACAAATATTTGGTAGATTTTTTTATAAACAAATTGAATTTTTTTTTTTTTTAAATAACTAAAATTTAGTAGGATTTTTATAAACAACTTGAAACAAAATATGTGGAGATGATTTTTTTTTAACAGTTGACCACCCACCTTTAAAAGCAAATGTAAAAATATTTTAAATATATATATAATTTTTTTACAATAAACTACGGCAGAACTTATTAAATTTTCTATAATTAAAATGATAATTTTACTTACATTAAACTTACAATTTTTTAAAAAATTATATTTCATGTGCATCTTTTATGGCATATAATAATAATATTAATAATAAATCATCTTTTTTTTTTTTTTATACGGAAAAAGAATAACACAATTTCATGTGGGTGAAAATATAGTACTTATGAGTAGTAAACATTACTTATATACATACTTTGCGACGGCTCAACAATTTTCATTTAACCTATTTTTATATGCTCGTCCATCTATTACCTGCATTGTTTTCAATGCTGGTTCAACAATATATTTTTAAGTTATAATAATAATTTACGTATTTTAGTAATAGTTCCAAAAAAATTATTGTGTTAATAATTTGTAAAATTCGTCAATTCTTCAAAAATTATTGCAATAGGTAGTAGAATAGCAACAGCGTAAACTTGTAATAATTTTTTTTTTTTAAGAGTTTATGATGATGATGGTGGTGTTTAATGTTCATTGAGACTAATTTTTGGTCTATCGGACTTAAGGAAAAGAGTTATTTGACATTTTAAAAGGCTAAGGTCAGTATTGCAACAAAGATTATGAAATTGAGCTCTAATGTGGTTGTACGCGGGGCACTCTAAGAGGAAGTGATTTTCATCTTCGATGTTCATATTCTCACAGAGATGGTAGATCATTTCCATCCATGGTGTTTTAGGAACTCTCCAACAACTTGTTTCACCATGGAGCTCATGAAAGTTCATTCTAATCTTGGCTATATTAATTTTCTTCTTGAGCTAGTTAAAAGAGATAAATACTTTTGATCTTCTAAAGTGAGATTATAAAGTTTTTAAATGTTTTTTTTTTCAAATTTAATGTGTTTTTGTTTCTTTAAATCGATTAATAATTTTTTACTAATATTATAAATAACAATAAATTTTATACTTGAGAGTGCAAGCTTCTGTGATCCATAACATATTAGATTATAAATCTTTTCGGGAAATCACATGAGAATTTTAGGACCGACGCGTTTCGAACTACCAATTGTAGTTCATCATCATTATCCTGATGATGAACTACAGTTGGTAGTTCGAAACGCGTCGGTCCTAAAATTCTCATGTGATTTCCCGAAAAGATTTATAATCTAAAATTTTATACTAATTAAAAATTATTTAAAAATAAATTAATTTACTTATTTTTATTTATAATTAAAAAAATATTTATTATATAAAATTAAATTAAATACAATTTGATTTAGAAACAAATAAGATGAAAAGCTAATTTTTAATCATGCCCTCTCATCTTAGCGAATGTATCGTTACCTTATAATTTTATAAGCTACCGAAAATTTATTTGAACTAATGAAGTTGGCTCCAAACATTAATCTTACAAAATGAAATCATAAAAATTATATCAATAAATTTAAACAGATAACACTAGTTAAAAAGCACGTGCTCTGTATTGCTCTGATTCCGATTACGAACAAGATGGTTTTCATTTCCGACATGACTCTCGTGTAACTGCATTACATATAAAAATTTCCATGGTGATTTCATTTCCGACATTACTCTCGTGTAACTGCATTACATATAAAAATTTCCATGGTGATTTCATTTCCAACATTACTCTCATGTAACTGCATTACATATAAAAATTTCCATGATTTGCAACTGAATATAAATACAAACAATAGCCCGGAAACTTTTCCATAACAATGGAGGATCATAATGGACATAAGCATGGAAGTAGAAAATTTATGACAAGGTAAAAAGGATGAAGTGGGACCAATAGAAGATCGGTCCATTCATCTTTGTTATCGATTCGCAGACATTGAAGTTATCCTCAGCATCGCGGAAGATCTCTGGGAGGTGACTGGAGACTCAAAAGAGCATTAGGTCCATTGTTAACGACAAACACCATGGCTAACCACCATCTTATGTGCACGTCCAAGTGGCAGTGCATCACCCAAACTCCTGCAATAAGTAATCCACTATGATAACCATTACCACTATGTACAAAGTATCATCCAATTCAGAATAAGAGATCACACAAAAGGAAAGTGGAATCCTGTGAAAGAAACTCTCACTTGGATTGTCTGCTACGAATCTTATTGCAGCCTAGCCATTAACTGAAACGTTCACATTGTTTCGCATAGGAGGATCCACCAGGTTGAACTTCTGAGGATCTGTTTGTGAATTATAATTCTCAAAGCCTGCTCCCACGATGTAAAAATCGTAACCATGGAGATGGATAGGATGGCTTTCACCGGTAAATATATTCGTTCCCTAAAGAATTACTTGCACCGTTGTGTTATACTTGAGAACTTTCACTCTTGTACCTTTCACAGGAGACCACAGAGTTCTGCTTATATTCTGTGCGGTATAATCAAATCGCATAGAAGGTTTATCGGGAAAGTCTATGGAGAATACTCCTTTCATGCGAAAATGATGAGCTTGAAGAATTGACGAAGTGGTTGGCAGGACAAATGATATGTTATTCATACTTGCTGCAAATCTTGATCCGTTGGGGCCTCCACAAGACTGCCCTGGACATTTGATCAACCCTAGACCTATGGTGTAGAACAGATTCTCGTTGACCCTCTGAGGAACGACGACGGGGTGATCTTGTGAGGCCAAGCTTCTGAGACCATTGGCTAAGCTAGTGGCACTCTTGGTGTCATTATAGAATGGAAGATTTGGCATGATTGGAACTGATTTTTTAGAGCTCCCCTTGTATTCTAAAATGGCAGTGGTAGTCGTGTTATCGAATGGAACCCCTTGCCCGTTGGAATATGCTCGAGCAACGATATAGTATCTACCTCCACTCTGATTGGCAGTTACAAGTATGTCTGTTGTCTGGCCCAGACCGAGCATCAAAACATTTGTCTTAAGAGGTTTTGTATACAAAGCATCCACAGCAACAACGGTCATTGTGTGGCTAGCCACCGAGAAGAATAGGTCACTATTGAGAGCAGCATTGATGACAAGTAGAAGATTAGTTTCCCCAGCTTTTACAGAGACGCTGAAGGTATCTACAAGTTAACCGCCATTTGCCACTAGTGGCCAATTATTTCCGAGCTTATAGCTAAGTTCGGAAATAGTTGAACAAATTCAGTCTATTTGATTATATGCGTTAATGTATGCAGATATGAAATGTACCTGAAGTACAACATTTGTATATGTTGCCTGGTTTTCCATTTATAGTAAATGCATCTAAAACGTTGGGGGCAGCTCCTGTTCAGGCTGCTTGTTTCACAACATCCATGGGATTCCTATTCCAACATTCTCCTGTCAAATATTTCAATCAAATTAGAACTTGAATTAAAATAAAGGGAAATTAATACTTCTAACCGGAAGAGAATAACAAATTCAATAACTATTGCATACCTAGAAGAATGGGAATCTGGCGATGGGGCCTGGTAAATTTAAAGGGATATGTGGTTCTCAGCCTAGGCAAGATGATCAAGGCTCCATAGACAGTAGCGCGAAGCCATGGGCTGTGCGCATGCCACCAGAGAGTTCCTTCTTGACCATTGCTGGTGAATTTGTATGTGTAACTCCGCCCTGGGCGAATGGGGCATTGTGTTATAAACTCAAGTCCATCCGACCACCCAGTGCGGAATTGGCGCACTCCATGCTGGTAAATACAAACATAAACAATGCATTCCTTTTAACATGCAAGACCATACATACAATATGCTCTTCCGTTTAAATAAAAACATAAACAATGCATTCTTTTTAACATGCAAGACCATACATACAAGATGATCTTCCATTTAAAAAGACTAAAAATGCATTAACATCAATATGTTCTACTCTCGTTAGAGACGTACCAGTGAATTGTAGCGTTATATTTGTTGGAATTTCTGATAATTCCAAAACAATAAACAGAGAGAATAATGCTCTTCACCTTAACATTGAGAAATTAAATTTTTTGCTTTAGGAAACAGAGTTTTGCACTTGAAAACTAATTCATTAACTTAAAAAAACTGTTATAAAATCTCCTCTGACTGAGGGAATACAAAATGCTAGACTGTTATAAGACACAGTTGCAGAAAAAACTCTTCTCTGTCTCACACAGAAAATACTCTGTTCAATCTTCAAAACACTACACTGCTGTGTATACAATAAGGACTCTGTCTTTTACACATAAAAAACGCACTACTATGCTTACAAAAAAAATACACTGCTATTGTGTATATTAAAACTTAACATTAGCCTCTCGGGCTTTCTTACATTTTATACCTTAGCACTATAATATAAAATAAAACTATATTAAAAACTAAGACTAAACATAAGACTTACACAAAGTCTGGCCCACTATTACAAATACGCACATGTTAAAATTTAAACGTAATGTTTCGAAGGTCATAGACCTTTTGTTGCTGTCCGATGTTAAAAACATAAAACAAAAAACATTAATAAAAAAACCTTAATAAGGCTTCAACCTCCGTCGCACAATCCTTCTGGACTTCAAAAAAAACTTAAACCATATTGCAATGGACAAATCACGTAACACTTTGGCTGACGTCACAAGAGAATTTGTGCGCGCGATGAACATTGCAATCGGCCCTATAGCCATATCGTGTCCGGTTTTGCGCTTGTGTACGGTGGAAAAAATGTGACGTGAAAACCATATCAAATCCACCCTAAACGATTTCGGGTCCGGATTTCATGACCTTCGTCTGACCTAAAAACAACTTGATGCAATCACATTGCACCACGTGGCTATTGACTACCCTGTTGACTTGGCGTGGGGACCACCAGTCTTCACATTTAAAACTCCCGCACATCAAATAAACTCCTCCTGTGTATAAAATAAACATTGCTCTGTTTTCAAATAAAAAACTCTGTTTTTCAAAAACACAAAGACCCTAACCTCTATTCCTAATTTGTGTATGTTGATTTCGACTTGTACAGGGACTGGCGCCGAATAACAATAATGGAATTGACTGCTCATTCATTTTAGCAAGTGGCCCTTTGACAGAGCCATCCTAACAAATCTGGAAAGCGGCTTACAGTACTGATCAGGTGAAAGTAATATTTCAACACTCCCCTTTACTTTCAATTGCTGGGTTATCAGTCATACCCAGACATTTTCTCAAAAATTCAAAACTCTTCTGCCCCAATGGCTTGGTCAGAATGTCTGCAAACTGCTCCTGAGTTATTTAGTGTTCCAAAACAATTTCTCCATTATTTATCAATTCCCTTATGTAATGAAATTTTGTGTCAATGTGTTTCGTTTTCTTGTGAAACACAAAATTCTTAGATAATGCAATAGCTGAGCTATTGTCACAAAAAATCACTGTTCATTTTTCCTGCTCTTAGCACAAACTTCTTAGCATCCTCCTCATCCAAACTGCTTGACACGCTGCTGTTGTAGCTGCCACATATTCTTCATCTGTTGTAGAAAACGCTACAATAGGCTATTTCTTAGAAGCCCATGAAATGGCTCTTGAACCCATGTGAAAAGAATAACTAGAAGTGCTCTTCTGATCATCTACACTTCCAGCCTAATCACTGTCAGTGTATCCTATTAAATCTGAACATTTTGAAGCAGTATATAAAATACCAAACCTTTTAGTACCTTTAACATACCTCAGAATTCTCTTCGCTACCTGCAAATGTGCATCCTTTAGCTTTTCCATGAATCTGGAAATCAAACTAACAACATGCATTATATCGGGCCCAGTTGCAGTCAAATACATGAGGCTACCAACTATGCTCTTGTACAAACTATGATCAAAATCCTTGTTGTTGTCCTCTCTGCTGAGTTTTAATCCCATCACTGTGGGAGTGATTGCTGTTTTTCTTTCCTGCGTATTAAATCTTTCCAGCACTTCATTAACATATTTTTCCTGTGAGATAAAAATTCCATTTTCATTTTGTTATACTTCTATTCCTAAGAAGTATCTCAACAAATCCATGTCAGTCATTTCAAATTCTTCTTTCATGACTGTTTTAAAATTTTCAATAAGGTAATCATCATTACCTATGAAAATAACATCATCAACATATAAAACCACAATCAATATTTTACCATCCTTTTCTTTGATGTAGAGGGTGGGTTCTCCCTCACACTTTTCAAATCCATTTTCCAGTAGATAGGAATCTATTCTACTGTACCACACTCTTGGTGCTTGCTTTAGCCCATAAAGAGCTTTCTTCAACTTGCACACTTTGTGCTATTGGCCTTTCTTTTCGTAGCCGAGAGGTTGTTCAATGTAAACCTCTTCCATTAACACTCCATTTAGGAATGTTTACTTCACGTCCATTTGTTAAAATTTCCACTTGTTTTGTGCTGCTATGGACAACACTGCTCTCACGGTTTCCATTCTAGCAACTAGTGCGAAAGTTTCCTCGTAGTATGTCCCATGCTTCTGCTTACACCCTTTGACAACAAGTCTTGCCTTATGTCTTTCTATTTTTCCTTCAGCATTACTCTTGGTCTTGTAGACCAATTTAACTCCAATGACATCTTTACCTTTTGGGAGTTCAACCAAATCCCATGTCTTGTTTCTTTCTATGGTACTAACCACCTCATCCATAGCTTCTATCCATTTCCTATCCTTAATAGCTTCTTCGAAATGAATAGGGTCATCAACATGACAATGTAAAACAAAAAAATAATGTATACTTTCATTTGCTACCTCTTGTTCATAAATTTCATTCAAATTTTTCAACTTCTTACCTCTTTTATTAGGTGTACAAATGCTTGAAGAAGCACTTGAATTTCCTCCTTGTGGTGTGCTTGGAGAAGCACTTTCATTTCTCCTCAAGGGTGTCTCTTGTTGCCCTTGTGTTGGTGCTGATGTTTGGGGATGTATTTCAGCCAACTCATTATCATTTTCATCATGAGATAAATAGTGTTTAACATTCATTGTTTTCTCTATGCTTCCATCCCAAGCTTCCTCCTTAATGAACTGAACATCTCTATTCACAATAAAATTCTTGGTGGATGGGTTGTACAACCTATAAGCTTTGGATTCCTCACTGTATCTAATGAAAACACATTTCTCCCCCTTGTTGTCCAACTTCTTCCTTAGCTGATCCAGAATGTGTGCATAGGCCACACATCCAAAAACTTTCATGTGTGTGACACCTTGCTTTGTGCCACTCCATGCCCCTTCCGGCACTTTGTTCATAACTTCTTTTATAGGGCACCTATTCAAAATGTACGTTGCACAATGTACAGCTTCAGCCCAATAATCATTAGGCAAATGCTTTGCGTTTAACATACTCCTTACCATGTCCAGGTTGTTTCTATTCTTCCTTTCAGCAACTCCATTTTTCTGCGAAGTATATCTAGTTGTAAACTTCTTATGAATCTCATTTTCTCTACAGAAACGTAGAAAATATTTAGAGATATACTCGCCTCCTCTATCAGTCCTTAGGACTTTGATATGCAGCCCACTTTGGTTCTCAACAAGTGCTTTGAAATTGCAAAATCTTTCAAACACTTCTCTTTTGTTTTTCAAAAAGTAAAACCAAGTTTTCTAGTAAAATCATCAATAAATGTTAACATGTAATGGATGCTAGCAAGTGATGGAGTTTGCATTAGTCCACACAAATCTGAGTGGACAATCTCTAAGGGTGCCTTTGCCCTTATGCTTTTCCCGGAAGGAAAACTTTCTCTGTGTTGTTTCCCCAAGATACAACCTTCACAAAGGCTGTTCGGTTTCACTATCAATGGTAAACCTCTTACCATTCCTTTTCTATTCAACAAGTTGAGACCTCCAAAGTTGAGATGTCCAAATCTCAAGTGCCGCAACCAATTGTCATCTTTTGGTTTGCTTTGGAAAGCCTCTTGTGTCACTGCAGCTATCTCCTCTTCATTTTTCAAATCTCCTCTCATTCTAAGAGAGAACATCCTAATCCTTGTCATCTTCACTTCAGCAATACATTGTTTGCTGGGAGGTTTATCCATGATGGTGCAAACATCATTCTCAAAGAAAACATTGTACCCCTTTTGAACAAGTTGTACAATAATCAAGAGGTTACATTTCATTCCTGGAACATAATAAACATCTGCTATGGATTTCTTTTCACCTTTCCTTGTTAAAACATTTACTTCTCCTTTTCCCATAACAGAAACTTTACTATCAGTCCTTAGTGTGACTTGTGACTTCACACTCTCATCTAACATAGAAAACATTGCTATGTTTCCTATCATATGGTTACTACAACCGGAGTCTACATACCATAAGTCTTCATTCTTTTCTTCAGCCATATTACAAGCTAAAAATAATTTGTCTTGGCTGATATTTTCTCTAGTAAAATTTGCATTTGTTCTATTTCCCATATCATGCTGCTTCTTTCTACATTCATTTGCATAATGTCCATATTTTTTACAATAGTGACATTGGACATTGGATTTATCATACCTTTGTCCTTGAGCATTTTGCTGACCACTTTGCTGCCTGTTGCCTTGGCCTTGATGCTGATTTCGATTGCTGCCCCTTCCTTGAGAATTTGCTGGACTGTTTCTTCCACCTCTGTTTTCGCTTCTATCTCTTCCTCTTTTGTTTCCTTTGCCTTACCCTCTTCCTCTTCGAAAGACATCTGGGTCTTAAAGGCATGCTCTAGAGATGAGTTTTCATTTCCACCCAATCTCTGCTCATGGGTCATCAATGATGCATGTAGCTCATCCACTGAAAAATTTGTGAGATCCTTAGTCTCCTCTATAGTGGTGACAATCACATCGAATCTTAAGGGTAGACTCCTCAAGAGTTTTTCCACAATCCTCTTGTCTTCAAGAGTATCTCCATGAGACCTTATCTATGTGACCATTCCAATCACATGTGTGAAGAATGTTTCAATAGTATTTGACTATTTCATACAGAGAGTCTCAAAGTCTCTCCTCAGCAACTGAAGTTTTGCTATCTTCACTTTTTCCATGCCTTGATAGGCTGTCTTGAGAGTTTTCCATGCTTCTTTGGATCTCTTAGCTACTGCTATCCTAGGAAACACACTCTCATGCACTGCTTGATACAAAAAGTAGAGAGCTCTTAAATCCTTCTTCTTATTACTCTTCAATAGTTCTTTCTCTGCTTGTGTTAAATCATCAAGCTCATTTTCATCTGCTGGCTCATAAAATCCATCCTCAACAAGTTCCCATAAATCTTGGGAAGCAAATAAAGCTCTCATAGTTATTGACCAATAGTCATAATTTTTCCCATTAAATTGTGGGACTGGGTATTTCCAATACCCATGCTAGTGCTAGCTCCAGCCATTCTTACACTATGAACTATGCTTCAAAAACACTTGACTGTGTATTTAAAATAACTGACTGTCTTCAATAGTAACACAAAAATCTGTATAAAGAAATACCTTAGATTCTTCTTCACTGAGTCTTCACTCTGCTGGAGAAGCCTCTGCAACAAGAACTCCTTCCTTCAGCTTCTTTGACCTTCAAAGAGCCTGGACTAGCTCTGATGCCATGTTGGAATTTCTGATAATTCCAGAACAATAAATAGAGAGAATAATGCTCTCCACCTTAACACGGAGAAATAAAAAATTTTCACTCACAGAAGACAGAGTTTTGCACTTGAAAACTATTTCATTGCCTTAAAAAAAACTGTTACAAAATCTCCTTTGACTGAGGGAATACAAAATGTTGGACTGTTACAAGACACAGTGCCAGAAAAAACTCTTCTATGTCTCACACAGAAAATACTCTATTCAATCTTCAAAACACTACACTGTTGTATATACAATATGGACTCTGTCTTTTACACATAAAAAAACGCACTGCTGTGCTTTAAAAAAAAAACACCGATGTTGTGTATATTAAAACTTAACATTAGCCTCTCAGGGTTTCTTACGTTTTATACCTCAACACTTCAACATAAAATAAAACTATATTAAAAACTAAGACTAAACATAAGACTTACACAAAATCTGGCCCACTATTACAAATACGCACATGTTAAAATTTAAACGTAATGTTTCAAAGGTCATAGACTTTTTGTTGTTGTGCAATGTTAAAAACATAAAACAAAAAACATTAATAAAAAAACCTTAATAAGGCTTCAACCTTCGTCGCGTGATTCTTCTGGACTTCAAAAAAAAAACTTAAACCATATTGCAATGCGCAAATCGCGTAACACTTTGGCTAACGTCACAAGAGAATTTGTGTGCGCGATGAACATTGCAATCGACCCTATAGCCATATCGCGTCTGGTTTTGGGCTTGTGTACAGTGGCAAAAATATGACGCAAAAACCATATCAAATCTGCCCTAAACGATTTCAGGGCCTAATTTCATGACCTCCACCCGACTTAAAAACAACGCGATGCAATCACATTGCCTCACATGGCTGCTGACTAGCCTGTTGACTTGGCATGGGGACCGCCGGTCTTCACATTTAAAACTCCCGCACATCAAATAAACTCTTGTATATAAATTAAACATTGCTCTGTTTTCAAATAGAAAACTCCGTTTTTCAAAAACACAGAGCCGTAACCTCTGTTCCTAATTTGTATAGGTTGATTTCGACTTGTACAGACACTGACGCCGAATAACAGCAATGGAATTTACTGCTCATTAGTTTTAGCAAGCGGCCCTTTGACAGAGTCATTCTAACAATTCTGGAAAGCGGCTTACAGTACTGAACAGGTGAATTTAATATTTCAACACGCGCCTGGTTGTGCACTTTGATTTTAAGTTTGTCTCTGTTTCTGACATGCAGAGTCGGACCCGGGAACTGTCCGTTCACAGTGATGATTTTGTGCGTTCCACATAGCTTTTTCACAGGTGTAGATCGAAGCTGATTTTGCGATTAACCAGCTACAAACCATTCATTAGTTTAATATGTGACGACTAGAGATGCATGTATATTAATCGTACAATTAATATACAGAAAGAAATTACTTAATGTAGTGTTTCTCAGAAAAATTACCGCAATTCATACAGAAGAATTTATGATACATCCATGTTAGTGACAGACATACGTAGTGCAGAGAGCGCTCATGAGAATACCAGAAATTGCAGTACGTTAATGTTTATTCTATCTTACACAGAATCGACAGGCTTTCCTATTATTTCTATGCGTGTAGTATATATAAAAAAAAATGTATGTTAAAAAAGCTAATGCACCAGGATGCTTCATCTAAATCGACTATAGATTTGGTTTTCAGATATCAATATATATTTTTTCTAAAACCCAATGGGTTAAAGCAATTAAGACTTAAAATTCCAAGGAAGCAACATGATCACCCTCACTATAATACCTTTTTTCAAGCAAACTCTAACCTTGTACATTTTAAATCATGGGAATATTGAAGTTGAGAAGACGTACAACGAGTATACGTTTGTGTAGCTTCGCCGAGGTCATAGCAGTCAACCAGGTTAGGCATATGACTATCCGAACCAACCTAGTTGCCGACAAATGTTGATTAAACCTTTCCATTGAATATTATATATATACTGCACTGTTTCAAGCTATTTCAACGTACTGAAGCTCCACAGAAGCCAAAAAAAACAAACATATAATATGCCAGAGGAGGGAGGGAGGCATGAATCAGAAAGTACTGGGATCAATCTATTTATACATGTAAATTGCCCGTTCCGTTTGAGTTTGGTGATAAGTCTATGCTCAAGTTGTTAAAGCCGTAACAAAAATGTTAAAGTTGGTGAAGTTTGAAGTTGTTGGAAAAGGCTAAACCCGGTGAAGTTAGGCGCTGAGCTCCACAATGATGAAGATGAAGACACAGTACTCTTGGTCCACGTGTACCGCAGTGGAGGACGCGTCGAAGAAACACCCGAGTAGCCTCTTTCCTCGTTTACACAATGACGGCTCCGCTGGGATAATCCATATCTTCGGTCCTCATTACTTGACAAAAAAAACTGCATTTAATGCTAATTATTTCTCCCAATTAATATATGCAAAACAAGCAGCCAGCAACAATGAAAGCTCTTAGTCAAGGTTGGTCGTTGAACAGATGATAAAATTTTGAAGAATAAGGCATCCTCCATTCGATTATTACAAAACATTTTGCATTAGACATTAAAATCCTTACCGTCCAAGCTCAATATAATATTTGATCACGGGATCATATTAATTTCTACGTCCATGTTTCCAATACCGTCTGTATTTTGACTTTCGTTAATACTACGGAATATGAAGACAGCTTCAACATTTTAAATGAATCCGTTCTTTATACCTTCAGTTGTCCTCGCGTACTCAACAACGATTCCATTGTTACAAATTCTTGTCCAATTTGATGCTTGTATTAATTATTAAAATATGTTTCTCCTTAAATTGCTATCATTATGAGCGTAGTTAGCTCATCTGCCCAAGTTCATTACAAATTATCATTTTAGTACTAATTACAAACATCTATGTTCTAAATGTTTATATTAGATATTAAAATACGTTTTAGAAACTCATCAATTTTATGGCCATTTAAACTCATTATTCCTAATGTTGCCAAAAAAATAAAATAAACTGTACTGTTCGTATATCTACAAATTATTAGGGTGGCGTATACTAAAATATCATGTTAAAACCAGAAATGAAGTTTACAGATCTGATCTCATTTGATATGGTATTTTTAATTCGAATAAATAAATATGCTATTTTCAATTCGTATAAATAAATATTTTTACATATAGCTATCATATAATTATTCGTTTATTTAATATAATTAAACATTATAAATATATATTAAGTTGTTTACCTAACGATACTTTGGGTGAGCAGAATTATATTTACTATTGATTCACAATTTCGTTATGATATAATATTATACATAATAAAAATAATAATAATAATTAATTTTGGTTTTTTATTCTCTTTTAATTTAAAAAACATCATTACCCTAAATTAAAATATTTTGTCAAATAAATACTAAATAAAATTTTTAAGTTAACTATGATAAATATTTTAGGAATATTGCTTCTGTGATTCATAAATTGTGAAAAAAACTTTTTGTAAAAATCACATTCAGATAAATTTGGTCGACGCGTTTCGAACCAGCCAGTGTGGTTCATCATCAGGACTTGATGAAAAAACTGATGAGGAGACCCAATTAAATAGATATGAGAAGCTCCAACTAGCCATTGAAAAATAAGACTAAATCAAAGTCATAGAAATAAAAAGTCAAAAAATATATATAAAAAGATTAAAGTTTATAATATGAATATTATTTTTTATTATTTTTTATTTTCATTATTTTTATTTTTATTTAATATACAATAGGAATTATTCAAAATATTCTAGAAGATTAAATAAATATAGGATTATTTCTATTAATAAAACATAGTTAAAATATTTATTTTGTTTAATATTATTTAAAAACATAAAGGATTAAATGCTACTATAATAAAATAAAATAAAATAAAAATAAAATAAAATAAAATAAAATAAATAAAAAATAAAAATAGAATAAATAAATAATTATTTAATTTTTAATAATTTTTATTTTAATTTATTTTAATATTTATTAAGTAATTTACTTATTTATATATTTATTTTATTTAATTAATTAATTATTTATTTATTTATTTTTTATTTTATTTTATTTTATTTTAAATATTTATTAAGTTAGTAAAAATAAAATAAATAAAAATAAAAATAAACTAAAAAATATAAAATATAAAAATATAAAAATAAAAACAAAAAATAAAAAATATAAAAATAATAATAAATAATAATAATAATAATAATAATATAAAAAATAAATACAAAAAATAAATATTTTATTTTATTTTATTTTGTTTTATATTTTATATTTTTTTATTTAATTTAATTTTATTAATTTTATTTCTTTATTTATTTTTATTTTTTTAGGCATGAAGAGCAGGAATCCAACACCTACTAACCATCCACCCATCATCCATGTTCAGGTTAAGAGGCCTCTTTTCGATTTCCAAGGCTTTTCGCAACTTGCGGTGGTGGAAGTGGTCGATCTTCACAATCACCTTAGCATCTTCAATGCAAATGTGATTATTAGTCTTCTCAACATGCTCTGCTAGGGCCGAGGAGCGCGATCTATTATGCTTAAGGTCAGCGACATGCTCATGAATTCTTCGATTAATAGACTGGCCCGTTTCACCAATGTAAGGTGTCCCACAAGAGCATGGAATCAAGTACACACCCTTACCATCCTTAGGGAAAATAAAAAGGATCAAAAGGAATCAAAAGAGTTATATCATATTGAATATTAACCAGAAATAATTCAACTTATCTAATAAAATAAAATCTATGTTAATTTTAAAAATGATTAATTTTTAATTAATACTAACTAATTTTAAAAGGTAATTATAATTTATATTAGTATTTTAATTTCTGAATTTTTAATATTTCAACTTTCTTTCTTGATTGAATTTGTGTTGTAGATGTCGAATAATGTAAACTTCTGAATTTGAGTGAGGAAATATTGTGGTCGATAGTCGTCATGGCGATAAAAGACAAAAAAATGAAAGACATAATTGAAAAAGGATGCGTCTCTTTGGTGTGACGATCGCTCACTCACGTAATTACACCACAACACACACTCGTATTCACCAAGACGACAAACTATTACATATAGAGGATTAGATTATGATTGGACAAGTTCGTGATATTGTGTCTGAACATGTTTTTATGTTGTGTGGTACATAATATTTTTGGTTAGTCTATGATGGCGCTTTGGTTATCACACTTGATAATCTACGAAATTTTTTGTACTCCTCCCACATCTTCAATAACTCACTGCAAACAAACTTCTTCACAAGAAGAATTACACAAAGCTCTGTACCCAACTTTAGTCAAGGACAAAGAAACAATTGGTTGTTCTTACTACCCCATGCCACAATCCCAGATTGAAGGCTAAATGAATATCCTAAAGTTGATTTTCTTTCATCAATATTTTCAACCCAATCTGAACTAGAATAGCTGCCCAACTCAATATCGAATCCATCATTATATTTAATACCATAGTTTGTTATTCCTTTTTAGATACCAAAAAACTCTCTTAGCTACTCTTGAATGGATTTCAAGACATTTGGCCATAAGCTGACTTAGAATGTTAACTATTTAGGCTATGCCTAGCCTGGTTGTAGTGAAATAGTTTAAGCTTCCCTTCAATTGATGATACAGTGTACCATCCACCTCTCTTGCCCCATCACTACTACAGATTTTTGAATTCTATTCTAATGGTATTGATATTGCGCTACATTGGTCTATTCTGAATCGTTTGAGTATTTCCCTAGTATGCTTACTTTGTGTAACCAATCTATGTCTACTTTCTCTCCATATTTCTAAGCCTAAGAAATAATGTAATTCACGAGGGCCTTTCATTTCAAACTCTTGCAACAATTTTCCTTTAGCTTCATCAAATAATATAGAAGAATTTCCTATTACAATAATATTATTAACATACAAAAAGATCATAATAACATGCCTTTTTTTTATTTTACTTGATATATAGGTTAGACTTTGGAGTTATGTTCTAACGGTATTGATACTACCCTACATTGGTCCATTTTGAATCTTTTGAGGAACTCCCTAGTATGCTTACTTTGTGTAACCAATCTATGTTCACCTTCTCTCAATATTTTTGGGCCTAAGAAATAATGTAATTTACCAGGGTTTTTCATTTCAAACTCTCATGAAAATTTTCCTTCAACTTCATCAAATAATATAGAAGAATTTCTTGTTATAATAAGATCACGAACATGCAAAAATATCATAATAACATGGCCTTTTATTATTTTACTTGATATACAGGTTAGAGTTTGGAATTATGTTCTAACTGTATTGATATTGCCCTACATTGGTTCATTTTAAATCTTTTGAGGAACTCCCTAGTGTGCTTACTCTGTGTAACCAATGTATCCCCACCTTCTCTCCATATCTCTAGGCCTAAGAAATAATGCGATTCATCAATGTATTTCATTTCAAACTCCTATGATTGTTGTCCTTTAACTTCATTAAATAACATAGAACCATTTCTTATAATAATAAGATTATCAACATATAGAAAAATCATAATAACATGCTCCTTTTTATTTGACCTGATATACAAGTCAGAGACACATTTTTCCTTTTATAAAACCTTTCAGAAGAAAGAAAGAAAGAAACAATATTCAAATACCATGATTTTGGTTCCTATTTCAAACCATATAATGCTTTATTTAACTTGAAAACAAAGTGCTCTTAACCTTTTTTAACAAATCCTTCTAGCTAAACAAGATACATTTCTTCTTTTAATTCTCCATTCAAGAAGACAAACTTAACATCTAATTGATATAGTTTCCATTTATATTTTGTAACTAAATAAATCATCAAACTAATTATATTTAACCTAACTATAACCTAAATATAAGTACCAAAGTTTCTTTATAATCAATTCCCTATTTTAGTTCGTTACAAATGATCATTTTAGTAACAATAACAAATATCTATCTTATAAATCTTTATATTAGATATTAAAATACATTTAGAAACTCATTAATATTATGGCCGTTTAAACTCATTAGTCCTAATGTTGTACTATTCGTATATCTACTTAAAATTATTAGGGTCTTGTATACTAAAATATCATGTTAAAACCATAAAGGAAAGTTTAGATATCTCATCTCATTTGATATGCTACTTTTAATTTGCATAAATAAATATGCTATTTTCAATTCTTATAAATAAAATCATAATTATTCGTTTATTTAATATAACTAAATATTATAAATAACATTATTAAGTTGTTTACCTAACGATAATTTGAGTAAGTAGAATTATATTCATTATTGATTCATAATTCGTTATGATATAATATTATACAAAATAAAAATAATAATTTATTTTAGTTTTTTATTTTCCTTTAACTTAAAAATCATCATTACTCTAAATCTTTTATTTTGTCAAATAAATAGTAAATAGAATTTTTATAGTTATATTCATTATTGATTCACAATTTCGTTATGACATAATATTATACGTAATAAAAATAATAATTTATTTTAGTTTTTTATTTTCCTTTAACTTAAAAATCACCATTACTCTTATTTTGTCAAATAAATAGTAAATAGAATTTTTGTTTGGTCAAATAAATAGTAAATAGAAATTTTAAGTTGATTATGATAAATATTAATTTTATTTAAGTGAGATAATAAAAGGAATCCAAAGAACTATATCATATCGACTATTAACAATAAATAATTCAAATTATCTAATAAAATAAAATTTATGTTAACTATAAAAATGAGTATATTTAATTAATACTACCTAATTTTAAAAAGTAATTATAATTTATATTAATATTTTAATTTGCGACATTTAATACTTCAACTTTCTTTATTGATCGAATTTGTGTTGTAGATGTTGAATAATGTAAATTTCTGAATTCGAGTGGGGAAATATTATGGTCGACGGTCGTCATCTCAATAAAAGACACACAAAAATGAAAGACATGATTGAAAAAGGATGCAGCTCTTCGGTGAGACGATCGCTCACTCGTGAGATTCCACCACAACACGCACTTGTATTCACCAAGATGACAGACTATTACATATAGAGGATTAGATTATAATTGGACAACTTTCTCGAATATAGGAATTTTCAACAAACAATTCAACTAACTCTCTAACAATATAATACTAGTTCTAATTATAGAAGTATCTTCTAGATTTTTCTTCATTATTTGAACACTCCCCCTTCATGGAGAAATGTGTTTTCTACAACATGTAACTTATTCCTACATCGAATATTTCCTTTCCAATAGACTTTCTAACAACATTAGCCATATTCTCATTAGTATTACAATCATCTAATTTAGTTTTCTTTGATTGCGTCCTTTCTCTGGAAAGATGATAATTTGTCTCAACATGTTTTTATGTTGTGCAATACACAAGATTGTTGGTTAGTCAGTGATGGTTGTTTGATTATCACACTTGATAATCTTCAAAAAAAATTGTACTCCTCCCACATCTTCAATAACTCGCTTCAAACAAAATTCTCCACAAGTAACACTACACAAATCTCGGTACTCGATTTTATTCAATGACAAAAAAACAAATAGTTGTTCTTAGTAATCCATGCCACAATCCCAGATCCAAGCTTAAATGAATATCCTAAATTTGATTTTTTGTCATCATGGTTTTATGCCCAATGCGAGTCAAAATAACCTGTCAACTCAACATTGAAACCATCATTATATTTACTACCAAAGTTATGTATTCCTTTTTAGATACCAAATCACTCTCTTAGCTACTCTCGAATGGATTTCAAGACATTTGGCCATAAAATGACTTAGAATGTTAGTTGAATAGGCTATGCCTGGCATAGTTTACATAGTGAAATAGTTTAAGCTTCCCTTCAGTTGATAATACAATGTACTGTCCACCTCTCTTGTCCCATCAATACTATATATTTTGGAATTCTATTCTAGTCTCGAGAAACAAGCCTCATCCTTGACCTCTTGAACTATACAACTGCACAAGACCTGTGCTTCTGTCCCTCCATAACTGCATAATGGGAAACCTCAATCCTCAAGCCTTAAGCCTGATCCCTTAATCCCCTCAACTACATAGTTGTCTTGACCTAGCCTCCCTAAAATGTGCACTCCACAGTCTCAAGGATTATTCCTAGCCCCTGAACTATTGAGCTATGTAAATATGTAATCCTTGAGCCATTCTCATATCCTATCACTTGGTTCCACTCAGTTAATGGTTTTCATGAAACATGTTAGACTAGGGGTTTATCGAATTAAGGTTTACATGTCATGAGTGGATTTCAATTACAGGTATTATATCATGTTATGGTAGGATGATGATGGAGGATATGAAGAAGGAAACCTCGCTAGAAGACACCTTTACAGCTGCAAAGTTAAGTCAAAGGGACACCATATTGTGACAACAAATGGAAATCAAGATCATGTTGAATACTCCCTACCTTCAAACCTTATGGAGGATGAAGAACAAGAGAATGTTTCATCTCTCAAGAAGACACGAAGATAGAAGCCAAAAGAGTGGCTTGACATTTCCATATCATCATGTAGTCCATGTCATGTCTTGTCAAAGTGTCATGTCAAGATGTATATGAGTCATCATTTTCCACATCATTTGCGGATTATGTAATTTCAATATCTCAGAAATCTAATATAAAGTGGAAGTCCAGGAGTAATATATAGAAAGTGAAAAGTAATGAAGGAGTCAGAAGGTCATAGAGAAGTCAAATGGTCATGAGGGTAGTCCAATAGTCATGAGGGAGGTCAATGGTCACCCCATGTGTTATATATACACCCTCATAACTAATGTAAAGCACTTTTCACCTTGGCTTCTCCTACAAGGCATTAGATAGGAAAATATTCTCTCGAATGAGCAAGTGGTTGCTCTAACGCTCCACTATTCGAGCTAATGGTGTTCACTATAATGATGTATCTTGGAAATTTTGATTAATTTTGGAGCTCGTTGAGTGAGAACACTTTCATGCATATGTCGTAAATAGTGTAAGACTATTCATTGAATGTCTGTGATGTATGTTGTTTTAATATGTACTAATGAAATTGAACTGTTTCGGAAGATTTGATGCTTATCTTGTTGAAGGTGTGTTGTATGTGTTTTAACAATCGTTGCTTCTATGTGAACTATTTCACTATTTTTCTAAGAATTAATTCATATGTATATGCTTGTGTGTCTTTACTAGATTAGTACTATGATTTTTATTTTTAAGGCTCACTTTTCTCTACTTTTTGGTAGAAAAACCTTGATACATTTTGCAGCTAAAAATTCCACAAGGAATAATCACTTGTTCATCTGAGTGTATTTGTGCATTTCTCCCTTATGATGACCATTGTAGCAAAGGAATATCTCTAAGAACATATGGCCATCGGGCCTTGTTAGCCCCCCTATAAATTTTTGACAAGCAAACAGGGGGCTAAATGTTTCTGAGCCTTCAAGGAATGCATTTCCTCTGAAAACACATCATCCTTGAAGTCCTCTGTGCCTTTGCCTTTGATAAATTCTCTCTGATTGACTCCCATTACAAGGTCTCACTGATTGCAAAAAAAAATTGTGCTCCAAAAGGCCTACTTTGCCCCTTGTACCCCTGCAGAATGCCCCATTTTAACCTTTGTTTTCCCCTTGTCAAATTCCCCTCTGATCCCCTAAATCCTCCCAAAATCCCCTTTACATCCTGCACACACCCCTTGTTTGGCCTAATCTTCCCTTTGTCCCTCTATCGTCACCTAATTCTGCCCTCAAATTTCATTAAAATGGGCCAAAATCCATTTTCCACCTTATGAGGTCTTAGCCCCCTTCGGCTGGCCCCTAAAACCGTCTTCCCCCATGTGATCCGGGCGCTAGAACCACCCGCCAGCTCGAAAATCGCTTATCTGAAATATGTATCAAGAGCGTCGTGAGCCGTCGATCTGCACCGATCGGACGGTCATCGTGAACTCCATAGCGTCCATTACCCTACCCTTTCACCACTGGTTCATCGCATCATAACCGTTCATTTACCCGCAGATCCGACGGTCCGGAGTTTGCCCGCCTCGGTGGTCCCCATGCCAACGCGCCTGTTCAAAAACCACCTGTATCTATCGCACCGCTTTCTGAGGGCTGGCGGTATTTTCCATTCGATAGCGATTCCACTCATCGCTTGATGCATGTCATGACACTGTTTTAAAACCGCCCTCCCATCGCGCGTTATTGTTCGGCATTTGCCCCGGCGCGATATCGTTGTGCGCCGTCCGATCTGAGGTAAGCCAACCAATGGCGATCACTCCGCAAAGTTGCACGGGAGTTAAACCAAGGAAACTGTACCCCTGGCCCACTATCCATCGCCCTCCGATGCATTCCCAGCCATCGATCTCCTCCTGAGATCAGACGGTCCTGATTTAAAGTCAGCCCCACCACCACCGCATCCCGCCATGTCACCATTCCATGTGTCTTCGCCACATGTCCATCTGTCTCTTTTATATTTCGTTCAAAAGTCAATTTTCAACTAGTTGCATTCAAATTTTGTTGCGCTCCGCCCACGTCCTCCGGACCATGTTCCGCTATTCAGTTGCATGCTCCACCATGATCCTACAATTTTTCTCCATCTCACCAGTCTACACAGCCATTCTCGCCGTCCCCGTGCATCCACCACCTCCATGCATGGTTTTCTTAATATTTTTTCATGTTTTGTAGGGTTATTAGATGGTGAAAGCCGCCATGATTACACAGTCTTTATTACAGCGGAAAAAACACAGATAGGACCATTTTTTCAGAGGCCAAAATCATGAAGAAAGCCTGGGAAGGAGCCATGACAGGACTTGCATTAAAAAATAGGGTTTGAACTCTGTAAAACCTCCCCAGGGCCATTAAAAGCGCAGTTTTCACCGTCAGAGACAGAAATGGAGCAACAGAGAGTTTAAGGCACGAAAATGAAGATCTTTGAGCCTTAACTTAGTAGTTTAGAGGAAAAGTACTAGATTGAAGACATCATGGATCACACAGAGGGTACAAAGTGGATAAATTAATGTATATCAGGTTTTCTACATCAGCAGAGTGTTTTTCTCCACGAAAGGACACGGTACACATTACTATTTCAGCCTACATTGTGTCCAAGTGAAGTTTCCTCCCTGACAATAGTCTTGATGCTATCAGAGAATTTGATTCACAGTATGGCAGAACCAAGCATCATTTATTTACCTTTTGTTTATTCACCAAAATTACTACAGAGTATTGCAGCCAAAGTACACCAGAGACATGCCCGGAGTAAATGGAAGCCTGACAAAGACCAATCTTTCATCCAAAGAGTACCAGAGATAAATGCTCAGAATTTAAAATAGAACGAGGCCTTGGCCTTTCTTCCTCTTCTGAGTTTCAATGCTGCATTTAGTTTTCCGCCTACCTTCTCTCCTCCACTTGAGTTATAAATTCAAGAAGAAACTCATTGTAAAGGTTGTTGATCGGTTATCAGAGAATTACAAGCCGTTTCTTCTGAGACATAGTCTCTGTGTGAAGTTGTAAGATAGGCTAAAGAAGATGTTTTCAGACTGAATATTCAGCTATTGGTAATGTTGTACTTAATTGGTGTTGCTTTTTAATATGACAAGCACATTTCTTGGATCCTGATCTAAAGCAGCGGTGATGTTTTTTTGTCTTTGTGTTTCATTTCATTTCTACTGGCTCGCTTCAGAAATTTGGCATAGGATTCACCCTTGTTAGGTACCCTATGTTTCTGCTCTCCTTGCCTTTAATTTTTTTCTGCTATATGTGTTATCTAAGGTTTGATTTCAATTAATTTAACCAGTGTAGTGGATGTTATTTCCTGCTAGCTGATGTATGAATTAATGAATCAGTTCTTGGATGTTCTTGTTAGGATTTAATTGAATGAATTGGGAACACTGGGAGGTCTAGAACTCTGTCTTTATCTCACTAGGATCCTTTTCAATTAATCGAACCTTTCTAAGATCCCTCAAGCTGGAGGCCGAAGCATTGAGAGTTCAAAATCTCTCTCTGATCTTAGGTTTTCAACTTTGTGTTCTAAATCTTTAATGTTCCTTGTATGAAGAGTTAGCCTTTGGATTTTAGAATCACGGGTGGTCAATGGTATGCCCTGTCCCTGGATTTGATTTCCAAAGGTCACCTTGGATGGTTTCCTTACTTTCACCTTCTCTCTTACCATTTCATATCACACAATCATCTTCAAGATCCAATGCTTTAGATGACTAGCCCAATTGAAAGCCTGCATATTGAATAGAAAGTAAACCCTTTCCTGACTCCATTGCCCATAGTCTTGAATGTTCCCTGAAGTATCTCTCCTTTGCCTAAATTCCTCTTTGCTCATCCTTGTCTTATATTGAACCCTTATTTCCTAATTCCCAGCAACCAAACATACAATAAAAAAAACAACCTGAGCCCTATAACTAGCCTAATATCTTAACATTGAGCTTCAAAGACATAAAACCTTTGTTTATATAGAGAGATCCCTCTCTGGACCCAGGAGGGATATATCCTGAGGTCTGAAAGTGGTTTGATGTTGTCTCATCTTTTGGTATTGCCAACCTTGCCAAAACATGGGAACCCCAACATAATGGTGACTCCACTAGGGAATATCTGAGAGCCTAAACTGATAACATTTTTCTATCTCCCATTGTCGTCACCAACATAATGGTGACTCCACTGGGGAACTTCTGAGTATTCTCCACCATAATACATCACAAGAGCCTCAGAAAACCTAGAAACTCTGGTTAGGTTGGTAGTGAAGCACTTCCATTTGCATTCCAACTTCTCTACCATTTGTTGTGTTTCTCCCACACTCTTAGACAGAGTCTGGAAAGGGCTAGGTAGCCTCCAGATCTCACACTCTTTAGAGGTGACATATTTGGTAAAATCCCTCCCAGTCAATCTCTGGTCAGAGTTTGCTCTGTTTTAAAGATATCCTTGAAAAAGGACATCTCATAAGCACTGTGGTGGACAGTGTACTTTCCAGAAGCATCCTAAACCTTCCACCTGGAGAATCCATAGCTCTTTAAAGATCAAAGACTCCATTGGTGATCAGTAGGCCTACTGATTATCTTGGTTTCACATAAGACTCCTCTGGAAGACCAGCCTCTAAAACAACATCAACCAAAATAAAGGTAACAAGTAGGGTTAAGCTGCCTTGTTGGAGAACAACATTCTGGATTTTAGAACCATTCACACAAGAGCTCATCCCAACCCAAACCCACCAGAAATAGTTGACAACCCTGAGAGCATCCTCAAGAGATCTCCTACACCTAGAAAATCAACTATTTCCAGACATATCCATAGAGCTAACTCTACACCAGAAGACTTTACAACTCTATCAGACCCATTTTTTGACCTAGACCTACCAAACAGGCTACCAAGGACTAGGTCATTCAGTGTTCCAGACCAGCTCGACCTCGAGCTTCCCGGTTCACCATCTTACAGTGGTAAACACATTAGGGACAGAGAGACCCCTCCATCTACACCCCCTGATATTCACTTCCTTCAAAACTTAGGGCTCTGCCACCCTAAATCTGCTCAAGAGTCTTCTGCTGGTCATAATATCCCTGCCATCCATATACCGGCTGCTCAAGTTAACCCTCTACCTCCTCAGAACATCATCATGGCAACCTGGTATGCACCTCTGGTTTTACCTTAGCCTCTAGTGCCTTTACCCAATGATTATCAATCAAAGATCCCACACTTCACTGCAAAAGAGTCTACCATAGCTCAGCACCATGTAGATAGGATGGAGGACTCTTTTGAATACATGGAAATAGATGATGATACAGTCAAAATGAGAATATTTTCCCAGAGCTTAGGAGGTGAGGTGAAGAAATGGTTCAAAATCCTACCTCCTAATAGTATCCAAGACCTCCCTGCTTTATATCAAACCTTCATAAACAAATGGGAAGTCAAGGCCAATCCTCACCAAATCCTAGCAGAATACATGAACCTTAAAAGAAATGTAGGAGAGAGTGTCCATGATTACTCTACAAGGTTTAACAGCATCTATAATGCTCTTCCACCACACATGAAACCTCCCCTAGGTATGGTTTTATTAAAGTACCCTGAAGGCCTTGATGCTGACATGGCCTACTAGATTAGGGAGAGGGATTACAAAAAATTGGAAGACATGCAAAAAGGAGCAGTGAGTGTAGAGGCAAATCTGATTGAGAAAAAATCAAGATTGAGAGATGAGAAAAGGGTAACATATAGAGATGGAAATCTAGCTTCCACATCTGACCCCAATTATGACTGCATATCCAGAAACATGGAAAAGCTACAACAAATGATGGAAAAAATGGTTGTCACGGTTAGCAATCAAAACAGAAACCAAAGCCATAACCAGAACCAAAACCTTAGAAGAAACAACACCACTCCCAACAAACAAAGAGAATCAGATCAGCAAGTTATTGCCCCATTCCAAGAGAACTTTCTTGATGAAGATGAGGGAATCGTAGAAGAGTCTGAGGGTAACACAATAAACATGTTTGAAGTGGAAAACTCAATCCACAACTATTCCACAGAGGAAGATCAGCCCTCACCCTCGTATTGGGATGAGGAATGGTTTGAATCTAAGGATTACAGGTTAGGATTTGAAAATGCCATGATGCAAGCTACAGAATAATATGAACTTAGAAGCAAAAAGAGCCTAGACACTTCAAAAACAAAGGCTTCTGAGGTGACCATCAAGAAAAGGCCTGAGAAAACTTCTAAAGTGACTACTGAAAGTAACAAATCAGCAGCTAAGAGTTCTGGAAAGAACAAAGAAAAAGACAACCAAAACACTGATAAACAAGGTAAACCAACTAGTAGCACTAGCACTACAGCTAGTGCTCCTGATAAAACTGTCATCAACACTGTACATAACAAGAACCTACACACTGATTCAGCCACTAAGGTAGTGGCTAACAAAACAGAGTTGAACATTCCAAAAATTCAGTCCACTTTCAATTTAGAAAGTGAGATTGCAAAGATTAAAATCTCTGTCCCACTCTTTGAGCTGGCCACTCAGGATGTATATAAAGGCCAAATTTTGAAAGAATTAAATTTAGGAGAGAACAGTGACACTGTAAATCTGAGTGATGATCAACCTTCCCTTCTGTTTGGTCCAAAGATAGAAGGAAAGTTTTAGGAAGGGGTAGTGCCCCCTTTTTATATCAGTCTTAATATCCATGATAAAATCCTCCACAATGCAATGCATGATTCTGGGGCATCACACAACCTGATGCCTAAAGTAGTGATGGAAATATTAGGCCTAGAGATAACCTGGTCCTATAAAGACCTATGTTCATTTGACTCTAGAAGAGTAAAGTGTCTTGGCCTGATCAAAGATTTATGTGTGAGCCTTACCCAGATTCCAGCCAATTGTATGGTCATGGATGTTGTGGTGGTAGACGTGCCACCCAAGTATGGCATGTTATTGTCAAGATCATGGGGAACCAAGCTGCAAGGTACAATGCAGATGGATGGGGCCTATGCCACAATCCCAATCTTTGGCCAACTTAGAAGACTTTACAGAGAGGCACAAATGAAATTCCTGGTCAGTAGCCCTGAAAAGCCTAAAAACTCACCTTTATACTCTGTACATATAGACCTCGACTCCTTCATCCTTTGTAATGAATCCTTAGAAGGGTTAGAGTCCAAAAACAGAGATACAAACAATGAACCAGAGCCCATACACCTTAACATAATGGCTACTCTAGACTCGGAGGGGTAGGATGAAGAAAACTTTGGACTGTGCACTGAAATGAAACTTTGAGTAGACCAAAAACAGAACGCAATCAGACAACTAGTCACCTCTCTGATTTCCACACCCATTACGAAAAACAAAACAAAACACAGCCTAGTGTAGCCCCAATAATGCAACATAATGGCAAACCCAACTGTAGGGAAGGAAGTAGTGATAAAACGAAAAATGAACCCCTGTGGGAGATGAGTTTCGATGGGTCTTGTACTAGAAGAACAACAGGAGCCCCAATAATGCTACATAATGGAAAACCCAGGTATAGGGAAGGAAGTAGTGATAAAACAAAAAATGAACCCCTGTGGGAGATGAGTTTCGATGGGTCCTGTACTAGAAGAAAAACAGGAGTAGGAGTGTGGGTACATAACACAGAGAGTGATTATGCAGAGAGCCATGCCTGTAACCTGCACTTCAAATGTACAAAAAATATTGCAGAGTATGAGGCTCTTATCCTAGGCTTAAACCTATTTAGAAAACTAGGAGCCTGTAGGATAACTGTGCATGGAGACTCTGAGCTGATCATTAAACAGGTGAATGGTGAATACACAGCGAAACATCCTAGACTGAGAGCATATAGGAATGACACTATGGATTTATTGAAAGCCTTTGTAGAGTACGAGCTGGTGTTTGTCCCTAGGAGTCAAAACTTCATTGCAAATGGATTAGCTTGCCTAGCTAGTTCATACCCTAAAACTCCAAGCAACCAACAGATCATCATTCAGACCAAATTTAGACCTGTAGTGCCAGACAATGAAAAATATTGGCAGGTCTTTGAGGGTGATAAACAGATTGAATATTTCCTAGTAGGTAGAGACAAGTTTTAATTTTCTGATTCAGATTCTAAATATGACAATATCTGCCTACGTGAAGAGTCCTCAAGAGAGGAAGAACCACCTTGTAACATAGAAATAAACAATTTGAATGAACAGATTGGAAATACAAATGAAAAATGTGAAAACACAGATAGTGAAGAAGTAGAGGTGCTACAGGCCAAAGATAAGAATATACCTCGAGGTCTGGCACCTTTAGAGGACCTTTTTGACTTTGACGATGTAGCAAAAAAGCCCACTATAGAACACACAGACTCTGACGTTGAGGAATGCAACATAGGCACTGAAGATAAACCCAAAATGATTAAATTGGCTAAATCCTTGCTGGCAAACATGAAAAATAAATACATTTACCTTTTCAAGGAATTCATTGACATGTTTTCGTGGAGCTATGAAGACTTAAAGGCCTATGACATGAACATTATACAACACAAAATACCTTTGAAAGAAAATCAGAAGCCCTTTAGACAAAAACATCACAGAATAAACCCAAAGCAATTTCCTGTAGTGGAAAAAGAGATTAAGAAGATGTATGAAGCAGGCATAATAGTTCCTATTAGGTTCTTTGATTGGGTCTCAAACCTAGTGGCTGTGAGAAATAAAATAGGGGAGATCAGGCTGTGTATTGATTTCAGGAACCTTAACAGAGCCTCACTCAAAGATAATTACCCTTTGCCAAAAATGGAACACATCCTTCAGAGGGTAGTAGGCTCAAAAAGGATCTCCCTGCTAGATGGTTTTTCAGATTACAACCAAGTTTTAGTAATCCCAGAAGACCAACTCAAAACAGCTTTCACCACTCCACGGGGCACTTTTATGTATGTAAAAATGCCTTTTGGACTGATGAACGCTGGAGCCACCTTCCAAAGATCAATGGACATAGCCTTTTCAGATGAAATAGGACACTTCATTGTCATCTACCTAGATGACATAACAGTTTACTCCAAGACTGAAGAAGAACACCTAAAACATCTGAGGAGAGTTTTTGAAAAATGTAGAAGGCTTGGTCTGTCGTTTAATCCCAAAAAAACTGTATTTGGGCTGCAGGAGGGTAAACTTCTCGACCACTTTATATCTGAGAAGGGGATTAGGATATACCCACAAAGAGTTGAGGGAATACTACAAATCACACACCCGAGAAACATCAAGGAGTTGCAGTCCTTCTTTGGGAAAATCAATTTCCTCAAGAGGTTTATTCCCAACTGAGCTGAACACCTTAGGAATATGACAAACATGCTAAGGAAAGGTGTAGGAGTTAAGTGGACTGTTGAGGCTAAGAAATCTTTTGAATCAGTGAAACTTTCACTCACCCGGGCTCCTGTCTTGATTAGTCCTGATTTATCAAAAGATTTCCTCATATTTTCATTTGCCTCTAAGCATACAGTAGCTACAGTTCTACTGCAAAAAAATCCAGAGGGAATGGAACATCCCATTTCTTTCTTCAGCAAAGCACTCAGAGATGCACCCTTGAAATACAACATAATTGAAAAATAGGCCTATGCTTTGGTTAAGGCCTTGAAAGACTTTTGGGTGTACATACTGCATTCCTACACCATAGCCTATGTGCCAAATATAGTGGTTAAAGACATCTTGTCCCAAGACCCAGATGGGAAGAGGGGAAAATGGATTGTTGTGATCTTAGAGTATGACCTTGAGATAAAACCCACCAAACTGATCAAAGGTCAAGGCTTAGCTCGACTAATGGCTGAAACAAATCTACAAGCCCTTGACATTAACATGGTAGATACCTTGGATGAGCAACAAGGATTAACTGATCCCACTGTTGAAGAGAAGTTTTAGAGCTCTCCTTGGCATTCTGACATTCTGTATGTGCTTACGCACCTCAATGCCCCTCTTGAACTATCAAATACCAAGGCCAGATTCTTAAAGCTAAAAGCCAGAAGCTATTGCATAATGAATGAAAGCTTATACTGGAAAAATCCAAATGGCCTATTGCTCAAATGTTTGCTTGAGTCTGAAGAAGAAAGGATTAAACAAGAATTCCATGCAGGAGAGTGTGGAGGCCACCTAAACTAGAAAGCCACTGCAAACAAAATACTCAGAGCTGGCTACTATTGGCCTACACTCTTCAATGATATCCATAAGATGGTAATTGCCTGCCACAAATGCTAGATTTTTGAAGGCAAAATAAAACTCCTCCCCTTACCTTTACAACCCATCACTGTTGAAGGTCCCTTTATGCAATGGTGCCCATATTTCATAGGATAAATTCACCCTCCTTCTTCTACACAACACAAATGGATCTTAACAGCCACATACTACTTCACTAAGTGGATAGAGGCCATACTTGCTAGGAATGCCATAGATTCTGTCATCATCAGGTTCCTAGAAGGCCATGTCCTCTCTCGGTTTGGTTGTCCAAGAAAAATAATCACTAATAATGTTGCTACTTTTGGATCCAAGAAAATGGTTGATTTTTGTCACAGGTATCAAATAACACTCAGTCATTCAACTACCTATTACCCTCGAGGTAATGGATTAGCTGAATCATCAAACAAGAGTCTGGTGGCCATTATCAAAAAGTTGTTGGAAGAAAACAAAAATTCATGGCATAACAAGTTAGTGCATGCCCTATGGGCTGACAGGCTTACAACAAAGAAATCCATTGGCATGTCACCATAGCAGCTTGTCTATGGAACAGAAGCAGTGTTTCCTACCAGCCTTGGGATACCAGTGATCAAACTTGTTCAAGAGATTCAGACAGAAGAAGACAGTATGGTGAGAAGGATAAACCAAACAATTCATCTCCAGCAAACAAAGGACGAGGTCTATAACAAAGCTATCAAGGTTCAGGAAAATATAAAGAAGTTATTTGACAAAAGAACTAAGGCCTCTGATTTCAAAATTAGAGATAAAGTTCTGAAGTGGGACTCAAGGAGAGAGGACAAAGGAAAGCACGGCAAGTTTGACAGTTTGTGGCAAGGTCCATACATCATCCAGGCCACTGTGGGTACAAATTCATTTTTTCTACAAGAAATAGATGGTACAGAACTGTTTTGGGGTGCTGTCAATGGCAAGATGCTCAAACACTACTTCTGCTGATTTCCAATTTCTAGTTTCCATTTCCATTGTAAATACCATTGTAGTGTTTTATTTTCAAGAAAAAGAGAAGATGTTCCAAAAAACAGAAAGAAAGGAGAGGTTCAGACATGCTCGAAACATGAACCTCTGGAGTGTAAAGGATTGGCTCTAATATGATCAAAACATGATCCAAAGAAAGTAAAGATAGTTGGTTCAAACATGGCCAAAACCTGGACCAGCAAAGAAGAGAGAAGAATCGGCTCTAACAAGCCCAAAATCAGAGCTGGAATGAAGAAAAGACAGTGACTATAACAAGCTCAAAAGTTGAGTCACAAAAGAAAGAAGGGTGCTTTAAGCTGCAGATTTCAAGCCTTCAAAGTTTTTTTTTTCAGTTTTCTGCAAGTTTCTGTCCATGTGCAACTGTCTTTATGCCTTGGATCCACAACAAATTAGACTGTCTAATCCTAGTTTGGTTGTTTTTAAATTTTTGTTGTAGAATATAGAGAAGAAATATGTTGGACAGTTTAATCCCAGCAGATGTTAGATTAGGTAAAGAAACGTGTGAGGCCAACAGTTTAATCTGGCCTCATAGAGTAATAAGGGTAGAGATAGAATAGGTTTATTTTATTGTTTGTAAAAAATAAAAATGATGTAAAGGGTCTGCTAGTTCAAATGCACTCTAGCGATTCCACTCATCTCCTGACGCGTGTCACGACACTGTTTGAAAACTGCCCTCCCATCGCGTGTTATCATTCGGCGTTTGCCCCGACGCGATATCACTGTGCGTTGTCCGATCTGAGGCAAGCCATCCAACGGTGATCGCTCTGCGAAGTTGCGCGAGAGTTAAACCAAGGAAACCGTACCCCTAGCCCACTGTCCATCGCCCTCCAATGCATTCCCAGCCGTCGATCTCCTCCTGAGATGGGACGGTCCTGATTTAAAGTCAGCCCCGCCAGCACCGCATCCCGCCATGTCACCATTCCATGTGTCTTCGCCACATGTCCATCCGTCTCTTTTATATTTCGTTCAAAAGTCAATTTTCAACTAGTTGCATTCAAATTTTGTTGTGCTCCGCCCACGTCCTCCGAACCATGTTCCGCTATTAAGTTGCATGCTCCACCATGATCCTACACTTTTCCGCCATCTCACCAGTCTGCATAGCCATTCTCGTCGTCCCCGTGCATCCACCACCTCCATGCATGGTTTTCTTAACAGTTTTTCGTGTTCTGTAGGGTTATCAGATGGTGAAAGCCACCATGATTACACAGTCTTTATTACAATGGAAAAAATGTAGAAAGGACCATTTTTTCAGAGGCCGAAATCACGAAGAAAGCCTAGGAAGGAGCCATGACAGGACTTGCATTAAAAAACAGGGTTTGAAATCTATAAAACCTCCCCAGGGCCATTAAAAGTGCAATTTTCACCGACAGAGACAGAAATGGAGCAATAGAGAGTTTAAGGCACGAAAATGAAGATCTTTGAGCCTTAACTCAGTGTTTTAGAGGCAAAGTACCAGATTAAAGACATCATGGATCACACAGAGGGTACAAAGCGCATAAATTAATGTATATTAGGTTTTCTACATCAGCGGAGTGTTTTTCTCCATGAAAGGACACGGTACACATTATTTTTTCAGCCTACATTGTGTCAGAGTGAAGTTTCCTCCCTGACAACAGTCCTGATGCTATCAGAGCATTTGATTCACAGTATGGCAGACCCAAGCATCAGTTATTTACCTTTTGTTTATTCACCAAAAGTACTACAGAGTATTGCAGCTGAAGTACACTAGAGACATGCCCGGAGTAAATGGAAGCCTGACAAAGACCACTCTTTCATCCAAAGAGTACCAGAGATAAATGCTCAGAATTTAAAACAGAACGAGGCCTCGGCCTTTCTTCCTCTTCCGAGTTTCAATTAGTTTTCTGCCTACCTTCTCTCCTCCACTTGAGTTATAAATTCATGAAGAAACTCATTGTAAAGGTTGTTGATCGGTTATCAGAGAATTACAAGTCGTTTCTTCTGAGACATAGTCTCTGTGTGAAGTTGTAAGATAGGCTATGGAAGATGTTTTCAAACTGAATATTTAGCTATTGGTAATGTTGTGCTTAATTGGTGTTGCTTTTTAATATGACAAGCACATTTCTTTGGATCCTGATCTAAAGCAACGGTGATGTTTTTCTGTCTCTGTGTTTCATTTCATTTCTCCTAGCTCACTTCAGAAATTTGGCATAGGATTTACCCTTGTTAGGTACCCTATGTTTCTGCTCTCCTTGCCTTTAATGTTTTATATCTGTTATCTAAGGTTTGATTTCAATTAATTTAACCAGTGTAGTGGATTTTATTTCCTGCTAGCTGATGTATGAATTAATGAATCAGTTCTTGGATGTTCTTGTTAGGATTTAATTGAATGAATTGGGAACACTAGGAGGTCTAGAACTCTGTCTTTATCTCACTAGGATCCTTTTCAATTAATCGAACCTTTCTAAGATCCCTCAAATTGGAGGCCGAAGCATTGAGAGTTCAAAGTCTCTCTCTGATCTCAGGTTTTCAACTTTGTGTTCTAAATCTTTAATGTTCCTTGTCTGAAGAGTTAGCCTTTGGATTTTAGAATCACAGGTGGTCAATGGTATGCCATGTCCCTGGATCTAATTTCCAAAGGTCACCTTGGATGGTTTCCTTGCTTTCACCTTCTCCTCTTACCATTTCATATCACACAATCATATTTAAGATCCAATGATTTAGATGACTAGCCCAATTGAAAGCCTGCATATTGAATAGCAAGTAAACCCTTTCCTGACTCCATTTCCCATAGTATTGAATGTTCCCTGAAGTATCTCTCCTTTTCCTAAATTCCTCTTTGCTCATCCTTGTCTTATATTGAACCTTTCTTTCTTGATTCCCAGCAACCAAACATACAATCAAACAAACAACCCGAGCCTTATAACTAGCCTAATATCTTAACATTGAGCTTCAAAGACATAAAACCTTTGTTTATATAGAGAGATCCCTCTCTGGACCCAGGAAGGCTAGATCCTGAGGTTTGAAAGTGGTTTGATGTTGTCTCATCTTTTGGTATTGCCGACCTTGCCAAAACATGGGAACCCCAACAGGCCTTATTTCTGAAATGGATCCAACATCGAACGATGCAAAGTCTAATTGGGAATTTTCATCAGGGAGACCCACTTTCATGTTGGTAGTATCCAACAGTGTCAATAACCTCATGATATAAGGAGGGTGATCACCTTTGTACGGCTAAAAAGTCATGACATCCTAACAAACAGAATTTCGTGCAAGGCAGTAACATTCCCATTTAAAATCCTACTCATGCTCCTAGAAACGAAGAAATTGTTCAGTCTAGACCGGAAAAACCTTTGAGGTAACTTATGACCAACTCCAGACTATATGACCCATCACTCATTAATTTTCAAGAGCTCTTGGTATGCTCCCTATTGATGTAATTATGCCTCATAAGCCCGTAAGGAAAGAAGTACTCCTAGTGATGTATTGGTTTCCTCAGTGGAAGATTTAGTTATTGAAAATCTTGAGGAGTTGGTTAAACCTATAGAAAATCGAGGGTAACTTCCATCTGTTGACAAGAATCTAGAAAGTGAAGGGGAATATTTTTAGTTTTCTGACGAGGAGAACCTTTATTGCAAGGAAAACCTGAAAGATGAAGGAGAAACTTCTTCATATTCATAATTAAAGGAGGAGGACAGTGATGAAGACATGGGTAATGAAGATTTGGATTGGATGGACCAAGGGCCACTCAATATTCCATAAAATATTCACAACATGCATAAACATTCAGAAAATATTATGTCAAAGTTGGATCTGGAAAATAAGAATATATTTAAAGACCATATAGATGAGTTCTACATGCATTTATGGATGGTCGAGGTAAGTTTTGATGATGTTGTTTGCAGAATATTTCCATAAAATTTATAAGGTAGAGTGTTTGTATGGTATCACCACAATGTTATAGCCAATTCAATCCAAAACAAGAGGGAGTTTAAGAAGTTATTTCTTGAAAAATCGTTAATGATAAGACTCCCACAATATTTTTGAAACAATTTTGGAATTTGAAAGTGGGGGATAAAGAAATAATTAAATATTTTAATCAAAGATTATGTGTTTATTGAAAAATCTCCCCACCGATGTGCAACCTCACAATGATATCACTAAGGATTATTAAGCATATTCCTTTCCAACTAACATTCATGTATTTTTTAAACGAGTTGTGAAGGAAACATTGGCACTAAAATTTGCAGAAGCTCTCATTGTTAAAAAATATTTTCGATCTATCGGAGTCATTGTAGATGAGGATGATCCCAAAGATGCAAAATAATATGGTAATAAAAACCAAGCCTTTTGCAGCAAAACTAAGGACAAATACTCTTTTGATATAGAAAGCTTGACCAAGTATCTAAATATCCTGATGAAATAAGTATCAAAATTGAAAAAATTATCAAGCAAGGCATCTACTACCAACAACAAATTTTCCAGGCCACCATTCCTCAAAAGGAACAAGAACTATTAACTGACAAAATTTTCTCAAAGTTCTAACACAATGTTCAATATCAAAAGCTTGGACATGGATATTTTTGCACCTTTCATCAAGAAAACAATTGAGAAAATACATGTCCACAATGGAACAACAATATGAACACTATGATGGCTAATCTTGTCGATACTCTCTTGGCAGAAGAATAACCTAAGTAGGATTAAAAAAGAAGTGACCTTACCGCAAACAAAGAAATTTATGGTGTTGGGCATTCAGGGAATATGTAAAGTAACATACAATGTTGATAAACAGTGTTGATCAACCATCATTGAGTGAAGCTCCTCCCAAGCAGTCAACTGACTGTTACAACTTGAGGAGCAAGGGACATGTTTCTCAGTAGGAAATAAAGGAGGAGTTGATGTGTATAATTCTACCACATTCAAATCTAGCTCAGAATTCAAAAAATAAGTTTGGAGGTGCTCCTTATTCTAAGAAAACATCCATTAGTAACAAAAATAAGTCCACCACTCCTGCTGTAGTAGATAAGTCACACCGCCTAACCCATTCTCACGACCCGTTATGAAAGAAATCATTGATTACAATATTTTCGAAGATATGGTGAGAGATATTTCTAACATTTCACTCTTTGATCTTGCAAAGATAACATTCCAACAATGACTGATCCTCTAAGCACTCTCATCGCACACTCCTGTAGGTAAATAAGTCTTTTATTCATAGGTAATGTTAAGTAAATCTCGTAGCATCATCGAATCTATTGTAAATGTTTTTGTTAAGTCTTGAATTTTGTAATTAGAATGTTCACTAATGTATGGTTTATTCTTGTGCATCTGTAAATGTTATTCCATTTTCGGTTTCCAATAAAATAAATTAAAAATGGGATAAATTGATGCATGGATCATACAACTAGAAAAATCACTTATTGAGGCCATCGTTGAACTGAGTAATGTTAGTATTAGTTTTTCATCTAATAATGGAGTTCAATAGTGTATAAATATCGTAGTTGTGGACATTCCTGAAGCATACAATTTACTGCTAAGTAGATATTGGGCCAGCAAATATAAGGTTACTTTTATATGGACTCATCTTAGTTATGGATTCCATACAAGGGAAGAAATAACTAGATTCGAATTGAAAGTGAGCACTACATGAAGGATACCGTGACACAACTTGAGGAAAACAATGAACCAATGGGATTTGCAAAAGTGATCTTCATAAATTATTTTCCAGAAGTAGATCAAGAATGTTATATGGCACAACGCTCACTTGTCCTACCTAATACACAATTGGAACTACTTCGTATAAATCCAACAGGTGATAATGTATTTTGTATAGTAGATGTAGATAATACTAGTGGAGGATGTAGCTCTAACATTTATAATACTTGGATTTTATATTTTTACGTTTTGAAAATGTAGGAGGGGTTTGGAGTTGGTTGCATTTTAATAGATCCACAACAAAGAAAAAAATTTAATCTACTCCTGATTGAAATTTGAGTGCACCAATAACATTTCATAATATGAAGCACTTATCCTCGATTTGAAGAAACCCATTGACCTCAAAGTTGAGGTACTCAAAGAAATAGGTGACTTTGAAATTATACTACTCTAGGTATGAGCATATGTTTCCTCCTAAGAGGACACAAATTCAAAACTAGAGGGGGGTAGATTATGTATGCCTTCATAGACTTGGTAGTCAACTCGTTGCACAGAGGTAGGTCCCTTTTCCCACAAACAAAGGGGTATCATACACCCATTTGGTGTCAGGCTTAGCTGTGACCTTAAAATTGGACAATAATAATAATAATAAAATATTATACACTGTGTGTCACCTAATATCGAAAGTTATCAACAATAGGTATGACATTTTATTTCGCAATTACAAGATTTTAATATTGTTTTTTTTCTTAGAATTTGTAACGTTGTTGCCGATACATTAGCAAATGTCGACTCTAGGTTGTCACCTCTACGGGATGGATTTTCTATCAAAATTATTTATAGGCCATCCATTCTAGATAATATCACTATTTTTTTTATTTTCAATGATTACCAATAGATACTGTATTTTATGGTGAATGTTGATGTGTTCAAAGATGTATCCATTGACAAATATGAGCACAATAAAGCATTACAAGATGCAACTCAAGCAAGCAAAGGAAACCTAATTCCCAAGAGCATGGTGTCACCAGAAAAGTTGTATGACTTGAAAAATCACTTTAAGGGGCCTGTATGTTAGTGTCTAATAGTCACAGTGATCAAAATTTACTCTTTCACTATAGTTAGAGTCTTATGGTCAAATTTTTATATTTTCAAATAAAATTTGACATCTCTCTTGGTTTTCAAATGGTCAAGTCATTTTCTAAGTATAATGTTGCTCTCATGTAATTGTCATCAAGTTCAATTCATAATCAGTTTCATGAGTCATTTAGTCACCATAGCTAATTTTTCCTTTATTAAGTGTCATTATTTAATATCTAGAAATGAAGAGTCATGGTGTCATAATGTTGATCATGAGAGTGTCATGAATGTCATCATATTTACATTTGGAGTCATGTCATCATCATCCAAAACTAGTAAGTTATAATGAGCATTAGCACTTAGGGAGTAAAGTGTTTTAAAGAGAATAATAGGTACATATATGTCACATTGGAGTATAACCTTCCTACTGAAGAAATGATGCTCCAGTACAAATCACATCACTAAGTCATTTGGTCAAAAGTAGATGATCTCACTCTCCTATCAAGCCAAAATCGATTTTTCATGTTATAAATGGACATCAAATCATTTAGAAACTTCATTATATCCTTCCAAGATCTCAATATATCCTCTTTACCTCTTTGAAGAGCTCCCATATCCATCAGAAGTTCGAATTTCACCATCACTTCTCTTTCATCAGTTTGCTACATTTCTAGAGGGTGTTGTTGCGCTTTTGGTTTGAAGGAAAAAGGGAGAAATAAATGGTCATGTCATCATCTTAGTCCTTCAAGAGTTCTTTAAACAAGTAATTCTAACCTTGAAACTCCTCAATGCAACCATTTTCTTTAGAAAATTGGTCAAATTCTATCACTAGGGTTTGATGTGTTTTCTTGCTATGTTTTCCCTTTCCAATGGTGTTTTTATTCTTTTGAGAGGAATCCTCCTTGATTTTGGGTTCCAAAATCCTTCACTATCCTCATTAATAATTCCCCACCCTTCCCCTCACTTAAATTCCTCCATTTCATCATTTCCCTCATAAAACCCAACCTGTTGATGTGTCTTTCGCACAAGTTTGTATTTTCCCTCCCCCCCCTCATTTCTCACTAATTTTGAGAAATTTCACTTTCATTTTGTTCCTAACACCGATCCATATCTCCCATAAGTTTTTCAAATTTTTTCCTATCCCTCATCCACTCCATTCCCTTCCATCAATTTGTTACGTTTTAACCATGTTTTGCAACTCAAAATCCCTTGTCCTCTCTTGCTTGATACTACGGTTACATATCAAAAGTGAAACCAAAAACATGGTGAAGACCATTAAAAGGAGGAGGTATAAGGGATTATATATCTCGAGGTATGATCGAACTCATATGAAATAGGTTAATTCATCAGAGTTCATCATATAATCATTTGAACAGATAAGTTCCCTAGATCTTTTTCAAAAGGTGCAAGAGTTGGGCTACCATCATGATTTAAGAGGATAACCTTGACCTATTAGCTGATGCATCATTGCTGCTATGAATGAAAGAGAAACAACAAAGAAAAAGGGGACAAATTTTTGAAACTTTGAGTTTTGTGATCATTTCCTAGGGTTTACAGCCCATAGGGACAATTTTACTTCAAAATTAGTTTCTGAAGTAATGAAGATGAATTTGGATAAAGGGAAATAGTTTTTTGTCATTCATAGACCAAAGAACACAAAACTCCTTAATTTTATGCACATGTGTTATGATTTTAGAGATATGCAATAGAGTTTGAAGCCTATCTTTTCAGAAAATCAAAATTTCCTATTTAATTGCATGTTTTAGCCATCCTTTGGTGGCATGGATTCCGAGAATATGGGAATGAATTTAAAAAAATTGAGAAAAGGTTTTTCTTAAAAACAACCTTATCTACAAAAAAACTATCCTATTTTTGTAAAATGTTTTATGGTTAAAGATATATCACTCCATCTTTGACCTCTATGTTTACAAAAAATGTAGGAAAACAAACATCCTACATAAACACAACAAGTAGTTATTTCATTTTTTTCTCAGGAGGTATAAATGCATGATTTTAAGCATGTGGAGATATCTTATGGCATAAGGATATTAGAAACATATATGGGAATAATTGGAGATTCATAAATGTTCAGAAAATGGTCAAATAATGCCTATTTTTCACCTTTCTGCCACTTTTCCATGGCACTTGCTGCGTTTTTGGAGAGTTTGACTTTAAGCCAAGCTTTGAGGGGTTTCAAGTAAGTTTTTTCAGTTCTTAGTGACTCCATTATGTAGTATATATATTCATTCTTCCAACCAAATATTTTTTAGCGAAAAAATCATCCAGGAAGGCATTCAAATCACCTTCGAAAAACTTATTGCACTTTTGCTAGACTTGCTGCGTTTCTAGCTATTTTGCTACGTTCTGTGTTTGGGAAATTTTCACTACACGTGGAGGTCAAAGGTAAAACTTGTTCAATGTAACAGTTGGCACTCATGAGTTTTTTGATGATTAATAGGCTTATTAATGGTCATATTTGTAAATAATCTTATGATTAATGCCTTGAGGGAAAAGCTCAATTAGTTAGCTAAAAAAGGGGAAAGGTTTTTCTAACTTCCCTAGGATTAAGCAATGAGTCATTAGGTTCATTAATTAGTTTCTATATATCAGGATTTGACCCCTAGAGGTGGAATCTTATTTTGTTTTCTATATGTACTCAGAATCAAGTCAATAAGAGGGTTGGATATTTTAAGTTCGCACTCTTTTGGCACAAGTGTACTTGACTATTTGCATAAGTCATTTACAGGAAGTTGTAGCTATTTTTATGGGGTTTTTGTGATGTGGTTAGTGACAATGTTTTTCTCCATTTTTCTTATGCATTTGATGATCAAGTTGTTCAATAAGCCATCTATCTTATTTTTTTGTTAATCTCATAAGTTTTAAACAGGATACATTGCCTCATATTCTTTGCTTTATGTGATATTTTCATACAAGTTTTTTCATCTTCTAAGTAAATGAATTCATACATGTATGCTCATTTTTCTCCTACTACATGACTTATTCCTCACCACACTACATTGACAAATTCAAATTTGTGTCACTAGTTACACATATCTTGCCTCATTCTATGACTGTAGTTGATCCTTTGAAACACTTGGCCTAGTTCTTAAACTTGCTTCTTCTTATTGAACAAAACTTAAATAAAAAAACCCTATTCAGATGATAACTAGCCTAAAACCCTAATACTCTCGAGTCACTTTTATTGGTTGTGAGGTTGATTTTGAGAGAGCACTCTCTTATTTGGTAGGGCTAGATATGAAGTCAAAAGTTGGTATGTGGTTACCTCTTTGGTTTCCTTTCTCAGCCTTGGGAAACTAAGGAACCCTAAAATTTTTGGCACCGTTTCCAGGGAGTGAAAGGTCACATTTTCCCTAGGTGTGAATGACAAGGATAAAATTTGATTGCTAATGGTGGATAATTATTAGACATATGAAGGATAAAATCATTCACCTGGTGACTCCAACCTGATTCAAAGACTCCACTGGAAGCACGATCCAGAAATCAAGGTTTTATTAGTGATTCCACTGGTAGAGGAATCAATAGCCTAAAGGATGCCTTAGTTCATCTATTTTTCTCAAGATGGATTCAATTGCTAGAAGGTATGCTACTATGAATCGTTCTCACATTCCTGGTTTTCCAAATCGAATTCCTTACATAGATTGGCAAACCTATCAGCCCAAATTCATAGATTGAAATGAGGATGAAGCCATTCTGCTTGTAATAAAATTTCGTTGGCATATACATAAGCTTTGGATTAGGCTTCATGAGGATTGTTTGGTAAAAATGTTTATGACTACTCTGGAAGGGAAAGCCATATCATGGTATGAAGGTTTGAATCTAGGTAGCTTATTCTCTCTTAAATATTTCCACACAACATTTTTTTGAGTTTTACGGAAAATATCATCATTAATTCTTGCTTTTCAAATATTGTTTTGAATCCTGTGAATATTTCTTTAAATACATTGAAGAGGCTTTTGGTGATGAAGAGTGTCTGGATTATGAGATCATATATGCGCTTTATGAATTTTCTTCTCAACAGTAAATAACACGAATTAACTGCCTTGATACAAAGGATCATTCACAACACACATAAACTCATTTTCTTTAAGAAGAAACATATTTTCATCATAAAAGTCAGATTATATCCGATGAATTTAAAAATATTTGTAGCCTTATCAGTATTTATGCAGTCAAAAGTATGAGGATAATTACTCAAGTTGTTTTTTATCTTATTCATTTTCTGAGATTTTGTATTAGGAAGAAATTTGTCCAACTCAGAATTATGAAATTTCATGTACGAAGAACTTAAGCAATGAAACATATTATGGAAGTGATCATCTACTTTTCCAAGGAAATAATGAACAAGAAGTTGTTTTCCTTGATCCTTGTGACTATGAAATTGATATTCTTCCTGTTGAATTACATGAGGAAACAAAGACAATGGAAGCACATGAGGAATCGAAAATACTTGAAGTGGTTGTTGCATTTGAAATTTTCCATGAGAATCCAAAACCGTGTCTTTTGGATGAGAGGAATGAAGATTTGATCAGGCAGATTGATGGTTTTTCATTTATAGATATTTATAAAGTTTCTAGTAAAGAGCCTGAAGATATTGAACAACAAGAAGAGTTCCTCTATGTTTTGGAAGATACATTTGGAAATATATTGAAATCATCTATGGAGATCAGGTTTGTTTTCTTCACGAAAAATATATTCGGTTTACTTTTCAGTTGGGGTTGTCATTACCAAAGAACTTTTCGTTTCAGGAAAGTAGGAGGAGCAATAAATCAGATAGCAATTTTCTTTCATGGTTGCATTGGATCTTTGACTTCACTTGATCAAATCACTTATGGATCAATTAGAGTAGGTAAGGTGTGATGAATAAGCTCAATATTATGAGCATATTTTTGAGTGTCAATTTCCAGTAGAGTTTGCAGTTGACAATGTACAGTTAAGTTTTCAGTTTTATTTGATTCAGTTTGAGGATTGTAACTGCAGTGAATCCATTTCCCAATGAACAAGGTGAACTGGTCTGTGGTGTTATTTACACCTCCTAAAGGAGTTTCCATCCCCATTGTAGACAATGTTAGTGTCCAATAGTAATAATGATCAAAATTTACTCTTTTCACTATAGTTAGAGTCTTATGGTCAAATTGTTATATTTTCAAATAAAGCTTGACATCTCTCTTCATTGTCAAATGGTCAAGTCATTTTCTATGTTTAATGCTACTCTCATTTCATGGTCATCAAGTTCAATTCAATCAGTTTCATGAGTAATTTAGTCACCATAGTTCATTTTTCCTTTATCAAGTGTCATTATTTATAATTTGGAAAGGAAGAGCCATGGTTTCATAAGGTTGATAATGAGAGTGTCATGAATGTCATCATATTTACATTTGGAGTCATGTCATCATCATCCAAAACTAGTAAGATGCCATGAGAGTTAGCACCAGGGAATAACGTGTTTTAAAGAGAACCATAGGTAAATCTATGTCACATTGGAGATGTAACCATCCTATTGAAAAAATGAAGCTGCAATACAAATCACATCATCAAGTCATTTGGTCAAAAGTACATAATGTCACTCCACTATCAAGCCAAAATCGAGTTTTCAAGTTATAAAGGGACATAAATGCATTTCAAAACTTCATTATATCCTTCCAAGAGCTCAATAGTTCCTCTTTACCTCTTTGAAGAGCTTCCATATCCATCATAAATTCGAATTTCACCATCACTGCTCTTTCATCAATTTGCTACGTTTTTGGAGGGTGTTGCCGCGCTTTTGGTTTGAAGGTCAAAGGGAGAATGAAAGGACCCTATCATCATCTCAGTTCTTTAATACTTATTTAAACAAGTAGTTCTAACCTTGCAACTCCCTTGCGCAGTCATTTTCTTAAGAAAATTGGTAAAATTCTATCACTAAGGTTTGTTGCATTTTCTTGTTGTTTTTTACCTTTCCAATGGTGTTTTTCTTCTTTTGAGAGGAATTATCCTTGATTTTGGGTACCCACATAATTCACTATCCTCATTAAGCATCCCCACCCTTCCCCTCACTTAAATTCCTCCATTTCATCATTTCCCTCATAAAACCCAACTTGTTCTTGCATTTTTGGCACAAGTTTGTGTTTTCCCTCCCCCCACCCCTCATTTCTCACTCATTTTTAGAAAATTCACTCTCATTTTGTCCCTAACACCTATCCCTACCTCCCATAATTTTTCAAAATTTTTCCTAATCCCCATCCACTTCATTCCCTTCCCTCAAGTTGTTGTGTTTTTAGCCCTTTTTTGTAACTCAAAATCCCTTTCACTCTCTTTTTTGAACCTAGGGTTCCCTATCAAAAGTAAAACTAAAAACATGGTGAAGACTAGTGAAAGGAGGAGGTATAAGGGAGGAGAAATCTCTAGGTATGATCCAACTCATATGCAAGAGATTAATTCATCAGAGTTCATCATAAAATCATTTGAGCAGGTCAGTTTCCTAGGGTTTTTTCGAAAGGTGCAAGAGGTGGACTACCATCATGATTTAATAGGATAACCTTGATCTATTAGTTTATGCGCCATTGGTGGTATCAATGCAAGATAGAGAGCAAATAAAAAGGAGACAAAGTTTTGAAATTTTGAGTTATGTGATCATTTGCTAGGGTTTACATTACACACAGGGATTGTTTTACTTCAAAATTAGTTTTTGAAGTAATGAAAATGAATTTGAAAAACGTGAAAGAGTTTTTTGTATATCATACGCCAAGGACCAAAAAATTACTTAAGTTTATGCACAAGTGCTATGATTTTGGAGATATGTAGCAAAGTTTGAAGCCTATTTTTCAGAAAATCAAATTCTCCAATTTAATTGTCTCTTTTAGTCATTATTTTGTGTCACAGATTCCAAGATTATGGGAATTAATTTCAAGCAACGGAGAGAGGTTTTTCTTCACAAAAATTGTATATAAAAAAATGTCTCACATTTTTGTAAAAATTGTTATGGTTAAAGATATATCACTCCATCTTTGACCCCTGTGTTTACAAAAAAATGGAGGAAAAAAAAAGCATCCTACAAAAACGAAACGAGTAGTTGTTGCGCTTTTTCTCAAGAGGTCAAAATGCATTATTTAAAGCATGTGGAGATATTTTATGGCATAAGGATTTCATAAAATTACATGGGGACACTTGGAGATTCATAAATTTTCATAAAATGGTCAAACAATGCCTATTTTTCACCTTTCTGCCACTCTTTCAGGGCCCTTGTTGAGTTTTTGGAGAGTATGACTTCAGGCAATGTTTTGAGGGGTTTCAAGTAGTTTTTTGCAGTGCTTAGTGACTCCATTTATTAGTAGGCATATTCAGCTTTCCAACCATATAATTTTCAGCAAAAAAATCATTTGAGAAGGCCTCCAAATCATCTTCCAAAAACTTGTTGCGCTTGTGCTAGACTTGTTGCATTTCTAGTTGTTTTGTTGTGTTTCTGTGTTTGAGCAATTTTCAATGCAGGTGGAGGTCAAAGTTCAAGCTCAACTGATGTAACAGCTAGCTCATGAGTTGTTTGATGATTAATAGGCATACTAATGGTCATATTTGTAAATAATCTTATAATTAATGTCTTGAGAGAGAAGCTCAATTAGTTAGCTAAAAAAGGGGAAAGTTGTTTCTAACTTCCCTTGGATTAGGAAATGAACCATTAGGTTAATTAATGCTATATATGAAGATTCAACCCCTAGAGGTGGAATCTTGTTGTGTTTTCTATATGTACTCAGAATCAAGTCAATGAGAGGGTTGGATATTTGAAGTTCACACTCTTTTGGGACTAGTGTACTTGACTATTTGCAGAAGTATTTTTCAAGAAGTTGCAACTATTTTTATGGGATTATTGTGATGTGGTTAGTGACCGTGTTTTTCTCCACTTTTCTTATGAATTTTTTGATCAATTTGTTCTAGTATCCATCTATCTTCTTCTTGCATTAATATCATAAGTTTTAAACATGATACAATGGCTCATATGCTTTGTTTTATCTAATATTTTCATATAAGTGTTTCTATCTGCGAAGTAAATGAATTCATACATGTATGTTCATTTTAATCCTAGTACATGAATTCTTCCTCACCACACTAAAATGAAAAATTCAAATTTGTGTCACTAGTTACATTTATCTTACCTCATTCTATGATTGCAATTGATCCTTTGAAACACTTGACCTAGTTCCTAAACCTGGTGCTTATTACATACTTGGTTGTTTTTTTTGTGTGTCATGTTCAATATTTTTGTCTTTTCTTTTCATTCATGTGAATAAGCATCATGTGCAAGTGCATTTCTAGTTCTAATGTATGTGAAAAATTGAAAAGGGATTTATGACACTGCAACATTTGGTTAACCTTCAGACCTTCTTCTTAATCTTTCTTACACCTTTTGGTCGATGATGTTATAATGGAAAATATGATATTTGTCTAAGGAAAGCTTTGTGTCAAACCATGATATATGTGTCTATTCTAGAGACCTCATGCCCACACTCAGTTCTTTGTGTTTCGATGTTTTTCACGTTGATCCGATCAAGTAGAGAAGGAAAAAAGGGGAAATATTAATGCGCTTATTAATATCATAGGTTTTATATATGCTTCTCTGAAGGAAAAAACCTCTTATACTCTCAATAATTCGAGATCCCTCTTCCACCCCATGAAATAAATAAGTGTCGATACATAATCCTATTAAAGTAAATAAATAAGAGGTGAAAGAAGAGAAAGACTTCATGGGCAGGGAGATGAAGGAAATAACTTCACTGGGGCATTGTCCAGGCTCACTGGAAATGAATCAATTCTTTTTTTCCTGAGGTGACTCCACTGGGGTACTTTCCATGCTTGTTGGTATCAAAGCAACACCAGAGATGAAAAAATATTTATAAATATCTTAAGCTCGATAATTATGTCACCCTTATCCTAAATCGAAACATTGTGATATTGTTGGCTTTATGATTGTGTTCAACTGAGAAAGGATGAAGGGGACTATATTTATACACAGGGTAAGTGGGGAAGCCAAAGTAATATGCATGATGGATGACTATTTCCTGAGGATCTAGACCCTTCATGAAAATATTTGACTATGGAAGAGGAGACAAAATTCAACAAGTGTGTCGCCAAGTATTTTCGCTCCTACAACAAAATCATATAAGGTGCACTACCTTAATTAATATAGTTATATCAATAAGTTTTTTTCTTTGATTTAAAATTACATAGAACGTGTGAAAACTTCAAGGATTGTTCCTTACACCTAACATCATTTTTAAAAGCTATATAGGACGATATATGTGATCTCCAACATTACATCATGTGGTCCATGTGTTTGGTGCACAACTAAATATTGATATTTTCTATGGGAAACATAAGGGTGAGGTTCTTCTAGATTTTCAATGGTAACCAAAACCCTATACCTAATTCAATTGAGTTATTCAGTTTTTTTCTTTGTGGTGCAACTAAGGTGCCACTCTCTCCGACTTGTAATTTATACTATGATTTCTTAGAATTGGACTTATTTCCTTTCATAATTTCTCCACAACCCTACCATGTAGTCACCAGTGAATTCATCTTGCACATGACAATTAGAGGTAATACATATTCCTTTTTGAATTTTCTGAGTAAAACTTTTAGGTTTTCACTTACATTATTCATTTATCATTTTTGGTGGTTGAACTTCCTTCATTTTCATGATTTTATTACATGTACTCACTAAAATATTAAAGCCCTCTAGTTAGGTTCTACAAATGCCTTCCATAGGTAATATACTTCTTCACACCTATAAAACTTAAATTCTCACTAAGGCTAATGTACTTTCTCCCATTCCTCTACGCGTTGATGACAAGACGCAAAAATTTTACTCAATTTTTTTAGTTTAAAAAAAGTTTTTATTTGAAGCCCTCTTGTCTCTTGATAGATCTATGATTAAGATGAATCTATACTGATACAAATTTATAAAATCCTAGAGAACATGATATATGTGTTAAAATTAATTTAAAATAATTTTTTTTTTTACTGATTACTCGACTTATTGTCAATTTCCTTATTGGTGATGAATTGGTTTGTAAGTTCATCAGAACTTTGTGCTTTTTTACGTTCTTACTTATGCTAACTAGTATTCATATATGTGTGCTTAAATACTACTATTTCTATCTTATTCCACAATTTCACTTTCTATTGTTTGATGAGTAACTAATGATTACCAAAAGTAGGGGTAGTGTATTCTCATTCACCTGATTTAAGAAAATATGTCACTAAATACATAAGTGCATACCTACAAGAATGAAAAATACTATATTCCCACTACAACTATATTTACAAACATAATATTTTCCTATAAAAATGAGATTTATATTCCATGTTCCTTATGCATAATTCATTTTTCTTTTCTAAAAACCGATAAGGATATTTCCTTAGCCTTACTAGGATAAGAGTTCATTAGTCATTATTACCTCGACTAAAAAGAGTTACAATATATACGACAATATAACTCTTTACATGTAACTGACATCCAATTCCTTAATTTCCTTTTTGTTTCAAGTTGTGGTGCAGTGTTATCTCCTAGTTATATTATCTATATACAACCTTTCAGTTTGTAACCTTAATTTTTTTATCTTAGTGAAAAAGAGAAAGTACATGTAACTAGGTAATTAGTTCATATATATATATATATATATCAAAATTTATCTCGACAATTCAACCTACTATTTTTTTTGCACAGTTCACAGTTTTCTCCACTTACGTATCCTATCAAATTTCTCATTATAACACAATACAATTCCTTTAACATGCAATACAATATTATTCTTCTAAGCTATAACAAAATAAAATTCCTCTAGTCTACTCATATAGTTCACGGAATAACCATATGTTCCAAAATCTATTAACTTCGTAAGATATTCTATCTATGAATGCAACTTTTCTTTTATGTAACCTATCCATAAATGTATTTTTAACATTTCCACCATAACATTATTAAACCATTTCAACATCAATAACTAAAACATAACAAAATTTCGAAATCAATAAGTAAAACATAACATAATTCCATATAATTGAGATAATATGTTTGGGGAATATTCAGGAACTGAGCACGTTCCACCCAACCATGAGTTGTCTCCAGTTGTTCCTCTCGATCTAAGACCTTCTTTCCATCATGAATTAACAATCTCTTTGGTTCCTATGTGGTTTCTTTTATAGATTTCTTCCCAACATATTTTTAGTTGTGTCTTGCGTTAAGGTCTTCCATCATTTTGCCTAGGCCTTTTTATTTTAATTATTTTGTAAAAGATTCTTTTCTTTTTCTTTAAAGCACACCTTTCTGTCTTGATGTGATTTATTCCAACCCACTTAGTATTTGTCTCCAAATAAGTGATTGCATAATATATCTCTTCTATTATGTTATTGTTTTTCTAATTATTTTATCCTTCGTATTTTTAGGATATTGCTAGAGAATTTCCCCATGTGGAATTTAACCACCAATATATTTTCATAATATAGAAAGAATTGTTCTAAACTCTAGTGTTATTTCCTGAATATTTCCAAAACAATTTATTTAACTCAAATCATAATAAATATTACTTCATCCCATAGCTTCCATTATGGCATAGCCATATAACCCAACAATAATTTAAAAGTGTACTAAATATCCATGTCTAAAAATGCAAGACATAAGGGTGTTACATACACCATAGCTAATCATTGGTCAATAGAAAACCAAAGGCCACATTGTTGAGATGTGTGCTTGTTAATTTTAATATCATAAAAACCTTAATATTAATATTAGTATTAATTATTATATAATACTACAAACTGAATATTATAAGTCAATATTAAAATAAATATTATAAAACTTAATATTAGATCTAGTATTACAATGTTTAATATTAGACCCAATATTATAAATCCTAATATTATAAACTAATATTATAATATATTAAATCTCAATATTATAAATGAAATATTATACCCTAATATTAAAACTGATATTATAAATCCTAACAATATAAAACTTAATAATATAAACCCAATATTATAAATCTTACTATTAAACTCAACATTATAAACCCTAATTTTAAACCCAATATTATAAATCCTAATATTAAATCCAGTATTATAAACCCCATATTATAAAACCAACATTATAAAAATAATATTTAAAACCCTATATTATAAACCCAATATTAAAATCTAGATTATAATCCTAATATTAATCCCAATATTATAAATTAAATATGAAATCCAATATCATAAATCTTAATTTTGTAACGTCGTAATGCGATGTTGAATAAATTTCAATGTAATGTGATTTTGTACCAATGATTGCCCATTGTGACAATGTTTGTCAATGAAATGATGGATATATTTTTGTACACTTCCAACATCATGATATTAAACCCTAATATTAAACCGAATATTATAAATTCTACCATTATAAATCCCAAAATTATAAACCCTAACACTAAACTCAATAATAAAATCATGGTTCACTTTGATCAACCATGGTTGACTATAACTAAATATGGTTGAGTTATGTTTACTTAGGATAACTATGAGTGGATAAGGTTTAATATTTTTAATACGTCATAAACAAACATTTGACTAAATTTAAACTTGGTTAACTGTATAAACATTAACTATAAAGGATGATTTTGTCATAATGCAATGTTGGATATATTTCTATACTATTAATACATAACAATATGTTTGATATATTTCTATACCATTAATACATAACAATATGTTTGATATATTTCTATACCATTAATACATAAAAATATGTTTGATTATTAATATTAATAAAAAATATCGATATAGGATTATGTTTTATTAAAATTGAAGATTGTTGACTATCAAACATATTTAAAATATAATCAAACATAATTAATAATATTAATAAATGTGGTTGAATAATTTTGTAATGTTGTTTTGTGAAATTAGATAAATATTTTTTTTAATATTTTATTATATATATTGGTTTTATATAGATTTAAAATATAAACTTATAACTCAAATTTCTGAAGAAAAATATAAGAAAAAAAAGAAAAAATTCTTATAGTTCATAATCTTAAAATTAAAATTACTATATCCTACCTTAACCTTTTTATAGAAATTATTATTATCTTCAAAATTATTATTATCTCCATTGAATGCATAGTTTTTATTAGGTAATTAATATGAAATATAAAAAGTCTCTAACATGAAATATAAGAGGTTTGTTAACATAACTTAGAGCTCCAATAAAAATCAACTATAACTTAAAGGGTTTGCATCAATATCTTAAGTTATAACTAAGCATTTATAAAACATAAGAGGTTTATTAATATTTATTAATATATCTTAGAGCCCCAATGAAGTTAAACTATAACTTAAAGGGTTGGCACCAATATTTTAAGTTATAACACAACCTTTATACAACATAAGAGGTTTGTTAATAAAACTTAGAGCCCCAATGAAGGTAAACTATAACTTAAAGGATTGGCATCAATATGTTAAGTTATAACTAAAACATTATTGAGGAGAAGTAAACCCAGTATCATTATAAAAAATATAACATTTACATTTAAAGTGAAAATGTGATACAATAAATAAATTGATAGAGGATAGATAAAATTTAAAATTTATACATACATCATTAATTATTTAAAATAACAAAGTTATATTTGTGTTATACCTAGCCTCAAAAGAAATTTAACATTGTTAGAATAAAATTCAACTCTTACTATCTTCAAAGTGATATAAAAGGTTGAGTAATTTCAAAAAAAAAGTAAGGCTTCTAACCATATAACCATCCTAGTAAAAGGATTTTAGCTCAAGTATATTGGTTAATACTTTATATTCAGATTTGTGGGTTTAGGTCTTTGAAGATTTGTTGTACCTAGTGTAAAGGTAGAAGAAATTGGTTAACCCATTAAATAATTAAAAATATGTAAGTTAAAACTTCTAAATAGTCATTTTTAGCATAAATATAAAATACTAAAGAATATTAATTAACTAATATAGATTCATCTTAACGATTGATATAGAAAGCATCTAGAGAAATGAAATATCTTCATATACAAGCCTTGTATAATAGTGGAAAAGACACGCTAACATATTAAAACATCAAAATTATGCAAGTTAAAACTTTCTCTTAGGAATTTTTAGCATAAATATAAAATACTAAAGAATATTAATCAGCTAATATAGATCCATATTAACAATTGACATAGAAAGCATGTAGAGAAATGAAATATCTTCATATAAAAGCCTTGTATAATAGTGGAAAAAACACGCTAACATATTAAATCATCAAAATTATGTAAGTTAAAACTTCCCCTTAGGCATTTTTAGCATAAATATAAAATTATAAACAAAAATAATCAACCAATATAGATCCATCTTATCCATGGATCTAGCAAGCCCCTAGCACAGTCAACTCCCTTGACATGAAAACTTATTTTAGAGTACTAAGCTTGAAAACAATTTTGCACCTACCCTCTTGATGATCTCAAGATTCATGGTTAAGATCTCTATATATACTTGATTTTGAACAAAATTTATTGAAAAATATATCTAAAGCATAACCCAAAATATGAAAATTATTTAAAATTGACTTTGACATATTTTACTTAACGGGACATCAAAATATTTTATTTATACTGTAATTGTTTTTTTAATTATTAATAATATTTGTTAAATTTTAAATTAATTGAGTAAATGATATTTTTGACTCTCAATGAATCTCAATTACTTATTATATTTTTGCATTGAAACTTTTATTATCATCTATAATTAATTTTTCCATTTGAAAATTAAAATATTTTTTATGCTTGGTGTACATGTATATATGAAGTTAAAATAAATTCTTGAACACAAATATTCGAATAATTTCTTTATTTCCTAATTGGAAATATTTTGAAAAATATAAAAAATATACATCTTCTTCACTCTCAAAATATTAAAATATATATATATTTTTTTAATTTTAATTACTTTATCTCTTCTTATAGGTAACTTTAAATTAAAATTATGTTCTTTTACATAGACATCCAAATATTTTATTTCTCAGTGAGAGTCCATATCTCTTTCATACTCATTATCATATAAAACAAGCAAGTAACAAATAACGTAAATTGAGAGTGGAATCATCGATGTTTTATAATGATTATTCCTAAAACTAGGAAAATATGTGTATTCATTTACTTTTTTTCATTTAGATAATAACTTATTTTTATATTAAAATGACACCTGTCAATTCGAAGTTAAGTATGGAAGGAATTACAGGTCTCTCTCACACAGAGTTGTAAATCATAACCACTAGGTTACTATATATATATAACCCATGAGGTGTATACTAATTGGTTTCTCTTGGATTTAGAATCCACTAGGTTACTATATATGATAAACTAGTTCAAATCTAATGAGGTGGGTTGAGGATGAGAATCTCCTTTAAAGGAGTTAAACTATCCCAAAAAGTGTCCAAATGCACATCCAAAAAAACTCTAAATTAATCACACCTAAAACAATCAAATATTTTAAATCTAAAACTATTTTAAAAATTGAAACTTTAAATATTTTCATTATAATAAAATATATTTATTATTTTTAATATTCATATTCATATTTGATATTTATAAGTAATATAAATTTAAACTATTTTATTTTTAACAAATATCTTATTTTATTAATAATAATATAATAAAATTAATATCATATTATATTATTAATCTAATTTATATTTAATCAATATCTTATTATATTATTATTAATAAAATATAATTATTAATGTGATTAATCCAAGAAGACATTTAGCTAATCTATGAATCACAAAAGTCTCAAATCTAACAATAAAATTATTATAATTTATTATCTATGTAAAATGGAATGATGTACAATGACGTCAACATTATATTTCATTACATATAAAATTCTTTTCTACTCATTTTTTTTTTTCAAATAAATAAAGAAACTCTACATTAAGACCTAAAACAATAAAATATTTTTAAAGAAAATACCATTAAAAATGTTGAGAAATTAGATATTTTTACCACAATAACTTTGAAAAATTAGATATTCTCACCCCACAAAAAAAATTGATGATTAATTTTTTTTAATGGTGGTCGAGGGACACTGTATAGTCACTACATTAACAGGAAAATTGGGCAACCCAAAAGGAATAAAATCTCACTTTAATGACCAAAAAAAAAACAGAGAAACGTTGACCCTTTAATCTCCCATTGAAAAAAATACTAAGCATTCTTTATCAATATTCATATTTAATAAATTTAAACTAATATCTTATTATATTATTATTAATAAAATAGAATTACTATTAAAATGGAATGATATACAATAACATCAAAATTATATTTCATTACACACACATATATGTGTCCACTAAAGAAACAAACATAATTATTTGTAAAATTGCGACATAAATTATGACTATTTAAATATTTATAAACTAAGAAACTAAAAAATAAAATAAAATATAAATGTTTTTATTTTAGTTTTATGAATTTTTTTTCACTTTATTAAAATTATATTCATTTTAACTCTCGATCTAATGAATTTTAATAGGGGTCAAATCTCTTGAGATACAAACCTCTTTTAAAAGAAAAAAAAAATCTTGAGAATATATAATGATTTCAAGAGTGATCAAATCCCTTGAAGTAAAAACCTTTCAAAAAAACAATGAAAATTTACATTTAGGGATATTTGATTGTTAAAGAGATTTGATTCATATCCCCTTCCCTATTTTGTGTGTGTGACCTAATGAGTTTTTAGAGGGATCAGATTTCTTGAAATGCAAACCTCTTTTAAAGTTAAAAAAAATGCTTACATCTTGAATGATTTTATATATATATATATATATATATATATATATATATATATATATATATATATATATATATATATATATATATATATATATATATATATATTTAAGAAATTACCATGCATTTTTTGTAGTTAAGTTTAACCAAAATTTGACAAAGAAATTTAAAAAATTGAGTTTAAGTTGTTTAATTTTGTAAAGTTAGAGTCACCCAAGATATTTTCATGGGACTTAATCCATTTATACCTTCAAAAATGTAATTTGGAAACCAAAAAAATATATTTTACTCACATAGGCATTGAAATAACTTATTTATAGAACACATTATGTAGGAGTATTTTATATCTCACGTTGTTGTGTTAATGTACATAGAAAGCCTCCATTATATATAAATGGAGGAGACCTAGTGTCGGTTAAGGATAACTACGATAACTGGGAAGATGAAAGTCCATTTTTGAGCTTACAACTCACCATAATTAGCTCGTAGGGAAATGAAGCGGTGGAAAAGCCAACTCTAACACCCCCCTTAAGTGAAACATAGGGAGTAACTAAAGAAGAAAGAAAAAAAAGAATGAGTCCTCGAAGCAAGGCCTGATTAGGTACCCATGTACAAACTCTCATAAGTGCAGAAAGAGAGAACAACCTGTAGGAAAAAAAGTCCCCCCCAAAAGAGAGAAATATGTGAGTGCTCAAATTATTATGAAGCTAAAATTGTAGGTCCCATAACAATCCACTGAATGGCAAGAATGTAGGCTTGCTCCAATCAAGAAGTTTGAAATTCTGAAGTACCAGAACTCTAAATATGACATCCATGAAAACTCAATAAGTTTGGTTGATCTCTGAAGTAAGATTGTTGCTGAGGAATAATGGTTTCAAACACTCAACTTCTCCAAAAAATGCTTCAAAAAAATTAAGTGTCAATAAAGTACCAGGCTTCAAATAGAAGCAACACCATTAACTAACAAATAACCAGTGAGGCTTGTAAATATGGAAAATGTTGTACAACAACACTCATGAAGTTGTCTTAACACTGTCACCATCATACTAATCACACACAAAACATGACAATTTTAAACAAGGAAATCATAACAATATATGTCGTCATCTAATTCCCCCCCTTAAAACACAACTACGGAAGGAGAAAGAATCAACAGTCTTCCTTGTCAACAAATTTTCCCAAGAAGCACAACTAAGGGAAAAATGAAAATCAACAATGAGAAACTAATGCAATACGATGATATGAGTTCCACTAGCATTTTTTCAATGATGCCATGACCATTCATTGACCCATCCACATTCAATCCTGATGGTTGGCACTATTCCACAATTCATTCTTTCATGTCTCTTTTGTAACAATATGAAAATAGGAATTGTATTTGATCAATAATGTTGAAGCTTGGGTAATTTCTTCCGATGAGGATATGTAGATTGATCATTTTTTTTTTTCAGACTCAAAGTTTGGTGCCACAACATTTTCATTTAGAATGAATTTAGCAACCATTTCATCAACATGTTTATCACAATTAATAGGAGAATTTTCTTTAAGAATCTCATAGTTGGATGTAGGTGATGAGGAATCGACAAAATCATGTACAAGACCTACTCTTGGTGTCTGCACTACATGGTTAATATGAGAAACAATTCATTTTCCCTTCTTCCCAAGTCCTCCTCCAATATATCCCATTTTTCTTAGAATTTGGATCCAATACTAGTAGCATGATTTTCAAAATTGGGTGTGACAAAAGAATGTGATGAACCATGGTCATCAACATCATGTTTTTGGCATTCAACATCATCAAGTGTGGAAGAAGGAGAACCTAGCACATTCACATCAACCATATCCATCTCAAATTTCTGAGGACGACTAACTTCCAATTCATGTTCCTTCTTAGACTCTTGCAACTTTTGAATGAGCTCATCCTTCTCAATAAGTTGCTGAGACAATGCATCATAATCTTGTTTCAGAAAATAATATTGCTCCAACATTATTTCTTTTAAATAATTAATCTCCATAATGCGTTGATTATTTTTCTCTTCTAGTTGTTTCTTCATATATGAGTCATAAAAAGACTAACTTCTTCCTGCAAGTCATCAAGAAGGTCAATATTTTCTTGAATTTTAGGTGCAAGCATAAGGTCAATATTTTCTTGAAATTTATCTACAAGTGTGCTTTTGCAAGGTGGGTCAAACTATCAACCACATTAGTAAATGTGGTTGTGCTAGTAATAATAGTTAGTGTTTTTCTGCAAGGTGGGTCAAGCTCAGCTCCTATTGAATACACAGATCAGAGTAGTAATTTCAAATATTTATAAGACATTCAAAAAAGAGTTCTTAAAAAAATGTTGAATCCATGGTAAGGGAAGAATTCTGCAGTGCTTTACTAAATTAGTTTGATTCTAAAAGAACAGAAACATAAAATTAAAAAGTAATCAAATTCCTCTCAAAAATGAAATGTTGGATGTGTGTCATGACAAGAAAAGAAATATGCATGTTAACGGAGGATTGTGAAGTCCATAGTTCTCAGTTTTCTTACTTCCAGGGCTATCGGATCCCTTGCATGTCTAAGTAGCTAAATCTGAAGGTTTCAACCAAAAGACCTGAGAATCATAGTGCCTCATGGAGGATTTCCGAGTTAATGCGAAGGAAAAATGATTTGGATAATTTGAGTTAGGATCACTACAACCTGCACTCATCAATTTCATTTCGTGTACTTTGACCATGAGGTAGAACGAATATTCAAAGTGATGGCCCTCAAGTATGATTAGTTGTTGGTACTTAATTTTACAATTAATTAAATTCAATCATTTTTTATTTTTTAAATTATATAAATTAAAATCATTAAGATCATAATTAAAATTAATGAATTAATAACTAAAAATATATTTTAAAATGAAACAGCTAACAATTTTATTGTGTTAGGTTAATTTTTTATTCATCCATTATAATAGTTTCCATTAATTTAATTGAGTAAATGAGTTAAGCTTTCTATTTATTGAGGAAATTACTTTGTATCCTTAATAATTTGATTGTGTTATGTTCATATTAATGAGTATAATTTCACTAAAAGGTTAATCAATTAATAGATTGAGATTGTAGTTTTTAGATACACGTGGAAGTAGCTTTGGTAATTTGAGCAATTCAATTTTTATTTTTTTTAATTAATTGGTGTTGTATTACTCTTTGAAAAGCTAATAAAAATGAGACCATGTATGTTGAAATTACTATAATTTAACAATCTTATGATTAACTCTTTGCACTTTTTGGAACAATTCCTAGTTTAAATAGATAATATTGAAGGTGAAGACATACAACGAGAATGTGATTGCATAGTTTTGCCAAGGCCATAGCGGTAAACAATGTTAGGCATATAGCTATCCGAACCAACCTAGTTGCAAATGCGTATGCAAACAGATGTTGATCAAAGGCTTCCATTGAATTCAATGGAACACCTAGCAAGCCGCAATGTCTCGATTTCAACTTGAACCCCGCGCCCCCGGTAAAGAAGGTTAGGCATAAAACTATCCAAACCGACCTAGTTGCCAATGAGATTGCAACGCATGTTGATAAAAAGGCTTCATTGAATTCAATAGAACCCGCCGCCCCCGCCCCCCGCGAAGTCCAAGACACGCAAATGCGTACTGATAAGTTTGACACGAGGGACAAGATAGGCGTGGACAACAGAGTTACGGAGATCGAAGTCTTTATATACGTAAACCATCAATTGAACTCGGTTCAGTTTGGTGATAAGTCTATGTTCTTGTTGTCATAAAGTCATTATGACGGCAAAAGTTTGGTGACGCTGGAATTCGTTAAAAAAGTCTAGACTCGGTGAATTTAGGGGCTGAGGTCCAGAAAGCTGAAAGCACACTCTTGGTAGACGTGTAGCGCAGTAGAGAAACCTTTGAGGAACATCCGAGCAATGCAGTGGAAATGTCTTTTTCATCGGTGACGGCACCCTGGGACTCAATACTCGAGTTGCAATCCATTATCCTTGGTAGAGTCAACCATTCGTTCTGAGCTGCAATCCATTATCTTTCGTGGAGTGAACAATTCGTTCCCTAACCATAGCTGCTGGTGATGCTAATAATTTCTACCAATTATTTCTTGTGCACAATATATGCAAAACAAGCAACAACGAGAGCTCTTAATGGAGGTTGGTCGTTGAAAAGATGATAAAATTTTGACGAAGAAGCCATCCTCCATCGGATTACTGCCAAACATTTGCGTTGACATTAAAACGTGTACCTTTCCTATTTAGATTCTTCTTCTTCAATATAACGTTTGATCACGAGATCATATTAATTTCTACCATGTTTCTAAGATTTTGAGTACTTTGATTTTCGTTAATGTTAAGACTGAGAAATATAAACTGGAACATTTCAAATGAGTGCGTTCTTTTCCAACGAAATAAAAATTCAACGTTGGCTGTCCATTAAATTTCAAACTCTTAGCAAATATGTGTAAGTTTATTTCAAAATATGCATTTTAACAAACACTTATTATTATCTAATTAAATAGCTTATAAATATTGATGTGGATGTTGTTATTTGCTAAGTTATATAACTTAAATAGTTCATAATTATTAATGATATTAATGATGACGTTATTTACTAGTTTAGTTATATAAATTTAATAGCTGATAAATATTGATGATGATGATGATAATTAAAGTTCATTAAGATCAATATGATTTATCTAATCTTAACAAGGTATGCTATTAATTGAGATTATTTAACATTTAATATCTATGTCCAAAAAAAACTTAGAGAAATACCCCATGATAACCATAGGTAGGGTGACTTAACAAGTCAAGAAGATTGGTAATGTCACAGATATTATGAATGCAAAGCACTTATTTAATGATACATCTCACTTTGCTAGGATTTTACAAAAAAAAAAAAAAAAACTAAATATTACTTTAATATTATTATTATTATTATTATTATTATATTGTGATTGAAACATATATACATTAACAAAATTATTTATCATATGCATTTATCCCCACTTTATTATGGAGATACTTGATTTATGAATAGGCTTTGTTACAATACTAAGGGAAATATCATGACTTATCACTATAATCATATATTAAAAAAAAACCATAATTCATTTCATATGGGATTTGTTCACTTAACATTTTTTTAATTTATTAATTTAATTAAAGAAGTAGAAAGTGTATAAATGTTTTTCTTAATTAATCTTAAACTTTGATTTGATACTAATATTAAAAATATTCTAGAATAAATACCACAACAATAAAAAACTAGAAAATCTCATAAAACTAACGAAATTAAAACTTTATTTTAAACTAGCACAACCATATGAATCAAATTTCCCAATTATAGCCCAATTGTGAAGTATCATGTAAAGTATGAGAATGAAAGTCCAAATCTCTCATTGGTCAAGCTGACAAAAAAAAAGGTTAAATGATAAATTTATTTTAAAATATTATTATTACTATTATTATTTATAAAAATAATTGATGTATAATTTAGAAATATATACATTTAACCATGGAGATTCACCCCACTTTAACATATGTATACCATGGGCCACTACTAGTTTTATATGACACTTGTTCATATGATATTTTTTATAAGTAGTCATTTTAATTAAAAGAAAACAAAGGGCATAACTAATTTAGAGATAAATCCCAACATTTGATTTGTACATACTACTAAGAATATTTTTTAAATCCTCACCATCCACCTAATAATTCCTTATAATTAAATAAAAATTAAATCTCTATTCCAAAATAGACACAACTATGGATGTAATTTATTATTATTGTTATTATTAATCATACAATAATTAATATATATATTTTAAAAAACCTGGAACAAGATTCTTTAGTATTAAGATTTACTCACACTTTACCCTTAATCTATATATAGATTTTGTTACAATACATGAGCCAATACAATGGCTTAATATTCCATGTCCAAAATACCATAACTCACTTGATATGACATTTCTGCATATAACATTTTTTTAATTAATCAGTTTAATTAATAAGGAAAAAAACACATAACTAGTTTAGAAATACATCTAAACCTTTGATTCGTGTATTCTACTAAAAATATTCTAAAATATTCTAAATTTAAATCTCTTACTATCACAGAACTCTATTACACAAATATTTTTTTTCTTTTAATCTATCTATAGCCACTAATGAAGCCTTATTCCTTTCTAAGTTGGAAAGGTTTGCCGATAAACTTGCTATATTTTACTTAATTTACCTTATAGTTAAACCTTTTATGACCTTGTTCCATTCTTCTTTATTTTTTCCTTAAGTATTATCCTTAATTGGGTTGCCTATTTTATTCCCTTAATCCAATTTACCTCAACCCCTACCTAGCAAATATAATCCCATCCTACTACTTAACTTATGACTTGATAGGAATATTATGCATGGGAATTATTATTATGGAACCTAAGTTGTCATGGTGAACGCAAATCCTGGGCAACGTTATAATTGTTTGGCCCTCTGGTACATATGAAACCTCATTTATTACTCATCACAACACTTTTTTACTTATACCACATCGGTGCCATATGAAATACATGTTAACTATTGCCATCGACGAATGTGCAACCAACATAATACCTCTACGCAACAGCTCCTTATCTGACCTTCACATAGCCACGCGTGCTCTATTCTAGGAAAGAGTTTACGGGTGTGGATTTGTGCTTTTTGACCCAACGACATATATTTGTGACATTGAAATCCAAATACACTACCCAAAACCGAACTTGCCTATTCTCTTTATCTCGATAGTCTCCTCTGAGATACATGAAGGTATGAGTTTTCTTAGGTCATGTAGTTCGTGTTTGAATGTCTTCTTATGTCGTCTATTTGTTGTTTGAGTGATTTGGTGTCTATTACATCATCTAGTTTATTTTTTTAACGTGGTATGCTTGGAAGTTCTTTGAATACTGATTAATTACATGATATGAGCATGTGTCTATAATATTACATGAAGTAGTGATCTTATTTTAAGACGGTTTTACTAACACACTATGTGCCGTGACAGATGATATGTACTTGATTTTAAGTAGGTGATAGTTGTAGCATTATGTATTATGACCGATCAATGTGATTTGATTGTGGATTATGATATGGTTTTTAGTCTTGGTAAAATTTGATTTCAAATTGATAGATATGTTTTCTTCATGTTTGGTACATATGGATAACATGTGTGTTCAGTTACAAGTCGGCGTGCTTGGCACAACAAGGTAAGATAACTAGTACATAGTATTATACACAGACAATTATATGTTTATGGGAACATGTTGTAGGGTATTACATGGCAAAGAGAGTGCAATTAAATCAGGGAAAACGCTCAGGTTGAGCTTTCCTTTGGAAACATTAGGAACCATGGGGATTGATTCATGGTTTTTATTATTATTTTTGTACTTTTAGTCTTTTCTAATTTTATTTTTCTTGATTTGCAGTTTTTTTTATTTCTAGTGCAAGGCCTTGCAAATTTGGTCATTTTGTCATATTGCTATGGTTTTTTAGGGTTTTCCTCTTGCTTGTTTCTTGTCTTTCCTTTTATGTTTTGAGTCTTGGGAATTGGCTTAGGAAATAGGAAATTTGATGGAGCTTGGGGAGAGTTGTGCTGTACCCAACATGTAATGTAAGATACGAATGAAGCTCGGTGCATGGTTAAGTGCAACGAAAGGTAAAGTGAAGGATTTGAGGTGTTAGATTCCTTGGATATGTTGATAAATGTTTCTCTCAGCATTGTGCATGATGTGCACGAATAAAGAAAGTTCTTGCAACCAGACCGACACCCATCTAGTAATTATGATTTGATCATTATTATGTTGATGTTTATATATGTATACATGTATGTATGTATGTATGTATGTATGTATGTTGTGTCTGATAGGGCCACCATGAATCATGGTTGTTTAATGACAAATGTTTATATGTAAATGTGTGTGTATGTATGTCATTTTATGACAAGGTCATGATTCTTTTATGCTAATGATTATATATATGTATGTATGTACCTATGTCATTGTATGACAAGGTTTTCAAGGATCATTCTTGTGGAGGAATGATTGCTTATGTAGGTGAATGGCATGAAGAGGTTCTTGGTCTTATGAGGAATCAAGTGGGAAGAGTAACTCTGATAGATCTACGAGGTCAATATCATGCGGAAATGAATTCATATTATATGCTTGTACTATGCATATTTTGATGTTATGGACAAGTAATGCTAAGGGATACATCAGTGAAGTGAAAGGATAAGAATGGATAGTGGAAATTCACTAGAAGAAAGGTTGCTTGTGGTGTCTGTGTCTAGTCTGTGGATATGTATTAGTAATTTTGTGTATATGTTGTGCATGTTGTATATTTAATGATTGTACCTATGGTGATGTGTAAATTTAACATATGTAGTATTGTACATACATATACGTATGATGTTGTATGCTTGTTGTATATATGGTGTTGTGTGTATATTGCATATCCAGTGCTAGGTATAAATGGTGTTGTGTACATGTGCATGTGGCGTTTTCTACATTTGGTTTCTTGTAGATGTCGTGCATGTGGTTTTGTGTACATGTGGTATTTTCTATACATTTTATAGGTGGTGCAATGTACATTTGACATTGTGTACATGTTGTTCATGTGGTGCCATGTACATGTGATGTTGTAGTATTATGTATAGGTGGTATGGTGTACATGTTGGCATATGGTACTTGTATACATGTGGTATTGTGTACATGTCATAAATGCTATGTTGTGGGCATGCGGTACTATGAATGTGCATGGTGTATTCATGGTATCATGATATGCATATTTGTGGTGTTGTACTTTTTATAGGTATATATATTATGTTGTATTGTACACCACGTGTAGTTGTATGTGTTGTATACTAGTCTAGGAATATGTATTGTGTTGAATTGTACACCAAGTGTAGGTGTATGTGTCATATGTTAGTGTGGGTGAATTTATTGTATGGTGTTTTCCGAGTATGGCAACTGATCTGGTGTGTGTACAAAAAGAAAAAAAGAAGAGGTAAGGACCACTTAAAGGATCTATGATCCTAAATTATGATGATTACATGTGATTTATGATTATGGTTTATGATGATTGTAACGCGATTGATGTATATATGTGTATATGTGTATATTATTGTAAATATTGTATTGAGATGGAATTATAAATCTCCATACACAGTATGATTATTTTTTGGTTGAAGAAAATGTGGTTGTTATTGTAAATACCGTAATGAGTTGTGTTATAAATATGCAGTAAATGGTATGTTTGTCATGTTTTCAATAGTGGTCATTGTAAATAATGAAACGAGCTATGTTATAAAGCTAGGTATAGATGTTGTTGTGTACATGTCATGCATGTGGCGTTTCATACATGTGGTTTCGAGTACATTTCGTGCATGTGGTGTTGTGTACATGTGGTATTCTGTACACATTGTATAGGTGATGTGGTGTAGATTTGGCATTGTGTACATGTTGTGGATATGGTTCCGTGTACATGTGATGTTGTTCCCATGTTGTGCACATAGTGTTGTATACAGGTGGTTCTGTGTACATGTTGTGCATATGGTACTTGTATACATGTGGCATTGCATACATGTCGTACATGATGTGTTGTAGGCATCCAATACTATGCATGTGCTTGGTGTAGTTGTGGTATCATGATATGAATATTCGTGTCATTGTATTTCGTATATGTATATGTATTGTTTTGTGTTGTACACCAAGTGTAGGTATATGTGTTGTATACATGTCTAGACATATGTATTGTGTTTCATTGTACACTGGGTGTAGGTGTATTTGTCGTAGTGTGGGTGCGTGTATTGTATGGTGTTTTCCCAGTGTGGTAATTGATATGGTGTGTGTACAGAAAGAACAAAGGAAGAGGTAAGGACCAGTTAAAGGATAATTATGCATATTTGATTTTAGTTCTATTATGCATGTGATCTATGATCCTAACCTATGATGGTTACATGTGATTTATTATTATGGTTTATGACGATTGCATGTGATTGATGATTTTTACCTATGATGTTTATGTTTTGAGCTAAGAAAATGTGATGTGTTTATATATATTGATTTGATCAAACAACTAGTTTGACTTGTTGTGACAGGAAGTAAACAGGATTACAAGTGTACCTTATTGACGAGCTACCAATGAGGTATGATTTGAAGTTATTTCAATTTATTTAAAATCTAATGTAAATTATATGCTTGGTACAGGAAAGCATGCAATTCTAGATTGGGTGGTTGCAACTAATTGCAAGAGTTATAAACAACAATGAAAATGAATTGAAATAGGAAGCAATATGCTGGTAGCGCACTTCAAGAGTAGGGCCATTATGGGACACTGGTACCCAATAGTGTGTAATGATTTCCATGAGCATGTTATGACATGTATGATGGTCGAGGTAGGTATATGCATTGGGTTTTTTATCTTCGTATGCAAGGAAGCCTTTCCAAGGGATGGATTGCCTCGGATGGGGGTGAAAACGGATCTTGGAAGGTGTTTAACTGCAAGGAATGGGGTGAACGTATTGCCCGAGGGACTATGTAGTAGAGAAGGGAAGTTTGTGGATGGATTTGGTTTTGTAATTAGCATTTCCATATGGAATCAAATGCACATTGGGAGTGTGCGCTGGAACAATGATCCAGTAACTGCTCACAGAGAGGAAAAGTACCACATGCTTGTAGCGCTATACATTGGATGCAACTTTGACTTTGGAAATGGATTATAGACTTCAGGGGTAGGAGGAGAATCTTGATATTACTTTGATTGTGGAGGTGTGAGCCTCTGGATTCCCTTGTTGTTGATACAGGAATTGCATCCTTCTATTTTTTGGTTGAGAAAATGTGTATATGTGTAGATGTGTATATATTGTAAATATTGTATCGAAATGGATTTATAAAGCTTCATATAAAGTATTTTTTTGGTTGAATAAAGTGGTTGTTATTGTAAATATTGTAAATAGTTGTGTTATAAAGCTCCAATAAACGATATGTTTGTCATTTTTTCAATAATGGTAATTGTAAATATTGCAACAAGCTATGTTGTAGATGGTGTTGTGTGCATGTCATGCATGTGCCATTGTGTACAAGTGGTTTTGTGTACATGTCGTGCATGTGATGTTATGTACATGTGGTATTTTGTACACTTTTTATAGGTGGTGAGGTGTACATTTAGCATTGTGTACATGTTGTGCATGTGGTTCTATGTACATGTGATGTTTTGCCCATGTTGTGTAGATAGTGTTTTGTATAGGTGGTTCTGTGTACATGTTGTGCATATGGTACTTGTATACATGTGGTATTGTGTACATGTCATACATGTTGTGTTGTGGGCATGCAATACTATGCATGTGCATGTTGTAGTTGTGGTATTATGATATGCATATTCATGGTGTTGTATTTCGTATATATATGTGTGTGTCTGTGTGTGTATTGTGTTGTATTGTACACCAGGTGTAGGTATATGTGTTGTATACCAGTCTAGGCATATGTATTGTGTTGTATTGTACACTAGGTGTAGGTGTATGTGTCGTAAGTGAGTGTGGGTGCGTGTATTGTATGGTTTTTTCCGAGTGTGGCAACTGATCTGGTGTGTGTACAAAAAGAAAAAAGGAAGAATTAAGGACAAGTTAAAGGATAATTATACACATTTGATTTTAGTTCTATTATGCATGTGATTTATGATCCTAAAATATGATGGTTACATGTGATTTATGATTATGGTTTATGATGATTTCATGTGATTGACGATTTTGACCTATGATGGTTGTGTTTTGAGGTAAGAAAATGTGATGTGTTTATATATAATGATTTGATCAAACAACTAGTTTGACTTGTTGTGACAAGAAGTAAATAGGATTACAAGTGTACCTTATTGACAAGCTACCAATGAGGTATGATTTGAAGTTATTTCAATTTATTTAGAATCTAATGGAAATTATGTGATTGGCATAGGAAAGCATGCAATTCCTGATTGGGCGGTTGAAATTGATTGCAAGAGTTATCAACAACAATGAAAATGAATTGAAATGGGCAGAAATATGTTGGTAGCACTCTTCAGGAGTAGGGCCATTGTGGGACACTAGTACCCAATAGTGTGTAATGATTTCCATGAGCATGCTATGAATGGTATGATGGTCGAGGTAGGTATACACATTGGGTTTTGTATCTTCGGATGTGAGGAAGCCTTGCAAAGGGATGGATTTCCTCATATGAGGGTGCCAACGGAATTTGGAAGGTGTGTGACCGCATGGAATCGGATGACCAAATTACTGAGGGATTGTGTAGCAAACAAGGGAAGGTCATGGATGGATTTGGTTTGGTCATTAGCATTTCCAGATGTAATGAAATGAACATTGGTAGTGTGCCCTCAAAGAATGATCGAGTAAATTCTCATTGAGAGAAAAAGTAGCGCATAATTGTAGCACTGGACATTAGATGCAACTTTAACTTTGGCAGTGTATTCTAGACTTCATGGGAAGGAGGAGAATCCTAATATTACTTTGATGGTGGAGGTGTGATTGTCTGGATTCCTTTTTTGCTGACACATGCATCATATCATTCTATATGTTGGTTGAGAAAATGTGTATGTGTATATGTGTATATTATTGTAAATATTGTATTTAGATGGATTTATAAAGCTCCATAGAGAGTATAATTATTTTTTGGTTGAAGAAAATTTGTTTGTTATTGTAAATAATGTAATGAGTTGTGTTATAAAGCTCCAGTAAATGGTATGTTTTTCATGTTTTCAGTAGTGGTCATTGTAAATAATGCAACGAGCTATGCTATAAATCTCCATATACAATATGTTTTGTTTTAATGATTTTTTGATTTATAGGTGTGATTGAACACCGAGGATGGCGTTACCCTAATGGGGAGTGTTCTATAATAGCCCTGGTAAAAATCGATTTAAAAAATATATAATACCATGGTTGATGGGACTTGTATTCCAAGCGGAATGGTGGGATAAACAACCTAGTGGGTGTTCATTTCTATTATTATGGATAAAGGAGATTGGTAAAGGAAATGGAAAAGGCTTTAGAAAGTTATGAGGCATTAATTGGCATTTATTTATGAAAATAATGGAATTTAGGAGAAAATGGAGGTGAAAGGTCATAGGTCTCATGCAAGTAGGAAAATGAAGGAAAATAATGGAAAATTGAAGAAAATAGAGGCCTCATTAATAAAAATGCTTCTGAGGATCAGTTGGTAAGCTTTTGTTAGTGAGTTTTTGGAGCTCTATCACTATCCTCTATCTCCCGTACTCTTGGATACTTAGATTTTTCTTGGAGCACTCTTTCAGAGTGTGAATACTTGGTGATTTGGAGCAATAAGGCTATAAGGAAGAGTAGGAAAGCACAATAGGATATCGGAAATAGCACCTATAATAGGTTCTGAGTGTAAGTACTGAGTTGCATGTATGTTTTCCTTATAATTTTTGGCATGCATGGTGTATTCATGTGGATTTCCTTGCCTTTCAATTTCTTGGATAGCCATACTGTTGTGGGTTTATTTCCATTGATTATTTTCTAATTGGTTCTCATGATTCCTTTAGTTGTGGGCTGAGTTAGTAGTTCTTGGAAGCCTTGGTTGGAAAAACGCTCTAGAAGCCTGAAAAACCAATTGTGGGTTGAGTTACTAGTCATGGAAGTCTTGGTTAGAAAAATGCCCTAGAATCCCTAGGTGGGTTGAGTTACTAGTCCTCGAATCCCTAGTTGGAAAAATCCATTGGAAGCCCTGTAATAGTTGGGTTTGAGTTACTAGCCCTCGAAGCCTTGGAACAACTTGGATAAAGACCAATACGTGATGGTTGTGATGTCTGACTGTGAGGTGGATTCATTGGTTGAGGGTTGAGGTGGTTTGGTCTCTGGAAGCCTTGGATTGATTATAATTGATGTGTTTGATGAGATTCCACATTAATGCTTGGAATATGGCACGAGGGTGATTGGCGTAAGTGAGACTTGGATCTTCCAAGCTATGGTCAGGTGGAACATGGAAGTCCCATCTATAGTTGTTTTTTACATTTAGTAATGAAGAGCTCATTCATTTGGTATTTGGTATGAAAATGTACTCGTGTCTTTGTGGATTCTATTTTTGTTGTATCCATAGTATTTTTGTGGTTATTTTGTTGGTTATTAGCATGTATTTGATGAGTGATTATGTATGGCTCTATCCATGTTTTTACTCGTAAATGAATGCACAGTGCATCTATGGTATAATAGGCTATATTACAATTAATGATGTAAGAGAGAAATGTTTCTTAGTGATTCTTATATAGGTATGAGATCCCTCTATTTAAATATGTTTTTTACACATATAGATTCCATGTTTGTGACATGTTTAACAAATTTCATGTCATCGCTAGTAAGGGTCTGGTTGAGTTCTTGATTATGTGTTTTCTTCTACATCATTGTCTTGTTGTTATTTATCATGTTTAAAATTTTCATGAAGTTTTGGGCAGCGACGTGGGATCTCGGCCTGAAAAGGTGGCTCAAATCTTGGAGCCACAGGCACAAAAATAAGCATTTTCGGCCTTAACCACTGTCACTACAAGGAAAAGACCATAGAGTGGATGTTTTTAAGGAATCCCTTATAAAAATAGCCCAGATATCTGTTTGTAGCGGAGGTCAATGGAGGAGGTTGGTGGGTGGATGTTTTTTCGCTATGTGTTTATAATCATAACAGGCACTAGTGCAATTAATATATATGTGGCACACTAGTTCATAGTAGAGGTTAAAGAAATATTGCAGATTTATTTTTAAGTACTACGAAAACAATGGTGCACTTCATACATACGAAGCACCTAGGCATCTAATGATCGGTTCCTCCCTTACAATGCACTGGTGCGTACAAGTCGATGGTCACCGCAACATGGTTTTCAAAAAAATGACGATACGCTTTATGTAAAGCACACTGGTGTGTACGATCAAATGGCACACTGAGGCACTAACTATATAACCTTCCTAGTGCCTCAAATTAATCGAGCACACCAACCAATGGGTTAATCAAAAACATTATTTTCACTATTGTGGTGTTATACTTTAACAAAAGCACCCCGGTGCATTTATGGTGATATGACACCCTGACATAGGGTGTTTATTTAATGAAAATATATGGTGTTTTTTATATAACACGCCCAATGCTGGTCATATATCGCCACCATGGTGTGTTTCATTAATTGAGAGCACCGCACGAGGGTTTTATTTAAAAAAATATTTTCACCAATTAGGTGCTATACACTAACGATGATTGCCTGATGTGGTTTAGATACAATGGTGCACCAACATAGGTTTAGTTACAACGACACACCGACATAGGGTGCACTCCATACAACGTGGCCTAGTGCGTCTTAGTAATTTATCACACCCTAAAAGGGTGAAGTTAAAAAGATTATTTCCATCAAGTTCTGTGCTATACTCTAAAGATGAAGCCATGGCGGTTGTATCAATGGCACACCACATTTATTTAATTTAAATAAATGTGGTGTGCCATTGATACAACCGCCCAATGCATCTCATATTGGAGTGCACCGAAAATGGGTAAATTTAAAAAAAAAATACCTGCTGTAAAAATTCATTTTTACAATTTACAATTTTGTAGAGCTCTCAAGCTCTAGTGTGACCTTTGACTTTATGAGGCACCCTACCACTAGTTCTCCCATTATCTGCATCGCTTCTATCCCTTGCTCAATGTGTGGACTTCGAATTTTGTGAAATGGTGGACAAATTTGGTTTTTAGTACTCCGTTGGAAGCAAGCCTCCTCGACACGCAAATGTGCATCTAATGTATATGTTTCTAACCAACATAAGAATTTACCACATTAATTTTGAAAATTTATTTAGAATTTTTTTTGTTTTTGAAAAAAAAAATCTTGTGCGGTGCATTCAATCCATTCTGCTCGCACTGTTCTCAGTGCTCCCTATAAATTTACAGGCTGCGCCACGAATGTTGTTAACAAAAATTGCATCGGGCAGTTAATGTGACATCTCAGTGCACTACCAACAAAAGTGCACTACAATAAAATAAAAAATTGTGATCTGTGTCTATTTCCAGCCACACCGACAATTTATAATATTTTAAAAATAACAATTTATTTTATATTCAATTGTACGTTGGTTTACTAGAACACACTGGTGAATTATGTAAAAATAAACATAACAACCTGGGGCGTCTATATTACAGGAACACACATAATGTGTGGTGTGTTATTCAAACCTACCACGTAGGGAAATTTTGTGTTTGGATACTACACCGCTAGTGGTAAAATATTTCAAATAGTTGATGCATTGAGCTATAACAAATGCCCTAGAGTGAATATGGTTTGTCAACGCATCACCTTTAATATTTATTTAATTAATATTTTTTGTTGTTGTGGTGAACTAATGTATTTTATGCTCACCCTGGACGATGTGTGATATAGATGTACGCACCGTTACCAGAGCGTGACTATTTTTTGTGGTGCATCTAATGTTTTTTTGTTTTGTTAATAAAAGTTATATTTGTATATTTGTAAATAAATTTTTCATATAATAAAAAAATGTGGGTTTTATGTATGAGGGAGGCTGGTGTATTTAATATGTGAATAATTCAAAGACGTCAACGGAGAGAGGAGAGACAACAACAAGAGAAGAGGGATGAAAATTACAACATGATACAAGAGTGGGAGGCAAGGGAGAGGGAGAGACTTTTGTATCCTCTCCCTATTAAGCCACCCACCCAATTGATATGAAGGGATGTAGGCCTCCTTAAGTTCTATGAGGAGGCTATAGCCCTGAAGGGGCGCAACGTCTTATTAGTACAATTGATCTACAGGTGGGATATCCACCGATAGGCTTTCTATGTCGATCCTGACCAGTGGTGCCAACCCATTGAGAAGGACATGCATCTTATCACTGGCCTATCTAGGAGAGGGGAGGATTTTCCCTAGCTACCTGATGTCCCCTTTGGTTATGTAGTAGGGAGTCAGTTGGTTTACTCTCAGAGATACATTAGGGATGACATTTTCTCCAACAAATTTTGAGGTGTCTAGTGGATAACTACGAATTGCTTCTTTTGGTCGAGAGGAGGTTAGGTGGCTCTCACTATTACTGAAAACCATTGAAAATTATACCAGTGGTGGGAAGCGCATTAGTTTCCATATTTTATTTTATGTTGATTCTCTATTCTAGAGGCCATGACTTGTTAGACTATTTTTCATTATTTTGCAGCAGTTTTGTATAGCCTTAGATAGATGTCATTCTCACGAACATGGGAGGTTGACCTTCCCTTTTGCTTCATAGTTGTATTGTTTATTTTTTGATAGGTTCCTAAATGCGAGGCCTACTTTTATCCATTAGCCTTGTAGGCTATTGATAGAGGTACATATGCACATGTGGGGCGAGATGATTCTTACGATGGGTCAGTTGGAGTATCTGGCCAGGATTTCTAGTGATAGACTAGAGCTACTAGCTAGTGAGGATGACCACATGTTCATGACGGTGTTGTGTCCTTACATGGGGTTGGATTGGTGAGGATGTACCCACATCCTATTCACACATTATGAGACACTAGATGATAGAGGTAATATTAGTTTTTTATTTAAATTAACATAGTTTCATTTTATTGTCTTAATTAATTAGAATAAAATTTATTCTAACGTGTTCTTTAACTTGTTTTATTAAATTGTTTAATGAAATTGTATAATTATTGTTTTGTACTATATATTTTTTAGATATTGGCATGTTCGTTGGGGACATGACTCCACCCCCACCGGATGATCATGTAGATTATGAGGAGATGGCAGATGCCGTGGAGGGCGAAAGACCTCCTTGGGTGCAGATACCTGCAGGCATGCAGCATAGGGGTGACATTCAATTCATGATGGAGTTGGGCGACTGAGTATGTAGACTCTTGGTTGATAAGGGAGTCTTCCATGTGTTGATCAGAGACATAAGAAGATTGTATGCTCATAGGTATCTGGAGGGACATGTCGTGCGATATGATGAACCTTATGCGTCATATCAATGGAGCTTCTAGGCTAATGGCATTGAGGAGGCACATGTGCCATGGGGATGAGCCACACAACAGGTCAGATGATTATCATGAGGGGAATGATCATTCTAGTACTCCACCTCTACCTCCTTCATCTAGCGGAGATGAGCAGGTAGCACCTCCTGAGCATGAACCTCTTGAGAAGGCACCATCTGATCATATACCTCCTGAGAAGACACCATTAGATCAAGTACCTCCTTAGCAAGCACCATCTAAGTAGGCACCTCTTGAGAAGATACCATTTGAGCAGGCACCTCTTGAGCAGACACCATCTGAGCAAGCACCATCGACTGAGTTGGCCTCAGCTAGTTATAGTATTGTTCATGTACCACCATATGTTTGGCATTTATATGCAGTTCTAATATAGTTGTATATTTTTAATATATATATATATATATATATATATATATATATATATATATATATATATATATATATATGGGTGCATGTATTTTATGTTCATGTTGTTGTACTTAATTTACATGTTGGTGTTCATCATGAAGTGTATATTGTTAGGTCATGTTAGATATGTTCATTTAAAGTGCTTGTAGATATATCTGTATGTTATAGCGGTTATTTGACATGGGATGTATATTTTATGTTTGTGTTTGTTATGATGTTATACAATGCTTCTGTTTTGTTAGATGATCATGGTCACATTTATTAGATGATGTTAGTGAATTTGAATGTGTATTTTAGAATATGATTTATGTACAATGGTTATCATGATCGTGATGTTTAATTTTAATATTAAATCATCATATTTATTAAATATTGTGTATTGGTAATTGTAAAATTTTAGAATTGTAAATGTCATTGTATGTATAGTGATTGTAATTGTAATTTTAATTTTAATTGTATGTAAAATTGTAAAATTGTAATTGTAATTTTAATTGTATATAAAATTGCAAAATTGTAATTGTAATTGTATGTATTGTCATGATTCAATTTTATTAAAATTGTAAAATTTTTAAATTTGTAAAATTGTAAAATGGTAAATTAATTGTCAAATTTGAACCATAACTACTTTAAAATTGAATCATTGTAAAATTGTAAATTTTATACCGTACATATTGTTAAATTACCATAATTGTAAATTTGTAAATTTGTAAAATTGTAAGAATATAAATAATTGTAAAAGAATAAATCTAGAATAATATGAATTTTTGTAACATAATAAAGTTTAGAAAATAATGCAAATAAATTCATCTTTAGAATGATCAATATTTTATTATGATCTTACATACCAAAAATAACAGTATACATTAATACATTTTTTAAAATTTTGAAGATATCATATATATATATATATATATATATATATGGTGCATTTATTTAAGTAATGATATAGTGAAAAACCATTTAATGTAATGAAGTAGTTGTAGTATTTTAGGAATAAGCATAAAAAAAAGAACTTGGTATAGCACATTGCTTTCGAGATCAACACAATTGCAAATTATCAAGTGAAATTATTTTAACATTAACAAAATATAAAAAATATATATTTCAAAATACATATTATAATTTCTGGAATAAAAAAGAGTCTTGGTTATAAGGTTAAGTCTTCTTCTCTATAAAAACCCATCTTAAATAGTATAAATGATGAAATAACACATGTACCATATCACTCTCTATTCTCATCACCCTCATTATCTTCCAAATCGCTTGGCATGATAACACTGTTGTTCTCAAAAATATTTTTGATCTAGGGTCATGTCTCAATATGAACCATCAATCCCAATCCAACACATCTAGGTAAAAAAACACCTGGTTGCAGTGTTTAGGGAAAATATAAGGCTCCTTAGTTTCATCCTGTTTCTTTCTAGAGTTGATACATATCATCCTACTATTGCGATCTTCCATTACATTATTCCGATCAAAGGTGTCCCACCACTTGCACCTAAAAATAAAACAATGGAAACAAGATAAGTCCACTTCAATGATCTCTTGTATATTTCTGACATAACTGAACATCCCTCTTACTAGGTTTCGATCACGTTCGCTAGCTCAACTAGATTGATCGAACTTGTCTTCCACTCCATAGTCTCGTGTCATGTATCTATCATCGACATTTTTCTATGAAAAAATGGTGGCCATATGTCAACATAAATGGGAACAAATGCACCTATAGAAAAGTTAAAAATTCATAGTTTCATGTGTCTAATAACCAAACTGTTAAAATATAAAATATAGATGATACATTTCAAAGGTGCATTATTAAGTTTAAAATGTACATAAATAGATTATTACCCAATTTCTACTCCCAATCCCTACGTTTAGTGCATCCTCTTCAGCACGCAAGTAACGACCGATTGCACCGTATTTCTCTCTGACTTGGCCAACAACCCAACCGTTGGGGCATATAATTGGTATATTTTCTTTTAAATGATCAGGATAAGGAACTATTCCACAATTCAACCGTATAAATTCTTTCCTGTCACTATCCCATTTCATCCTCTTTAGTTCCTACAATGCGACCCATGGTTGTGACACTTCGAAATTGTAAAGAAAAAATTGATTGATTCCTTCAATTTCTGCATTCACTGATGAAATAAAATCGACATGTAGTACATATGAGATAAAAATATACATTATATATAAGTTCAATGTGAATATTTTCTTTGTGTAAATTTGAAAAATTATAAGTCGCTTACTCTTTATGAAGCGCCTTTTTCCATTCATTTCGAGAGGCTCCCCTTCTCTTTTGTCTTCATCCATTTCATCGTCCCAAATCATCGCACCTCTTGTGTTGTCGATAGGCTTGATTGACTCACTGGAATAATAGAAATACTCATACGATATGCACCTCTCTACCATGGACCCCTCAGGTTTTTCCCTTTGTCGAGCAAAACCTTTCAATTTCTTCATGTACCTCTCTAAGAAGAAAATCCAAAGACAAGAAAAAACCCCAAATAATTCAACCTCATCTACTACGTGGATTAGAGGATGAACCTAAAATTCCATGAAACGCATCGGCAATTCCTTATCAAACATACAAACAATCTCAACTATCTCTTGACACCACCTTGGAATGCTAGTCACATGAATCTCCTTTTACATGATCCAACGTAAAAATGCATATAATTTAGATATGGCATGTCCTAGGTCTTGGGGGAAGTCATGTTTCACACACCCACGCATGAAAAAAAGATAATGAAAGTGCAATGTTACAAACACATGCATAACAAAATAGTTATGTTTTCTGATCCCATGGGATAAAAATTATTAATATAACAAATAATAAAATCATGCATTTGAAATTATACATACTCTTAGAAGATTCAAATGGTCATGCGATTTCAACCCCGACAAATTGTCCTTTATGGTGAAGTAGCACCGTAGTGAAGATCCATATGAATATGGCACCCTTAACCCCATTATAACTTACTTTTCAAAATAAAGATCATCTTTTTCTGAAATACATGGGACATCACCTTATTTGATAGACCAATTAGAGGGACCAACATCGCCTGTACTTTCTAATTGTCTTGACCAATGTTTCTTTTTAGTTTTTATAGTAATAAGATCTTTCCTAATAGCCAATGTGTCACTATTTTTTCGATGATATGTGCCTCCATAAAGAATATGAAACATTTTTAAATATATCCGTGTGATCTAGTAAGTGGGTAATCTTAAGATTCTCCTAATCTGGTAGGTTATAAAAGATAAATTTCCTTTTCATCCCAATGGGAAATTTCTCTACATAGGTGTCTAAGAATTCTGACTCATCAAACATAGGCTCCCCATTTGAATTAAACATTTCAATGAACTGCTTCTCCTTCCCTCTCTCATATGCTCTAAGCCATTGCACCTGTGTCATTATTGCGGGCCTTTGGGTTCTCTCTCGTTTACCATTGAAATCGGATGTTTCTATTCTGTAAGGGTATTCTTATGGGAGAAATACCCTGGAATAGTCATACATAGGATTTTGTAGGTTGTTATACCATCTTTTATAGAAGGTCCACAACATTTACATCCATAATACCATTTTGTTACAAGACCTAAGAAATCATTGTATACAATATGCATGGCACATTAAATAATATCTTGACGATCAAAACAATTACAACGAATTAAATTAATATGTGAAAGAGTATTGTTATGTACATAAAAAAATTCAATAAACATGTAACTTACCAGAGAAAAATCCTAAGCCTCGATAATCATGTGTGGTGTAAGTACATATGCCATACAACATAAAACTCCTCTCTGTTGGGAGGGTCTTGATACATCATATACATTTATCCCATCCCATAATTCCTTTAATTCATCTACTAGTAGTTGTAAGTAGACATCCATATTCTTCACTTGTCTTATACTAGGGACTATGAGATCTAACATAATATGTTCATTCTTCACAAATAGCCATGGGGGGGTATTTTTATTGATCACTACTAGAGGCCAAACATAATAGTTGGTGTTCTGGAAGGAATATGGGTTGACGCCATCCATGGCTATGCTGACTTGTAGACTTTACACTTCATCCTTGAATTTTTCAGGCCATGTATCCTCTATATGCTTCATGGCTATTGAATCTGTTGGGATTGGCATGACTCCCAACTCACTTATATGTGAGGCATGCCATCCCTGAAACATAGCTAATTCTTTGTAAAGAAAGATCCTTTGAATCCTTGGAATTATAGGCATGTGCGTCAATATCTTAAGAGGAGGGCCATGTGATTTACCCTTCTTTTTTTATTTATCATACTTGTCATGCCCACATTTCAGACATATCTCTTTTTTTGCATATTCTCCTCTATATATAATACAATCATTTGGACATGCATGATATGATATGTACTCAACATCCAACATTTTCAACAACTCCTTTTCCCCTTCGTAGCTACCGGGAAATAAATTGTCACTCGAAAGAACCTTACCTTCAAATAAATTCTAGTTGGTGGAGAATATTAAATGTACAATGGAAATAATTATTAATGTTAATAAAATTGACCATTCATGATGTTGATTGTGTGACAATATTTCTCAAAATATAAGGGAATCGATCGTCAATTACCTCAAAATTTCTGAGAAACATGCATTCGACAAGCCTAAATTTTCTTTCAAGTTGTACAGTAACATCATTTTCCCCAACTGGGTAGAATTTGACTGACCTCCAAGTCCAAAGAGAGGGGTGGTAGAAGAAAATTAAAGGCTTTCAAAAAAGGTATTAGTGATATGAACATCATCCCGTAGTTAATCATCATTTTGGAATGCATATAGCAACATTGTCTCCATGGTACTTGTATCCATTAAGTAATCATCCATACCAACCTCTATTCGATTACCTCCATTTTAAGATCATGAAGAACTAATATTTCTATAGTCATTCCTAATTGTTGAATCTGGATGTAGTGAGAATTGAATAGGTGGTTGATTCAACCATTCTTGGTATCGTTCCTCTTGGATTTTTTCTCTTAGTTCAGCCTTTTCTCAAATTGACATTGTCATGGGGTGCAATGGAAAATGATAGGTAGGTCTCTCGTCATCACTAGAATCCTAATAATTTGAAAAAATATATATGGACATGATTAGTAAAATATCAATGATATCAATTAGTAATCACATCAATGCATGATTAATTGCTTTGACGTTGAAATAATTACATTATACCAAACAATTATTACCATCATTGTCCCAGGATTATGGCTAGAAGATGGCATGTTACAATTGGCAGGGTGAAGCGGTTGTCCATTTTCATTTACCAACCGCGCCTTCTAGTATGCTTCTCTTGATAGGAGCTTCTGATGTTTTAGAACTGTTTGAATATTTTGTGCATCTGACCTCAATTCTGAATCTGCATGAACCTGCAAATTTGTATACATTAATTTTATTCAGATTGACATGCATAAAAAAAAAAAAAAATCAATTATATAATGAAAATATAAATAAAATATGAAGTAATTACGTCTAGATATGGATACAGATAACTCTATGATGGACTTTGAGAAATATTATGGAATGAGCTGGATTTTAAAGAATTGTCCATTTGATATAGTTATGAGATTTTCTCCCTCCATTTGAGCAAAATCAACAAAAAAATTTTGTGTACATACCTAAAAGTAATATAGGTGCATTAAAAAGGAGTTATTGTTATTGGTGCTAATGTATTGCTAACGGCATCAGTGCGGTTAGTTAATAAACACACCGAATATGGGGAAAAACACAAATTTATTTTTTAAAGTGAAAAAAAAGGAAGTAAACTGAAAAATGAGTGAGAAATGATTTTCAGAAATCTAATTTCATAAAAATTACTTTAAATAGTAAAATTTATTCATTATTTCATTATTTTGCCAAAATTTTCCAGGAAGGATTTGCACGAGAGACATACTTGCAACAAGAGAGCACCGTGGAGCAGCAAAATATTTTCGAACAACAACACTATTGAGAGATTCAAAATTTGAAACATCTAGTGATTCACACAAAAACCCTGAAGTATAGTAAAATTGTTAAATTTTACTTTAATAATTTTTTTTTTACAGTTTCTATTAGATTTAATACATGTATAGTACAAATTTTAAATTTCACTGTGAATTTTACTAATAAAATCATTTACAATCTCTATTCCTATTTAGATTTAATTAAAATTCAGAAGAAAATAAAAATAAAAATCCATTCTTACGTTAAACCCTTGCTTCTTCTTGTTTATGTAACTACAAAAAATCACAATTAGGGCTTTTCATTTTAGATTTATAGGGTTTGTATATATATATATATATCCGTTTGACATCTAACCTAGGGGACCACTTGCAGAGTCGGATCCCAAACCCTATTGGCCATTTCGCAATTTTTTTAAAAACGACTTTTGTTAACCGATGCGCCTTGTTTAGTATAGCACATCAGTGCACTCTTTTATTATAATGCATTAGGCGCATATTGACAAAGAGCATTGTTTGATAAAAATTGTTTCCATTCATTTATGTTTATTTTTCAAAATAATCACTTATGTTAATCGGTGCTCCGATATTAATATAACACATCGGGTCTCCTATTGACAAAGAGAGCCATACAATTTTTCTACTGTAGTGGTGGTGCATTTATAATAACATATCGTACCATTACCGTTTAAATTTGTTTCCCTGTTTTTGGTGCTAAAATGTGAACCGCACCAGTGCGGTTAAAATGATAAACACACTAGGCATTTAATTTAGATAGACGCACCGTTTTTATTTATTTATTTTTACCTCAAAAGTATGTGATTGATTGAGAAATATATTAATGACTGGTACATGTTTTATATTGATAAAAAAAGGGCTGAAAAGAGTTCAAGTAACAAAAATACTAATAGCACATCCAAAAAAATAAAAAATGCAAGTTCTTTCTAAATTCTTTACAAAAATGATTATTTCGAACTATATGTAAGTTTAAGTAATATGTATTGTTTAGTGTGTGTCATGCAGAGCCACAAAATGATGATGCTCGATTAGATTCTTTTTTATCTAAGACTAGAAGAGCATAAAATCTTGATGGAAAAATAGCAGAAGGATGAATCATGTGAATGAAAAAATATTTTCGATCCAATGTGAGTTTATTTTTTTAATTTTCATTAGTAATATACTTAAAAATATTAGATACATGTTTTAAAAAATATATTAATTCAGATATGTTTAATTTTATATAGGGACCAACAACGAAGGAAGGGAATGTTGTTCTAAGAAAAGAAAAAAAATAGAACATGCAAATGAAAATGAATTTCTCCTTAGCTCATCTGGAGTGGTGCTGGAGGTTAACAAAAGGGGGAAAAAATTTTACAAAAAATTGAGGCATCTAGTGGAATGAATGTGTAGACGTTCTTTCCACTTACAATACAAAAATCAATCCAATGATTCAAAGAACCAACTTTTATTTAAATTACAAGAAGAGTTTCCAAAGAATTGGTCAATGAGACATATCAGACTTTTAATAGCAAAAATGTACAACAACAAAAAGGAAACATTGAAAAAGTAATATTCATTTACATGTTTTTCTAGAATTATATGTATATATTAATACAAAGAAATCATTTATAAATATCACTTTTGTTATATTTAGCTTTCATATATCAATATAAAAATTAAATAGTTTATTTTCATGTTACCTTTTCAGGAATATTATGAAAATCTCAAAGGATGAACGAGCTGATCTTAAAAATATGCCAGTAGGAATGTTCAAAAAGGTGTACAAGGAGATGGCCAAAGAAATGGACATAATTACATTGCACGAGGAGCCATCTCAACAACAATGTGCTTAAAATGTAATATGTAATCATTTAATTTTTCTATTAGGTACGATAAATAAATAATTGAGCATTACATATTAATTTTCAAGTATTTTCTTATAGAAAAGAAAAGAAAATGGAACCCATTCAGCACATAAAGAAGGACTACAAGGAATAAAAGTGTTGATATCTAAGTTTATGAGTAATTTATACTTCCTTATAACAACTTAACTATATTTCATTTCTGTATATTTTAAGTTGTTTTACAACAATCATCATTGAATGTCTTCAAACAGGTGTTGACATATAAAGAATAAGCATTAGAAGAATTGATTGACATTGAGTTAAATATGGGTTGTCAGTATATGTTGGTATATCATAAATTAATTGTTGAATTTGTACGTATATATCTTGTTTTACTTAGCTCCATCTATAATTAATAGAACAAAATAATTTTTTATATTAAATCTATGATTTTTTATGGGGTATAAAACTTCTAGGAAACAAAGTATGGAATTTCCCCAACAAAATAATTGTTGAAAGAAGGCATGAAATTTGGTTTTTAAAGAATGTATATAGTTCACGAGTCAATTCTTGCTATGGTACATTTCTTTTCTATTTACATTAATGTATATTATTTAATATTGCAATTTTCATTATTCTCATCAATTTAGATAGAGTCGTTACACTTTAATTTTATGTTTGTAGATGGAACTTGAAGAAGAAAACAATCAACACAAGGAACAAAACATTCCTAAAAATAACCCAGGTCATGGAAGTAGCTCTTGTAGTGATAGCAGTTCCAATGAAGAATATTGATCAATATGTTTGGATATCAAACCAAGGCGTTGTATTTTTTGAAATATTTGTTTGTGAAATCAAACATTTTGTTTAATGTGATGGACATAGTGTCCCAATTCAAAGACAAAGGGTTACTAATAACTGTCCCATTTTGTATGAAAAAGGGTTATAATTTATTCTATTGCGTTCTCAATTGTTGCTGTGAAATGTTACACCACTGATTAAATATATGGATGATTAAATATTATAATGAAGAAATGTGAAATTTGATGATATAACAAATTCATCCAAACACCACAAATGCACTAAGAAAAATTTAATTGATCTGAATATTGTTATAATATATGTGTCGACTTTTGATAAATAATGAATTTTAAAAAATCACAATGATTTCACTGTCATAGGTCAATGTTTCTAAAAAATAGAAAATGAACACCAGTGTGTGTATGATAATGCGCACCGGTGTGTTTATATGACCTATGAGCACCGCTCAAAATACCAATACCAATGAGAATGATCGTTGTGATTTATCGATGACTACGACCTGGGTAGATAGGTGTTGCATACAATAGTATGGTTTCCTTTGACACATCGATGTGTCTTTACACCTTAACGACCTAGAGTGTGTATAAGACCAATATGCACCAGGAGGATAGAAGGTGCATGCATCGGTGTTATTTGGCATCACCGTACTTGAGCATTCATATTTGTAGCACAATGGTATTGTTTTCATTAAATGCCTTGGTGCTTTACAACTATAATCCGAATAACATCGGTGCATGCACCTTCTATCAGCCTAATGCGTATTTGGTGACATGCATTGAAACGTTGCATATGTAAATACCCCAAGACTTCATAAATTTGTTTTCCTTCCCTGTTCTTGGTATGTTTACCGCACCAGTGTGTACCATTTAAAACGCACCAATGGGTTCACACATGAAGCACGAACTGATAAGAAAATACCCGTAAAAACCTTCAGCTGCCTAGCTTTTTTTAGTTGTGTTGAAGTTCCGTTAGCAACTCCTTCAAAACCTCTGTTACCAAAAATGGATGTTGTAGCAATTTTTCTTAGAAATTTTGGCCAAGCTTATAACACTAAAAACCTCCTTTATAACTTCCACTAGAGGGTCTTTTCCTTGTAGTGTGGCATGCAGTTTTATGCCTGCGGCTATAGGCCCCTAGCCCCTAAAATGTAGTGTTATGCCCACAACGATGGCTCAAATGGGGTACAAGTTTCAGTGTGACCCAAGGGTAAGAGGCCTGAATTGTTGAGTTACCTCCTAGGGGTGTTATGGTTGTTGTAAAAGGTATTTATGTTGTGTTTTCCATTGATTCCACTTCCTTAAGGTCAGCTAGGAGGTTGAAGCCCATATAGTAGCCTCTCGTCACATGTTTACCCTGGTTGGCTGGTTACCTGGGTAGATATGGGAAGAGGGTGTTACAGTGACCTTTTTAATAATTTTATCCCTCCCATTAGACTTATTTTAGTAGTTTATGTTGTTCATCTTCACAAGGATCAATAAGAACAAGAAATTGGAAAAAATTATTTTCTCAATCACATTAAGAATATTTTTTTTTTTTAAATTAAAATAGAACTTTCTATTAGAAAAAGGGAAGGGAAAAAAATCTTATGTTGCTGAAAATTTGGCTTTGTTATTCAAAGATAGTGAGGTTGTATTTTAGTAATATTCTGGTTTTATAGTCCAGCATGCACGAATATTTTTAGTGGGAGCATGTTAAAAACACATGCATTCTTCACATTTTCATAATATTAATTCATATGATTATTAGTTAGAAGTTAATAATAAAAACACACAATTAATGCATGCTTATTGCTACAATAGGTTAAAAAGCAACAACAAAACCACTAATAATTCATTTGTATTGAACAAATATTCCCCCAATGGGATAGTAAAATTAAACCATATTTGGAGGTTTGAAAGATAGCCTTATCATCAATATCATCGATGAATATTGGTTTCAAATCTTGTAAATCTTGTACATAAAATTTATGTAACTTCCAAGGTTCTCCCTTCTCAAACACTCATAATTTAAGATAATTTCAAAACTATAAAATGCATTTAAATTTCCTTTTCATACTTATAAAAAAAGAATTATCTACATACAATCATGATTAGCTAGAAACAAATATTTGATGCAATGGTGGTGTTGTTTCAATTTCCATGTAGTTATATTTATCTTGAATGAATTAATCAATAGATGCTTGTATAAAAAATTTAGTCTTTCGGTGTCTCGATTTTTTCCTATGCCATGAATCATCCTTTATTTTTATTTTCAATTAGACACAAAAATGATCACACTTCACAATAAGATCATTATTTGACTCATAAAAAATACTAATATTAAACATTAAACCTTTCTACCATATGAATCTTGTTAAACCTAATTACACTTATAAATCAACCACATATATGTATTCATTCTTCTTGTCATATAATCATAGTTAATGAGAAATACATAAATACAATAATCAATCAAGAGAATAAAAATATAATTTACACTAGGGGTTTCTTGGCCTAAGAGTTGGAAATGAGTTCTATTAAATTCTTTTATGCGTTAAGGATGGGTCTTATGGCATCAAATGACCATAGTTATTATAGGGAAAAAACATCCTCAGGGCATCAAACATGGTCTAGGGAAGGAAAGAACAATCTTAGGCCTTAGACATAGCTCTTAAGACTCAAGCACTATGAACACATCCTTTGACCAAAACATGGGACCATGAATGGGTCACAAGGCCTTCACCATTATAATAGAATGAAAATAAGTACTTTAGGATGTTGTTAATGATTCTTGAGCTCAATATCCTTAAAAAAATCCTTAAGCCAACACACAATAAGTTCTTAGGGGTAATTAGGTCTCTAAGTTACATGTAAAAACCATGTATAGGTTTTGTTTGCTGGAAATGTGAGTTGAGACATATAAATACTCATGGGGAAAAAATGGCATTAATCCCTAATTGAAATTTCTCAAACGGAAACATCATGAACAACACCGAGGAACCATGACATCATATTTATCAATAAAATATTTGGCATCCAAGTTGAATATGGACACCATTATGATCAACATCGATGGGCCTTGATTAAATTACCATAATCAATATAAGGAAATAAAAACTTCTAGAACCAAACCTCATTTATGGGCTCAATACAATGGACGATTCCTAAAACTAACATATCTATTGTTTGTTTATTATAAATCATCTCTGAGGGTTCTATATGCACCATGACTAGGTTATTTGTGTGACATAATATGTCTATAGGTCGAACCAAGGTCATCGAAGGACAATAAAGACCTTTTTCCTTAAATTAAGCTTCTTAGGATTAATCAACATGAAAAATGGCTACAATAAACAAAGATTCTTGAAGCATGACATGCTATTTGTGTGGCATATAACTGACCTACTATGGGGATATAAGTGTTGTGATTAAACCATGTCACATGCCCTAACGAGATTATGTCTTGATTCCACACCCAAAATAATTCTCTAATAATTTATTGGGGTTGTTTAGGATCTAATTATAATATAAGTGGCATATAAGTGCTATGAGTAGGTTTGATGTGCTAGAAGTGGGCCTTGATGTTTAAACATGGTTATGGGAAAAACAGGGGGCTTGATCCCTATATAAATCTCTACAGATTATGGATTACCGTTAGGGGAGAAAAATATCTTCTCCTTAGACTTGGAGAACCACTTCTCAATATTTATTGCCATGAAAATCACCTCTAAATCATAGCACAAGTCTCCTTAGTAGGACTTTGGCATCAAAATTTAATATTTATGTTAGGAATCAAGGATGGTTCATAGGACCTTGATCATGGTTAATGAAGTATAACACATCCCTTAGTTAATTGTTTATTTTTATTTTCAATACGAGCCTTGAACAAGTTCTCAAACTAACACATGATTCATATTTTAGCATTATTTGTATGTCTCCTAGTGACATGCAATTTCCATGAGTAGTTTTTATGCACGGGGGCTTCACTCAATGAACCTATGACATATAGCATGTGTTTGTGACATACTAAACAATACCTGTTATTTGGCTACGTATTGGAATATTCCTCTAAAAATCACATTCTTTAACTCCCTACCAATACGAACCCACGACACCTTCCCAATTCAAAAAGGCCCTACTTTCACTAGGTATTGTAGGTATCCATTTTTTTCATTAACATTTTTTATACCCCTTTATATTTTTTCATTAACTTTCAGCTCAATTTTTTGCACCTTCCAATATAAAAACCCTTTTCCTCGAAATATATGCTCAATATATTATGTCATTTTTTCCTCAATATATATCCCCTAATATGAACCCATGTGGGATGCTATTTTTCCCCAGTGAAACCCTCATGGTTTTATGCATTGGATATGGTATAGATATATAAATACATAGTTAAATATTATGAATCTCAAGCACTATGAAAAAAACCTAAATATAACGGCATGATCCCCAGATAGTGGGCATCTAGGCTAAGAGTTAGATCTTGGAGGAATTAATATATTTTACAGATTTTCGATGGGTCTTGGGGACTTGACTATAGTCAGGGTAGGGAAATAATAACCATGCTTGGTATGTGTTATATTCTTCAACTAGTTCCACAGTTGCTACATTGCGTTGGGTAGAACATGGGGCAACAGGGTGGTGGTAGCCCCCCTTGTTATGTTGTTTGTAGTGGGGTGGTAGCCCCTACATGGGGCCCAGCGTAGCGCCCTGAGAATTTTTTTTTTGTGGACCCAATAATGGTTAGGCGGACCCAAATATGGGGGGTGAACCCAAGGATGGTGGGCAAACCTACCCATGGTTTTGCACATGGTTTTTGAGATGATGGTTTTTCCCAGGGTATTTTGTAGATCCGGTCAAGGGAACTATGATTAAGTTCAAATATAGGGTTAACAGATTGGGGTTTATGAATGCTTTGGCACATATATAATGCATTGTAACATTGAAAGGATTATAATAAAAATCAATCTGGTCTTTTAAATTTTGGGTTTTAGGAGAAAATATTTGTGTATATTTTTGTATGTTCTCACCATTGTATATTTTTGTATTCTTATGAATTATTTTTATAGGTAATTTTTGTACAAAGTCAAAACATACAAACCTCAAGATATTGACCTTGCTTGGGGGGGTGAAATAACAACCTTAGGCCTTAAACATAGGTTCCTAAGTTTAAGAAAAAGTAGTGCATCCTCAGACCATCACACATGACCGTGAAAAAGTCACAAGGCATTAGCCATAATCAAATAATGAAAATAATATTCAAGACTATATTAATACTTTATAAGATCAAAACCCTTGAAAAATCCTTTGAACCAACACATATGAACTTTGGAGGGGTTTTTTTAGCCTCTGAGTGTGATACATGCACCATTAATAAGCATTGTGCATTGGAAATGTATGTCAAGTTATAATCATAACTACAGATAAATAATATCCTTAATAAAAAAAATTAAACCTTATTAACCTCAAATACCATTACAACACCTATAAAACATAACTTGATGCCTCTCTATTAAGTATTTAGTGTCTATATTGAATCTAAGTTCCATTATGAGGTGGGAGTTATAAACGATCCTCTGGTTTGTAATAATATATGGGGGAGAGAAATGAAATATTTTAGTCATAATCCTTACATATTATGCTTAAGCACCATGTATGATTCCCTAAACCACTACACAATAGTCATTTTGGTTATTAATTTCCTTGAAGGTTCTTATGGGAACCGTGACTAAGTTAATTATGCATTGAAAATGAGTTTAGAGATTTAACCAAAGCCATGAGTAGGAAATTAATGCCTTGTGTTCTAAATGATGTTTTTTTGTTTAAATCCCCATGAAAAAACCTACAATATACAAAAATTCCCTCTCTTGGGAATTATATAACCATGATTACTTTATCAAGGAACATTATGATGTTTTAATAACATCGATGGATATCTATCTCTTGATAGAAATCATAGAAATATTATTATAAGGGCATTGGAAATTTAACTAAGCTTTTTGGGCCTAAGAATCTTGAAATATGCATTAAAATACCACATAGGAGGTTTTTATGGGACCTTTTGCACTGAGTTATGACTCCAATTAATTGGTTTTTAGATAATAATGCTGGGTCTAGGGGACTATTCCATGATGCTAAAAATTAAACAAGGTCCTTATATAGTAAAATGAGTTTCCTATGCCTTAATCAGTATGAGAAATGCCTTCAAGTCCAACATATGCATTCTTTTTGGGATCTTTGACCTTGAGTGGTATTATAGGTTCCATTATATAGTTTTATGGAAAGAGGTGGGTTCATATTGGGGGAATAAAAGTGGTAAAATTAAATAGCATATATTAAATGGTATTAAGGGGTTGAGGGTTGGTTTTAAAACTAAAATAGGGGTACTCATATGGTGAGTAAAGGGGAGGTTGAGTGGTAAACCATTCAAAAACTTTGTAATTGATAGTAATGGAGAGGGGGTTTATTGGGAGGAAAGTTAGCAATGGCGTGAGATTCATCTCTATGAAATATTTTATGGAAGTGAAACATATTATGATGAGTAAAAAGCTGCTTTCGGTAATAATCCCATATGATCATGTATTGTCGACACATTTTGAACCAACCAGTGTGGTTCATCTTCATGACAAGATGAATTAAGTAGATATATTTTTATTCCATGTACCTCTTAGAACATTTCAATGAACTATGAAATTCCTTGAACAAGCCACAAACATGACCAAAGGCTTCATAATTGAATGATATGGATATGAAATTGTCTTCTAATTCCAACATAATATGTTGAATGCTTATGATTGAAAAATAAATTTACATATCTTATTAAAAAATTTCCATAACAAAATATTGGAACAAATGTACTAGTGGTAGAAATAATAAAAATGTAGAAAATGTTTAAAAAAGTGGTACATATAATATTTGATGAAAAGAGGTCATTATTATTGTCTTTAGAAACATGTATTTGGAGTGGGTATAACATTTAAATTTTAAATGTTAGAAATTAAATTAGGGGTATTATTTAATGTCCCATGAATGCTAGGGTGTATAACGTTTAATTTTCAGAACAAGAAATTAAATTAGGAATATTGTTTAATACTAACTAAAGGGATATAACCTCAAATTTTGTTAGTTAGAATTCAAATTAAGGATGTTTTTTAATACCCTATGAAAACAAATGTTATTCATATAAATTCTAAGTCAAGGCCACATGGCTTTTTCATATTTCCCATTCTATTTAACAAATAACATGTGCACTTTATTAATGCATTGACATTTATATATGTTGGACAATGGGTGAGATTCTGTCTTTCCCTCAATGTTAAGTGAATTTATGGTTTTGGTTTTAGTTTTGGTTAATAAATTTAGTGACAAAAAATAGCTCACATTTAATTTCAATTCTTATTTGCCACAAAAACAAAAGCATATTCAATATTTATTCTTATATCCACTTTGTTCTTATTCTTATACCCATTTTTGAAAAAAACAATTAAAAATTAAATATGCTCTGCATATCTACATACACAAAAACACATTCAATCCTTAATCTTATCTTCATCTTTACTTGGTTATTAAATACATTCTCTATGAATTTTATTTATTTATTTATTTATAAATAAGAGGGGATTTTTTTTATTGATATATATTTATCATTCAAAAATACATAGTCCTTTCATCTCTAGTATAAATTTTGGTTTCCTTACTTCATCATATATATAGCTTTCTAGTATTAATTTTTAAATAATTATAATAATAAAGAAGATATAATTTAGTTAATTTTTATGTTTTTTTTAACTCTTTACAATCTCACATGTATAATGAACTAAGTGTTTTTCATGTTTATCAATTATTTAATTTATATGGACATCTTACTATACTTTGATTAAATTTTGAAAAAAAATTAACAGAAAAAATAAAAAAACAACTATAATTTATAATGTGTTCTAATTTTATTAAAAAAATAAAAAAATTATAAAAAACATTAAAATTAAATATATATTATATTTATTATTTTAAAATGTTAAAAAAACAGTACATGTAATATTTGGTGAAAATAAGACATTATTATTTTCTTTGAAAGCCTGTCTTGGGAATGGTATAACATTTAAATTTTCAATTGTAAAAATAAAATTAGAGATATTATTTAATCTCCATACGAGTATTGTTTAACAGTTGCACAAAGAGATATAACCTCAAATTTCTGGAGTTAGAACTTGAATTAAAAGTATTATTTAATACTTTATGAATGCATATGTTATTCATAGCAACCCTAAGTCAAATCAAATGAACTTTTCATATTTCTCATTTTAGGAAATAAATAACATATACACTTTATTAATGCATTCACATTTATATAAGTGTGATGAAAATGGGTGGGATTGTTTCTTTTCTTCAATGTTAAGAGAATTCACTAAATGTTAAGTGAATTCACTATTGTGGCTTTAGTTTTGGTTGATAAATTTAGTGGTTTAAAAAAAATTCACATTTAGTCAAAATTTTTATTTTCCATATAAACAAAAAGATATTAAACCTTTATTTTTATGTCCATTTTGTTCTTATTTAAAATATTTTTTGACAAAGTCTTTAAATAGGTTCCTCATGTATGACAACACATTCAATCTCTAAGTCTATCACATTCAATCTCTAAGTGTATCACATTCAATCTCTAAGTGTATCTCCATCTTTACTAGGTTCTTAAATATAGTCCATATGTATACACATGTTTATAAAGAATTGCATGAAAATTAATTATATATATATGAGAGGAAATTTTTGATTGATATATATGTAACATTATAATTCTAAAATATAATCTTATGGAGTATAAATTTTAATTTTCTTATTTTTCTTAAAAACATAGAATTAGTAAATATTATTCTTTTTATATAATTAATAATAATAAAAAATTATAATTTAATTAAATTTTATGATTTTATTTTTTTAATTATAACAATCTCACCTGTATCATAAAAACAAGTGTTTTTGATGTTTTTCAATTATTTAATTTACATGGATGTCCTACTATACTTTGATTGAATTGAATTTTGAAACAAAAATGGAAAGTAAAAACCAAAAAAGCCTAACCATAATTTATATTTTATTCCAACTATATTAACAAATATCAATTTGTAAAAAACATTCACTTTAAATACATGTTATATTTATTATTTTAAATACATATCATGATTAAAATAATACTGCCTCATATGGCATATATTTATTATTTTAAATACATATCATGATTAAAATAATACCGTCTCGTATAGCATATATTTGTTATTTTATAATATCATGATTAAAATAATACGGTCTCCTATAGCATATATTTGTTATTTTAAATATATATCATGATTAAAATAATACTGTCGCATATAGCAAGACACAATATCTAAACATTGCCTTCAAATTCACCGCATTACATTTACTTTTGCTTTTTCACACATTCTAATGTCACGTTAATACATATTAATATATTCCTTATCATTTCCACAACAATTATATATTGATATGCATTTTTTGACATAAAAGTTATGGTATTATGTGCTTCGTCATCTTCACAACACTTAAAATATATTTATTTAGTCAGACAAATTTTAATTATTTTGAAGGTGATGGTTGATTGGTAGGATTTTGTGGTGTAAACATTATGAGGATCATATTAAAGTGTATATTTTGTGTGGCTTAAACGGATTATGATTGGAAATTATTTATTCAAATTTTTGTAATTTTTTAAATTATTAAAATAAAAGTTAATTTTTAAAATTATATAAATGGAATGTATTAATTTTTTTTAAAATAAATTTTATTTATATATTTAAAAATAGAATTTTAATAATAAAACATTATAACACAATCAAAATTTATATAACGAAATTTTAACCATAATTAAAAAAATTCAAAATTTTATAAGATTTAAGTGCTTTTATATATCATTTAATCTCATAGGCATTTTAGTATAGGCTCAATTATAGATTGCTAATTCATGTGATTAATGCTTTATTTTTTCTGGACATTATATTTGTGTTTGTGTAATGGTATAGTATGAAAATTTCTTTGATTACTTAATTTATGTAAGTATATTTAAAGAGATGTTATATGGTAATTTAGTATTTTTTAAAGAAGTTAAAAAAAAAAAAATTGAAATAAGAAAAATATTATTCACTTGCAGAATTGGTAAAAGAGGATTGAATTTTCTATTTTAAAAGAAAGAAAAGATTTAAATCTGTTGAATAAAAAAATGCCTAGAAATAAATATTAATTATAAATTGCTTATAGACATCATTGCAAGAGAATATATTTTTACCAATTTCTTATATATAAATTATCAATATTGTGAAACTAATAAAATGTAAATTCAATATATTAAAAATACTATTACTTAGAAATTTAAGAGTAAAATGTGGAATGATAATGAGTTAAAGCAGAAAAGGAAGCTAAAGTATTATAGGGCAGTGATCAACTTCACTCTGGCTGACTAGAATTATCTCTATTTCTTGACTAGTGCTAAGAAGAAGATGAACATTGAAAATATAAGAACTAACTTCTATGAGCTAAACAGAGCCTTGGTCTATTCCCAACCTTGGAATGAAAGAATGTGTCAATTGTGGGATTCCAAGAGGATTGAAAATGAACAACACTTTCTCTTGAATTGTTAGGCCCTTACTCACATCTGTTTTGATTTCCAAAACAACTTCCACACTACCAACCTTCTTGACTTGTTCATTCAACAAAATTGTATTGATCTAGGAACACTTCTTTCTGTCCTATTCAATCATAGAAATAATTAATCTCTTTCTATCTTAAGATACTATAAACCTCATTAGTTTAGATAAACATTAATCATCATCATAATATTATTATATTTATATTAAATTCTTTAATATATATATATATATATATAGTGTAGTGAAAGAATCTTCTACAAAATTAAGAGTTTCAACTTAAAAAAAACAATTAAAACATTTTTATGTTTTTTCTATTTGTTAGAAAAATTTATTTTCAATTTCAATTTATTGCCATTTATTTATTTATTTATTTTTTTAATTTTCAATTCAATTTTACAATAAAATTTCAATTACTAAATAAGTGCTTGTTTACCTATTAATAAATATATACTTATTTATAGTTAAAATATAATTATCATATAATTATCATAAAATAAATGAATAATGAATAAATTATTTAAATTTTTTCTTTCAACGCATATAAAAAGAAATTATAATTTTATTATTATTATTTTAAACTATACAGTTATATTTTAACCATTTACAGTTCCAAACATTAAAAACATTCCATATATACTCAACTAATAAGAGTATAAACAATGGCCCCAGTATTTTCATAACAATTCAGGATACAAAATGACATAACTAACAATAGTTTTGCCAAAACAAATAGCGAGAAAATTGTACAAACAATGTGCGGTATTTTCGCGAAACCAAATAGTGATAAAGTTGACAGTGGAAGACAAAGAGCGATAAGTTGACATAGTCGTGGAAGCAACATAAATTAATGGAAGGGCAAAAAGATTATAATATCGGTTGTCTGGTATCCATTGTAGTTGCCTTTAGCATAGCGGAAGATTTGTACGGGGTGATTCGAGGCTCAGAAGATTTTAGTCCATCCGCTCATAAATGCATCGAGGTAGGAAATGCTCACTGTCGGATGATATAATTTTTTTTTTTGTAAATTCAGTGGGACCTTGCTATTTCTATTTATATTTGAAAGACAGGCTACAAAATATAAAACTCAGTCTTTGACCTCAACCTGCCCGAAGGAAACCAGGTCTATTGGCCATCTAAAAGCATGATGAGCATCCCAGTACTGAAATTGTCTCATACGTCTAAAAGTCTCCTGAGCTAACTATTCTACTACTTTAGTTTGTACATTCATAACAGATAATAAAATTTCATATTTAACAAAAAACCATCAAAAATATAAAAAGCTAAAGCTTCTATCCATCAAATGATGAGACTGGGGCAGGGTCTTTAACATTGGACCCAGGCATTTCTGCTTGTTAGAGCTGTTGAAGGATATTTTGGAGGATTTTCTCCATGCGGCCCACTTTATCATCTAGTCTGCTTACTCGATTTGCTGCCTGGTATTGTGTTATCTTAATGTGTTGTTGCTGGTCCTGAATCTCCAGAAGCTGAGCCTGAGTGCAGAGGTCTGGTTTTACCGATTCTGTCTTGTCATGAATTGGTTGGTTACTCTGAATAGCTTTTGCTATCAAACATTTTACTATCCAGTAGGTGTGGATAGTCTGATTAAACAATGTAAGGCATCCACGAGTATTGCCTGGATCTGTAATGAAATCAAGGATCTCAGCCTTTGCCTCATTATCTTCAGGTTCCATCTGGATTTCCTTTTCCCACCCACGAATTTCATAGCGAACTTCAGAGGAATTGCCTATCACATAATTTGCTGCTAATGTTTCCAGATGTTCCAGATTGGTTTTGCGACCCCTTTTCTTGGGGCCCGGTTCTAATTGAGCTTGCTTCTTTCCTTTGGCGTTAACGGCCCTTTGGCATATTTTCCCCATTGGAAGATGGGTCCTTTGTAAAAGCACTGACATACAAAATTGAAGAGAAAATATGTAAGGAGTTATGTTAATACAGAGCATACGCCAGACTTTAACCGTGATAGCCTGGGTATCATCTGGGCGTAGAAACCCCACCCCCCTGACTGTACTATACATCTGATACAGAGAATCAGGGCTTTGACCGGCTGGCATAGTAACTATATACAGCACATAATTCCAGAAGTTAACATACCTATTGCAAAAAGAATCAAGCTTACTGCCAGGCTTTGTGTGACGACTTTGCGAGATAGACAGAGGATAGAAAATTTTATGCCTTGGAATCGAATTTATCAGGCGGAAGGGCAAGCCATTATAGTTGGCTACAAGCCAAAGACTCCCTATCTTCTTCCTTAATCTATCCTGAACTCCTCTGGCCTTAGTCGCAGGGTTATAATATGAATAGATCCTGAATGTGTAAGTTACGCTGGTAGGACCAAAACAGAGAGTTAAAAGAGCCTGACCATGATTGCAAATATGTAAATTGACACAAATAAAAGCCTGACTATGGAAATCTAGCCGACACTGTTGGAAATGTTGTCATTGATGGCAAAGGAGCACAAAGGAGCAGCACCTGAACCAGCAATAAGGCAAAGGAGATGACAAAGGAGGAGCACTTGAAACATTAGCCAAGGAGCAGAGAAAGCATAAGAAGAGGTAGCAGAAGCAGCAAAAAGAAGAAGGAGGGCAGCAAAGAGAAGCAGAGATAGGACCATTTGAAGAAGCAAGGAGCAGCATTAGACAAGAAGAAGAGATAGAAACAAAAAGATAGCAGAGACAGGCAAAGGAGACAACAAAGGAGACAGGCAGAGGCAGTGGAAGAAAATATAAAAGAGATAGGCAGAGGCAGAGCAGTTGTCTAGCAGCAGAGGCAGAGGAAGCAAATACAGAGGAAGAGATGAAACAGACGTGCAGTAGAGGAATGAAAGAAGACAGTTGCAACAACAAAGGAACAGCGAAGAACACTTCAGAGTGTACAATGAATACGTAGGCAGAAAATGGCTGTGAGCAAAGCAGATGTATTGTGCGAAGCGCTGACAGCAATGGAGGCAAAGAAGAAGCAAGAGGTGATAAGTAGTGACAGGAGTAAATAGAAGTGCAGAGGTAAAGCGCTTATATTATAATACAACTATATTCCGGACCGTAGATCACCAAGTACATATAATAATACGTAACCATATTCCTAGAATCGTGACATCGAATCGCATGTCATATATACATTTAATATAACACAAATATTATTTCGGGAATCGATTAACTCCAGCGACAAAGTATATATATATAAACATATACAAAACGTATTCCGGGAATCGCATAACCCATTGGCAAAGTATACATATATATAAGTTATATAAGTGGAGCGCTTTATTATAAGAACCAAGCTTTATACGGTGGGACCCCTCCCCAATCGCAATCAGAGAAAAGGTTCAATCGGCGGAGTTTTGTGATGTGCTCCGATCAAAGGCTCAATCTTGATCGAAATATATGTCATTAGCTATTACTGATCGCATCCGAAGCCTCCTAACGCACTAACCTTCCATTGATCGCATCGCCTTTGTAATATGTCAAGCGACAAGTGGGGACTCGGCGGCTTAATACGCATGGAGCACAAATTAATCGTCCGGGATCTTAATCGCAATCAGAACTTTCCGATTGATCGCACGACTTTTGTAATATACTGCGATTGAAGTGGCGGACCCGACCCTGTTATATGCGGGAGTTAATATGTACAAATCGCATCCGTGTTCTGATCGCAATCGAAACTTTTCTATTGTGTGCCCCGATTGCATTTGTTCAAAGTCCAGACCCGATGGGCTTATAAACCATGAGTAACAAGTTTTTGAAGTCCGACATGATCGCATCGGAACAACCCAATCGCATCGGAGTGTTCGAAGTCGCGATTGCAATCAATCGCACCCAATGTTACAAAGGACTAACGCAATCCGAAGATTTTAGTTGCGATTGCGATCAATCGCAATCGGAGTAGGAGCGATCAATCACAATCGGAGGAGAATCAATGCATCAAAAAGCGTGTCAAGTGGGCCCGAAAGGGCATTTGTTAAGTATTATCAAGATTATTCATTGATTATAGTAGAAGCGGCAGTTTCTTGTTAAAACCTTATATAAGGATGCCGAGAGTTGATTTAAAGGCATATTAAAAGACCGTTAGTGTAATGAAAGTTGGGTTATATATATAAACCGATGGTTGCAATGATATTAAAATAAGCCGTGTGGTATGTAGACCCACAGGCCTCAGCGTAACGGGAGGGCGATTATCAATATAATACAATTGTAATATATGTATGTTCCGGCCTGCGGAACTCGCCACATCAACAAGACACTTGTTGTGTGTAAAGGGCTGGAATTTTCCCAGACTTATTACCATCGGTTACATATTTATATAAAATACATTGATATAAAAGGCACAGTTACACGTATGCAACAGTTACACCACAGCAAAGGACAAAAGAGAAAACAGAGCTGAAAAGAGATAAAACACAGTCACAGAAAAGACAGACACAGTCAAAGAAAAGACAAATGCGCAGCGATCCAAAAGGCTGTATGAGTTGAGCTGGAGCTCTCATTGTAATTAAATGTAATATTTTAATTGATTTATATTGTTGTGATGCATTGGCAAGTCTCCGGAAGAAAACAAAATCCCACTGTAATATTAAAATAAGCACCTACAGTTACATTTTTCTGAGTGAGCTGAAAAGAGATGAGAAGGCAGAAGGAAAAGAGACATGGCTGTCCATTTCGAATTCCCAATGGAATACAAACAGCCATGAAGCTATTTTTGTATAAAACAAGGTAATATCCAAGGGTAGAGGGTTGACGGAAAAAAGGAGTGAGAGAAGAAGAAAGTGTGCAGCAAAATTAAAGAGAGTTGAAGAGAATAAGCAAGCTGCAAGAAGAATGTGAATAAGGAGGAGCTGAGCAGAGAAGAAGAAGGGGCTGAGTAGAGATGATGTAGGTCTGATATAAGAGTTGATGAACAGCAGAGAAGAAGGTACAGAACAGAGCTGATATCCAAGGTAAATCAGCAAGTGTCTTTATTTTGAAAGAGTAAGGAAGTTGGAGCTTCCCTATCAAGTTGTAGCTTGATAGATGTCAGTTGTAGCTGACTGAGGTAGGAGCCTCCTGTAGGTTGGTGCCTGCAGAAAATAGATGGGAGTTGGTGCTTCCACATCAAGTTGTAGCTTGATAAATGTCAGTTGTAGCTGACTGAGGTTGGAGCCTCCTGTAGGTTGGTGCCTGCAGAAAATTGATGGGAGTTGGAGCTTCCTTGCAAGTTGTAGCTTGCAGAATTGAGGTAGGAGCCTCCGGTAGGTTGGTGCCTACAGAAAATCAGTGGTGAGAGGGAGTTGGAGCTTGCCTTTGCATCACAACAATAATAAGATGTGGTTTTCTCCCTTTATGGGTTTCCACGTATATCTAGTGTCTATGTGCATGATGTCTATGTGTTGATATGATATATCTACTCTGCTAATACTTGCTGCTAACATATTAAGACTGTTGGTACATTATCTAATCTGCTTATTAATTGCTGCTCATAAATAAAGATTGCTCACACATTATGTTGATCATGAAATGAAGGTGTTAATAAAGTAAAACAAGTTTTAAAGGAAAAGTTTTAAAAGTCCATGAATGTGTTAAACTGATTCAACCCCCCCCTCTCAGTTTAACTAAGAGTTCAACAATTGGTATCGGAGCCAGGTTCCTTTGGTGCAAGCCTAATAGCTTGAAGGAGATCTAGTTAAGTCATGGACTATCAAAATGTACCTGTGTTAAATACAACAAACTTTCCTGAATGGAGAGATAAAGTTAAAATAGGATTATTGACTTATGAACCTGAAGTATGGAAGCTTGTATGTGATGGTGACTGCACAGACTCCCCCACGGTGAAAGAAAAATAGAGGAATGCCAAGGAAAAATGTGTGATATATAACAATCTTCATAACAAGGATCTTGAGTTGATAATGGATTTAACCTCTGCAAAAGAAATCTAGGATAGATTGCACTTCATACATAGAGTAGACACTAAGGATTTCACTGACAAGAAGGATAAGAGAATTAAGAAGAAGAAAAATTCATGTCAATAGGAAAATATTCAATCAAATGAAGTACCTGCTAGTATGAATGGAGATAAGAACAATGAAGAAATTATAGCTAAAGAAAAAGCCAAGCTTGACACTACTTTGACTGAAATAGAAAAATTGAAAAATGAAAACAAAGACCTTAAGATAGTGGTGCAAATATGTGATGAGAGAGAATATGAGGATAAGAAAGAAATTTTTGACCTGAAGACACACCTTGAAGAAGCAAATAAATTAGAAGACACTCTGCTGCAACAAATGAGAGAGAAAAATCAGGAATGTGAAAGATTGGAAGAAGAAGTAGTGAACCTAAGAAAGAACTTAGAAAAATCCCAAAGAGAACTATTAACGAATACACCTATAATGAAAGGCTCTGGACAGTTGGACCAGATTCTAAATACACAAAGGTCACCTATCATAAAGACTGGGATAGGATATGAAGGTGAAACCAGTAAGACCAAGGTTGAAGATAACAAGAAAATCATTTTTGTAAAAGCTGTAAAGAACAGTGAAGAAGCTCGGAAAAATCCTACAGAAGCAGAAGCTAGTAGGAACATGAGCTGTAAAGAAACAAACAGAATCAAGAAGCAACATGAAAGAATAGAGAATGAGAGGATGAAACAGTCAACTGCTAAAGGCTCATATGCTCCTAAGGATGAATTGAACAAATTCGGAAGACGTCAAAGGAGGTTCCTTCCTCCTATGAAAAATAACACATGTTTTTCCTGCCACAAACAAGGACATAATATAGCATATTACAAGACAAAGCCAATCTAGTCCAACCAGCAAAGGATGCAGCAAAATAGAAGAACCCCTCAAGCAAGAAAATAGAAAGGACAATCTTCCACCAGGTACACAAATCATTTCCATGGCTATTATTATGCATGCAATAATTTTGGACATAAAATTGTTGATTATAAAATGTATTCAAGAAGGGGAAAAAATTATTATACATCAGCTCAAATAAGATGCTATGTATGTCTCAAGCGTGGTCACAAAGCAAAAGACTGTAAACTGCCATATATATTAAATAACTCCAGACAGATGATGAAGTCCAATCAAATCAAACAAAACTATGAATTTAAAAGAAGTGCAGACATTATGAAGAACCCCAATAAAGTATGGAAGGAAAAGAGAAAGGGGGAGCCTATTATCTTAATAACATAATGATTCCTCCATATTCTTAGGGGGGGCTGCTCTAGGAAGCAAAGCAAAAATCCATCTAGTGAAAAATATGAAGCAACATCCTGTGGGGAGTACCATATATAGACCCCATGAAAACAACACAAAGCCTAAGAAGACTCTTAGTCATAATAAATATAAGATCAAGAATGCACAGACAATTTTCTCCAACAAATAACTATAGAAGGAAGAAGAATTCGAAGAACACAATAGCCAACAAAGTTGATGGATGGAGAGAAAGCAGCAAGAAGCCTCGGGATTAGGAGAAACAGCAATGAACATGTAAGCTAAGAAGACTTCATCACATTAAAGTGATGATCACAATATGCCTCATACTGGTAGAATTAACAATGAATCACATTAATAAGGATGAGTACCTATCATCAGTTCATCGCATATTTCAAAAGGTCCACTTGGAGGAATGCAGTTAAGTGAGTAATAAATATTTGAGTAATCAGCCCATGAAGATTCATAGAAAAGAAATTGAAGATGTATTCCTGGAGATTTTTATGTTAGAACAATTGAATTGAATATAAAACAACAATGATTCTGGATTAGTCCTAGAAAGGAACATGAAATGGCTTTCCTTGGAACAGAATGTCAGAGTAAGTAGCAGGTTAATGATGCCAAGATCTAATTCAGTATATTGATGACTGTTGGTGTGAACAATGGAAAGCTCAATAGTAGAATTTATGAAGGATGTCTTAATTATGGGTTCATGTGCAAGCAAAAGTGAAATATCTGCATATTTTATCAAGGTAATATCAATTGGTACTTGGTACAAGAAGCATGCCTATCAAATGAATATCAGGTGTTATCAGTGGAGCAGCAGTATGGTACAGGTTCTCAGGATCAAAGGATTATGGCAAAAGAATCTCAAGGTAATATTCCTAGTATTATCTGCATTCAGCATGAAAAGGTTAGTAGCAGAGCAAAAATAACATTATCTTGCTTACACTTGAAGTAGTATCTTGAGCACTGAAGCAATATCTTTTTCTATATATAATTGCATGCCTTCTAAAGTTGGTACATGTATATCTTCAAGGCCTCTTTCTTAAGATCAGTTACAAAACTGTGTGAAGTCTGTTTGCTAAGTTTTCAATTAAGCATCTTGAATATGCTTTTGTGGAAGATCATCCTGATAGAACGATCAAAGTATCTGAAGAATAAAGGACTAGCTGTGATTACCATCTAAATCTCAAAAGTTCTTTTTTAAATCATCTAAATCCTACTTCAACACAAAGGATTTGCTGGTAATCCACCTTTAAAGAGAGATTGATTATTGACATACATACCCCATTATGTCATAAATAAAACTCCATGGTTGATAAGTGAAACTGACCAATACATTGAATGCATCCTACCTCAAGGTTTTGTTGTCAAAATTCATTATGCAAGCAGTAAAGGCATTTGATCTCTTAGATCAAATTCTAGTTAATTCATTGATCACGTCAGTAACAAGGACCTGCAGCTATTAAGTGTAATATCATTATCAGCATCCTAGCTCATATCATCACCAACAGGCAAGAAAAGTGAACCACAAATATAAAATACATATTGGCATCATCACAATTGAACAGATGTTGTATTGCAGATGATTATTGTAGAAGAAGACAGACTCCAACTACAACCTTCTTCAATAGATATGCATCGCAGATGAAGATTATAATATAGACTAAAGTATAGCTGAAGCAAGCTTGATATGTCACATGGGGCATTCACAATATTTAAGGTTTGATCCAATGATGCATGTATGATTAGATAAGGTTGATACAATATGTTCCATGAAGAGTCATTATCTTCACTTTTAGCCTTATACTAGTGAAAGGGGACTGTGCTTTGGATTGTATCAATTATTGACAATTCCAGTGTTCCCTCAACAATACTTGTACACCGTATAGAGCAAAACATGATACAATAAAGTTAGAAGAAGAATACCTAAAACACTTCTCGTAGAGAGGAAATGCAAAGACAGAATCAACACTGAGAAATGTGCAACCCTTTGCCATTGATGTCAAAGGGGGAGGAAAAGTAGGAAATAGAAGAAAGAGTCTTCTAAAAGAAGCCAGGCAGAGAAAGACTTGGAGGAAGCATTGGATTATTAGTGTAGGTATTGCCATCAATGCCAAAGGGGGAGACTATTGTAAATGTTGTCATTGATGGCAAAGGAGCACAAAGGAGCAGCACTTGAACCAGCAATAAGGCAAAGGAGATGACAAAGGAGGAGCACTTGAAACATTAGCCAAGGAGCAAAGAAAGCATAAGAAGAGGTAGCAGGAGCAGCAAAAAGAAGAAGCAGGGCAGCAAAGAGAAGCAGAGACAGGACCATTTGAAGAAGCAAGGAGCAGCATTAGACAAGAAGAAGAGATAGAAACAAAAATATAGTAGAGATAGGCAAAGGAGACAACAAAGGAGACAGGCAGAGGCAGTGGAAGCAAATATAAAAGAGACAGGCAGAGGCAGAGCAGTTGTCGAGCAACAGAGGTAGAGGCAGCAAATACAGAGGAAGAGATGAAACGGACGTGCAGTAGAGGCAGAGGTCGAGCAGTGTTGAAGCCGAAACAAGCAAAGGAAACAGGCGGAAGAACACTGCTAGAGTGTAACAGTCGAATACAGAGGCAGTGCGACAGATAAACAGATTGCACAAAGGAATAAATATCACAATGGAGTACAAGAAAGAAGCGTAGTGCGCAGGCAAAATGGATGTGAGCAAGAGAGAAGAGGTAGAGCAGTTATAATATAATACAGAACCATATTCCTAGAATCACAGATCGTGCCCTAAGTACAGACACATATAATACAGAACCATATTCCAGGAATCACACACTCCAACCGGCGTTATACATTTAATATAACACAAATATTATTCCGGGAATCGATTAACTCCAGCGGCAAAGTATATACATATATAAACATATACAAAACGTATTCCGGGAATCACATAACCCATTGGCAAAGTATACATATATATCAGTTATATAAGTGGAGCGCTTTATTATAAGAACCAAGCTTTATACGGTGGGACCCCTCCCCAATCGCAATCAGAGAAAAGGTTCAATCGGCGGAGTTTTGTGATGTGCTCCGATCAAAGGTCGGACCCTATCGAGTTATATGCCACAGTTTATTGCTAATCGCATCCGAGTTCCCAATTGCAATCAGAACCTTCCGATTGACCGCACGTCTTTTGTAATATGTTGCGATTGAAGTGGCGGACCCGATGGCGTAATACGATGGAGTTAATAGGTTCAATCGTGTCTGGGATCTTAATCGCAATCGGAACTTTCCGATTGATCGCACGACTTTTGTAATATGCTGTGATTGAAGTGGCGGACCCGACCCTGTTATATGCGGGAGTTAATATGTGCAAATCGCATCCGTGTTCTGATCGCAATCAGAACTTTTCTATTGTGTGCCTCGGTTGCATTTGTTCAAAGTCCGGATCCGATGGGCTTATAAACCATGAGTAACAAGTTTTTGAAGTCCGACACGATCGCATCGGAACAACCCAATCGCATCGGAGTATTCGAAGTCGCGACTGCGATCAATCGCAATTGGAAGAAGCACAAAGGATTCAATCGCAATCGGAAGATTTTAGTTGCGATTGCGATCAATCGCAATCGGAGGAGAACCAATGCATCGGAAAACATGTCAGGTGGGCCCGAAATAGCATTTGTTAAGTATTATCAAGATTATTCATTGATTATAGTGGAAGCGGCAGTTTCTTTTTAAAACCTTATATAAGGATGCCGAGAGTTGATTTAAATGCATATTAAAAGACTGTTAGTGTAATGAAAGTTGGGTTATATATATAAACCGATGGTTGCGATGATATTAAAATAAGTCGTGTGGTATGTAGACCCACAGGCCTCAGCGTAACGGGAGGGCGATTATCAATATAATACAATTGTAATATATGTATGTTCCGGCCTGCGGAACTCGCCACATCAACAAGACACTTGTTGTGTGTAAAGGGCTGGAGTTTTCCCAGACTTATTGCCAGCGGTTAAATATTTATATAAAATACACTGATATAAAAAGCACAGTTACACGTATGCAGCAGTTACACCACAGCAGAGGATAGAAGAGCAAACAGAGCTGAAAAGAGATAAGACACAGTCAAAGAAAAGACAAATGTGCAGCGATCCAAAAGGCTGTATGAGTTGAGCTGGAGCTCTCATTGTAATTAAATGTAATATTTTAATTGATTTATATTGTTGTGATGCATTGGCAAGTCTCCGGAAGAAAACAAAATCCCACTGTAATATTAAAATAAGCACCTACAGTTACATTTTTCTGAGTGAGCTGAAAAGAGATGAGAAGGCTGAAGGCATAGAGACATGGCTGTCCATTTTGAATTCCCAGTGGAATACAAACAGCCATGAAGTTATTTTTGTATAAAACAGGGTAATATCCAAGGGGAGAAGGTTGACGGAAAAAAGGAGTGAGAGAAGAAGAGAGTGTGCAGCAAAATTAAAGACAGTTGAAGAGAATAAGCAAGCTGCAAGAAGAATGTGAATAAGGAGGAGCTGAGTAGAGAAGAAGAAGTCGACGGGGATGATGCGGGTCTGATGCAGAGTTGATGAACGACGGAGAAGAGGTACAGAACAGAGTTGATATCCAAGGTAAATCAGCAAGTGTTTTTCTTTTGAAAGAGTAAGGAAGTTGGAGCTTCCATATAAAGTTGTAGCTTGATAGATGTCAGTTGTAGCTGGCTGAGGTAGGAGCCTCCTGTAGGTCATAGCCTACAGAAAATAGATGGGAGTTGGTGCTTCCACATCAAGTTGTAGCTTGATAAAATGTCGGTTGTAGGCGGGCGGGGTAGAAACCTCACAGCAGGTTGGTGCTATGGAGAAAATTGACGGGAGTTGGAGCTTCCTTGCAAGTTGTGGCTTGCAGAATTGAGGTTGGAGCCTCCTGTAGGTTGGTGCCTACAGAAAATCAGTGGTGAGAGGGAGTTGGAGCTTGCCTTTGCATCACAACAATAATAAGATGTGGTTTTCTGCTCCCTTTGTAGGTTCCCGTATATACGGTGTCCCATGTGCATGATGTCTATGTGTTGATATGATATATCTATTCTGCTAATACTTTCTGCTAACATATTAAGACTGCTGGTACATTATCTAATCTGCTTATTAATTGCTGCTCATAAATAAAGATTGCTCACACATTATGTTGATCATGAAATGAAGGTGTTAATAAAGTAAAACAAGTTTTAAAGGAAAAGTTTTAAAAGTCCATGAATGTGTTAAACTGATTCACCCCCCCCCCCTCTCAGTTTAAGATATAGAAACAACATCCAATGAAATGTTTAGAAACAACATCCAATAAAATATTTATTGAGACAAGTTACCTAAACAACTTCATAGAGAGGATATCTTCTATGTTATTTACTTGCGACTAAGAAGAGTATCCTTACCTATCCATGCTTGATATATGAATGAACCACCTTCCAATGAAGCATACCTAGTACAAACAAGCACGTCATCACAACTCAATGCTAGAGTATTTTTAAAAGCATGATTTCTAATATAATAATATATATTATAGACACATGTCACTATGGCTTCCAACCTTTTTTGTTCCACTTTATAAAATAGAAAAAAACGCATATGTTCCCTTCCAAGATTCATAAACCAGTCCATTGCATATCCCTTCATGCCCAGGGAAAAAAATATCATTATGTTGTCTTCATGAATGAGCCTGTTCTCTTTATTGAATTTTAAAAAAAAATCTTCAAGATTATATTAATACTTTAGAAGATCAAAGCCATTGAACAATCCTTTGAACCAAAACACATGAACTTTGGAGGGGTTTCTTTGGAGGGGTTTTTTAGCCTCTGAGTGTGATACATGCCCCATGAATAAGAATTGTGGATTGCAAATGTATGTCAAGTTATAAGTATAAGTAAAAATAAATAATGGCCTTAATCAAAAATTAAATCTTCTTAACCTCAAACACCATCACAACACTTAGAAAACACAACTTATCCTTCTCTATGGAGTCTTTGGTATATATGTTGAATCTAAGTTCCATTATAAGTATATATGTTGAATCTAAGTTCCATTATGAGGTGGGGATTATAAACGATCCTCCAGTTTGTAATAATATAATAATATATGAGGGAGATAAATGAAATATTTTAGTCCTAATCCTTTCTTATTAGGCTTAAGAACCATGTATGATTCTTTAAAGCACTACACAATAGTCATTTGGGTTATTAATTTCCTCAAAGGTTCTTATGGGAACAATGACTAGGTTAATTATGCATTGAAAATGAGTTTAGAGATTTAAACAAAGCCATGAGTGGGAAATTAATTCATTGTGTTCTAAATGATTTTTTTTTTAAATATTCATGAAAAAACATACAATCTACAAAAACTCCCTCTCTTGGGAATTTTTTAACCATGATTGATTTATCAAGGGATATTATCATGTTTTAATAACGTTGATGGATATCAATCTCTTGATAAAAATCATAGAAATATTATAATAAGGGCATTGGAAATATAAGAAATATTTTTGGGCTTAAGCATCCTGAAATATGCATTAAAAAACCATATAGGAGGTTTCTATGGGACCTTTGGCACGAAGTTATGACTCCAATTAATTGGTTTTTAGATAATAATGTTGGGTCTAGGGGACAAGTCCATGGTGCTAAAAATTAAACAAGAGGCTTATATAGTAAAATGAATGTCCTAGGCCTCAATCACTGTGAGAAATGCATTCAAGTCCAACACATTCCCTCTTTGTGGGATCTTTCACCATGAGTGGTATTATAGTTCCATTATATAGTTTTATGGAAAGAGGCGACTTCATAGTGGGGGAATAAAAGTGTCAAAATTAAATATCATATATTAAATGGTATTAAGGGGTTGAGGGTCGGTTTTAAAACTAAAATAGGGGTACTCATATTCTGAGTAGGGGGAGGCTGAGTGGTAAACCATTCAACAACTTTGTAATTGATAGTAATGGAGAGGGGGTTTATTGGGAGGAAAGTTAGCAATGGTGTGAGATTCATCTCCATGAAATATTTTATGGAAGTGAAACATTTTATGAATTAAGTAGATATATATTTATTCCATGTACCTTTTAGAACATTTCAATAAACTATGAAATTCCTTGAACAAGCCACGAACATGACCAAAGGCTTCAATGTTTATGATTGAAAAATAAATTTACATATCTTAACCAAAATTTTCCATCACAAAATATTGAAACAAAGATAAAAGTGGTAGAAATAATAAAGGTGTAGAAAATGTTTAAATAAATGGTACACATAATATTTGGTGAAAATAAACCATTATTATTTTCTTTGAAAACATGTCTTGGGAGTGGGTATGAAATTTAAATTTTAAATGTTAGAAATTAGATTAGGGGTATTATTTAATGTCCATGAATGCTAGGGTGTATAATGTTTAATTTTGGGAACTAGAAATGAAATTAGGAGTATTGTTTACTACTAACCAAAGGGATATAACTCAAATTTTGGGAGTTAGAATTGAAATTAAGGCCATTACTTAATACCCTCTCAATGCAAATTTTAGAAATGAAATTAGGAGTATTGTTTACTACTAACCAAAGGGACATAACTCAAATTTTGGGAGTTAGAATTGAAATTAAGGGCATTATTTAATACCCTCTGAATGAAAATTTTATTAATAGAAATTCTAAGTTAGGGTTACATGGATTTTTCATATTTCCCATTTTATCTAGCAAATAACATGTGAACTTTATTAATGCATTCACATTTATGTATGTTGGAAAATGAGTGAAATTGTGTCTTTACCTTAATGTTAGGTGAATTTATGAATTTGGTTTTAGTTTTGGTTAATAATTTTAGTGGCAAAAAAAATTTAATTCACATTTACTTTCAATTCTTATTTCCCACATAAACAAAAGCATTTTTAATCTTTATTCTTATCTTCATTTTTTTCCTATTTTTATATTTATTTTTGAAAAAAATAAAAAAATAAAAAAATAAAAAATTTAAATATGCTCCACATGGCTACATACACAAAAACACACTAAATCCTTAATCTTATCTTAATCTTTACTAGGTTCTTAAATATATTCCATATGAATTTTATTTATTTATTGATAAATAAGAGGGGAATATTTTTTTATTGATATATATATATATATATATATATATATATATATATATATATATATATATATATATATATATATATATATATATGATTCTAAAATACATAGTCTTTTGATTTGTAATATAAATTTTGATTACCTTTGTTAATGTCAAATAATATATATATATAATTATAATTATAATTATCTGAATATTAATTTTTAAATAATTAATAATAATAAAGTTACAATTTAGTTAATTATTATGTTTTTTTTTTAACTCTTTACAATCTCATATGTATAATGAAATAAGTCTTTTCATGTTTATCAAATATTTAATTCATATAGATGTCTTACTATAATTTCATTGAATTTTGAAAAACATATTGAGAGAAGAAAACAAAAAAATACAACCATAATTTATAATTTATTCCAACCTTGTTAAAATAATAAAAATTTATAAAAAAACATTAAACTTAAATATATATTATATTTATTATTTTAAAATGTTTAAAAAATAGTACATATAATATTTGGTGAAAATAAGACATTATTATTTTCTTAGGAAACATGTTTTGAGAGTGGTATAACATTTAAATTTTCAATCTTAAAAATAAAATTAGAGGTATTATTTAATGTTCCATGAATATTAGAAAGTATAACATCTAATTTTAAAAGCTAAAATGAAAATAAGAGTATTGTTTAATAATTTCCAAACAAATATAACCTCAAATTTTTGGAGTTAGAACTGAAATAAAAAATATTATTTAATACTCTATAAAAACATATATTATTCATAACAACCCAAAGTCAACTCAAATGAATTTTTCATATTTCTCATTTCATGCTACAAATAACATATGCACTTTATTAACGCATTCACATTTATATAAGTTGGACAAAAATAGGTGGGATTGTTTCTTTCCCTCAATGTTAAGTCAACGCTGAGTCAAAATCAATGCTAAGTCAATTTACTATTGTGGATTTAGTTTTGGTTTATAAATTTAGTCGTTTAAAAAAAATTCACATTTAGTCTCAATTTTTATTTGCCGTAGCCCATATGTTTTAACATGTTTATAAAAATGTTTATAAAGAGTTGTAAGAAAATTAATTTTATATATAAGAAAGGAAACTTTTTATTATATATATTTATAAAATATTATGACTTTGTGATATACATTTTTATTTTCTAAATTTATTTTTAAAAATTATTTTATTTTTACAATAGAAAGTTTATATATAATTAATAATAATAATAATAATAATAATAATAATAATAAATTATAATTTAATTAAATTTTACGATTTTTTTAAATTATAACAATATTACATATATCACAAATAAAGTTTTTTTTTTGATGTTTTTCTACATGTTTTACTCTACTTTAATTAAATTTGAAACAAAATTAAAAAAACAAAAAAAAAAAAACTAACCATAATTTATATTTTATTTCAACTATATTAAAAAATTATCAATTTATAAAAACATTCACCATAAATACATGTTATATTTATTATTTTAAATACATATCATGATTAAAATAATACTGTCTCGTATAGAATATATTTATTATTTAAATTGCATATCATGACTAAAATAATACTGTTTCATATAGCATATATTTATTATTTTAAATATATATATAATGATTAAAATAATACTGTCGCATATAGCAAGACGATATCTAAACATTGCCTTCAAATTCACCGCATTACATTCACTTCTACTTTTACCTTAACCTTACTTTTACTAACAATTTCACACATTCTAATGTCACGTTAATACATATTAATATATTCCTCTTCATTTCCACAACAATTAGATATTGATATGCATTTTTCGACATAAAATTTATGGTATTATGTGCTTCGTCCTCTTCACAACACCTAATATATATTTATATAGTCAGACAAATTTTAATAATTTTGAAGTAGTATTTTTTCGTATGCGGATAATATTAGACTTGTTTTTAGTGTGAGGTCAAATCTTGATTTTTGTCATTTAAACTTGTTTTTTGACTATTTGTATGGATTCAGAACCCTTAAAAACCCTAAATCACTTGGATTGTGTAGGGTTACCCATCAATCATGTGATTTCAATGAATTTGTGTAGGATTTTTAAAAAATTTGATCAGAAAAATCCACTAAAAAAATCTCTAAAAAATCGCATTAAGGCAACTCTTATATTAAAATATATATTTTATGTGATTTAAACCAATCATGATTGGAAATTATTTATTTAAATTTTATAATTTTATAATGTATTAAAATAAATGTTAATTTTTAAAATTATATAAATGAAATGTATTATTATTTTTTAAATAAATTTTATTTATATATTTAAAAATACAATTTTAATAGTAAACAATTATAACATAATAAAAATTTGTATAACTAAATTTTAATAATAATTAAAAAAATCAAAACATTATAACTGTTAATTCACATAATTAATGTTTTATTTCTTCTGGACATTATATTTGTGTAATTGTATAGTCTCAGTGGACGTTAATCATCGTCGTCATCATTGTCATCATCGTCGTCGTCGTCGTCGTCGTCATCAAACTTCTCAATAAATATTATATGGTAATTTAGTGCTCCTTAAAAAAGTTCTTTTTGTTTAAAAAAAAATAAAAAATAAAAAAGTATTATGAATTTGTAAAAGGCATTGAATTTTCTATCTTAAAAGCAAGAAAATATTTAAATATTTTGAATAAAAAATGTATATGAGTAGATATTAATTATAAATTAGGTATTTACACCATGGTAATATAATATATTTTTATCAATCTCTTATATATTAATTATCAATGTTGTGAAATTGATAAAAGGTAAAGTAAATATATTAAAAATAATATTATTTTAAAATTTAAGGCTAAAATGTGGAATGATAAAGAGTTAGAGTGGAAAAATTATTATAAGGAGGTGATCAACTTTACTCTTATCTCTTTGTCTTGACTAGTGTTAAGAAGAAGATGAACATAGCAAAGATATGAATTAAGTCCTATGATTTCTGAAGTGAAACCAAGCCTCCGTCTATTACCAAAACACCAAAACACCTTGGAATGAAAGAATATGTCAAATGTGGGATTCCAAGAGGGTTGAACATGAACAACACCTTCTCTTGAATTGTTAGGCCATTACTCACATATGTTCCCATTTCCAAAACAACTTCCACACTACCAACCTCCTTAACTTGTTCATTTAACAAAACTATAGTGATCTTAGAACACTTCTTTCCCTCCTCTTAAATCATAGAAATAAAATAATAAAAAATCTCAATTAATCACTTTTTATGTTAAGATAATGTAAACCTCATTGGTCTAGATAAACATTAACCATCATCATCATCATAATATTATTATATTTATATTATATTCTTTAATATGTATATATAGTATGGTTAGAAAATCTTCTACAAAATTAAGAGTTTCAAGTAAAAATAAAAATAATAATAATAATAATAATTTTATGTCTTTTGTATTTGTTATTTTTTTTCAATTTCAATTTATTGCTATTTTGACTTTTTTTTAATTTTCAATTTAGTTTTATAATAAAATTTCAATTATTAAATAAGTACTTGTTTACATATTGATAAATAAATACTGGTTTATAATTAAAATATAATTAACATCAAATTAATAATAAATAAATTATTTAAATTTTTATTTTAAACGCAGATAAATAAATTATTATTTTATTATTATTAATTTTAATTATACAAATAGATTTTTACCGATGCCGTTCCTAACATTAAAAACAATCCATATATACTCAGCTAATAAGAGTATAAAAAATTCCGCCAATATTTTCATAACAATTCCGACTACAATATTTTCATAACAATTCCGGATACAAATTGATATAACTAACAATACATTTGCCAAAACAAATAGCGAGAAAAATGTACAAATAATGTGCGGTATTTTCGCGAAAACAAATAGGGATAAAGTTCACAGAGCAGGGGAAGACAAATAGCGATAAGCTGACATAGCAGTGGAAGCAGAAAAAAATTAATGGAAGTGAAAAAAATTAAGTGACAAGAAAAGAATATCGGTTGTCCGGTATCCATTGCAGTTGCCTTTAGCATAACGGAAGATCTCTAGGGGGTGATTCGAGGCTGAGAAGAGAGCCAGGTCCATTGTTGACCACAAAAACCGTCGCCAATCCCCAGGTTATATGCACGTCCAAGTGGCAGTGCATCAGCCAAGCGCCTGTCATATAATAGTCACCATTAGCGCTACAAACAAAGTACGGGGAAATTAAGAATTAATTAGAAACAACACCCAAAAGGAATATGTGAAAGGTATGCTTACCGGGATTGTCAGCCACTAATCTTATTGCAGCCCAGCCATTGACTGGAACGTTGACAGTGTTGCGCATGGGAGGATCCACCAGGTTGAATTTCTGAGGATCTGTTTGAGGATTATAATTACCAAACCCTGATCCCACGATGTAAAAGTCATAGCCATGGAGATGGATAGGATGACTTTCAGCCGCGAGGATGTTTGTTTCCTGAAGAATTACTTGCACTGTCGTGTTATATTTGAGAACTTTCACCCTCGTGTCTTTCACAGGGGACCAGAGGCCTCTGCTTATATTATTTGCTGTATAATCAAATGTCACCGGAGGGCTATCGGGGAAGTCCCTCGAGAATACTCCTTTTATGCCAAAGTACTGAGCCTGAAGGATTGAATAAGTGGTTGGCAGGACAAATGATATGTTATTGATACTTGCCGCAAATCTTGTTCCATTGGGACCTCCACATGACTGCTCTGGACAGTTGATCAATCCTAGACCGACGGTGTACAACAAATTCTCCTCCACAGTCTGAGGAACGAAGATCGGGTGGTCGCGTGAGGCCAAGCTTCTGAGACCATTAGTGAAGCTAGTCACAGTTTTGGTGTCGTTATAAAATGGAAGATTAGGCATGGTTGGAGCTGATGTTGGAGAACTCCCCTCGTATTCTAAAATGGCAGTGGCAGTCGTGTTATCGAAGGAAACTCCTTGCCCACTGGAATATGCTCGAGCAGCCATATAATATCTAGCTGTAGCCTGATTAGCAGTGACAAGTATATCTGTTGTCTGGCCGGGCCCAAGCATCACAAAATTGGTTCGAAGAGGCTTTGTATACGAAGCATCGACGGCCACAACGGTCATTGAATGGTTAGCCACCGAGAAGAACAGGTCAGTATTCATTGCAGCATTGATGACGCGTAGAAGATTAGTTTCCCCAGCCTTCACCGGGACACGAAAGGTTTCTGCATCCATCGTTTGCCATTAGCCGATTATTTTGCAGCACTAGATTGGGAAAAAACCAGAGAAATTCAACTTATTGTATGAATTAACGAAGGCAGAGATGTACCTGAACTTGAACATTTAAATAGGTCTCCCGGTTGTCCATTTATAGTGAATGCATCTGAAATGTTGGGGGCAGCTCCTGTTCGGGTTGCTTGGTTCACAATATCTATAGGATTCGCGTTCCACCATTCTCCTGCGAATGCAAATAGGGTAAAGTATTTCCATCGCGTTACGACTTAAATTGAAATGAAGCACAATTGAATATTTCTAACTGAAGAACACAGAAATTGAATTGTTCCAGCAGACCTAGAAGAATTGGAATCTGGCGATGCGGCCTGGTATATGTAAATGGATAAGTGGTGCCCAGCCTTGGCAAGATGATCAAGGCTCCATAAACAGTAGCTCGAAGCCATGAACTGTGCGCATGCCACCATAGAGTCCCTTCTTGACCAGTGATAGTAAATCTGTATGTGTAACTTCGCCCTGGGCGAATGGGGCATTGTGTTATGAATTCGGGTCCATCAGACCACCCTGTGCGGAATTGGCGCACTCCATGCCTGTAAATATAATTCAATAATCTTTTAGCATGCAAAACCAGAGATACTAATTACCATCAATACGATCTACTCGGCTTCGGCTTCGGGTGACTTAGAGACGTACCAGTGAATTGTAGCGTTATATTGCGCCTGGTTGTGCACTTTGACTTTAAGTTTGTCTCCATTTCTAACATGCAGTGTTGGACCCGGGAACTGTCCGTTCACAGTGATGATATTGTGTGTCCCGCATAGCCTTTTCACAGGTGTAGATCGAAGCTGAATTTTGCCATTAACCAGCCACAAACATCATTAGTTTAATAAGGGAACAATTAACAAACGCTCATATCGTATCAGAGTCGCACAAAACAAGCGCACTGGAGCGTAGACAGCAATAAAAATGCTCGAAACAATTAATTGCAGAAGGCGTGTACGTAAATGTTTATTGCATAGAGTGAGCAAAGTGCTTTCTACATTAGCGGAGAGAACTTTTGTATTATACTCCGAATTGTATTTTCGGAGGAGCAATTGGAGCGCTGGATTCCTCCAACAGAAAAAATATTATTGTAATTTAGTTATTAGTTATCACTAAAATTTTAATTAGAGTAAATATTGTCCGGTGCTATCACTTTGGTTTAAGAGAAATTAGTCCAAGTAGTTTCACATTTAAAAAAAACAATAAAATGAGTTTTAGATATTACGTACAAATAAAAAAGATTTTTTTAAAAATTAAATAATATATAAAATTATTTCAGTTGGACTATCTCTTCTGAAATTATATACTTATTTTTAATAATATTTCTTTTTAATTTTCTATATAAAATAAAATATTTTCAATATATCAATTTATGTTCTAAGTATTTCATATTCTAAATATGTGATATAAATACACAATGAAATTATCTATAATATTATTTAATTATAAACTTACAATTTAAAACAAATATATTTGTATAGCAAAATAAATTATAAATTAAATAATTCTTAATGACAAGTATGAAAACATTTACTTTATTTTATATAAATTATTAAAACTAATTAAATTATAACTTTATGTAAATTATTAAAACTAACTAAATTATAACTTTAATAATAATAATAATTTATAAGTTAAATCTATATATATAAAATATGATTTATAACTATAGAGATTTATCTTATTTTATTTTAGAATTTTCTTTTTGTTACAATATCATGACTTATCCATATCATATACTCACATATTATATTTCATGGTATGACTTTTTTTTAATAAATTAATTTAGTTAAAGCTAAAAAAACATAACTATTTTGGAATTAAATATCATTATTTTATATCTATATACTATTATGAATGTGTTAGATCTAAAAATTTTATGATCCATAATTTAGATAAATGTTTTTAGGATTAATCACATTATGATGATTTGGTCGAAATTACCAATCAACCTTATCCTGAGGATGAACCACATATTATGATGTGATGTCTTTAGGATTAATCACATCATGATGATTTGGTAGACATTTCGAATCAACCTTGTTATAAAGATGACCCACATCATTATGATGTAATTATTCTGAAAGACAAATATAAAAATAAAATTTTAATATTTTTTATAAAAACATAAGAAATAATAAAACTAAGTTAAAAAAATATCAAACAACACATTGTACAACCCAAATTAAATACATCACATCATTAGAATTCTCTCTTTTATATATATATATTAGATGATACGATATTACCTTACAGTAAGGTGTAACTTATTATTAAAATAGAAAAGCAATGCATATACTATAAGATAGGGCCTCAACCGGAAATGTAGATGATATGACAAAGAATTCCTAGCAACAAACATTTGGACTGCAGAATATTGGGGTTAAGAAGACATACCACGAATGTGTGAGTGTGCAGCTTGGCGGAGACCATAGCAATGAACAAGGTTAGGCATATGATGATCATCTGAACAAATCTGCCCACAAATGGGTGCGCGGACAGATGTTGATTAAACTTCCCCATTGCTTATAGATTCACAAGAACACTTGGCTAACTGAACTATTTGGATTTCAACTTCAAACTTCAGAAAAGTGGAAAAACATTTATTCCTCTTGAATGATTTGAGCCAACATGAAGAGACAAAATAGGCGTGAATCAAAGAAGAACCGAGATAAGTATTTATATATGTAATTTAGCAATTGAATAAGCGGTAATAAGTTTAAGTTGAAATTGTTGAAGCCGTTAGAAATTGCAAAAGTTGGATAAGTACAGAAAAGAGACACGCTTAGTCGACGTGTAACGCACTGGAGAAGCAGTTGAACAACCCACAAGAAAGCGTATGCGAGAATAACACCAGTTTGACGGGTTTCCTTTTCGAATATTACACAATGACGGCCGCCCTGTCATCAATTCGATGACTATTCAATCCTTATATTTAATACTATGTACCCTTCCAATCCCTCCTACTAGGTTCATTTAATGCGAGTAATTACCCATTATTGCTTCTTTGACATAAGCAATAATACAAGCTCTCAATCAAACTTGCGCGTGGAACACATGTCCAAATTCAGTCGCAAAAGCCATATTCTATCCGGTTTCTTTCTGTGCATTTGACTGAACGTTGAAATGTATGCTCACTGAACAGTATCCAAGTAGTTGATGAAATGTATGCTCACCGAACATTAGGCAAGTAGTTCAGAATCACGGTACTCATCCACAGGTTTGGAATTCCACGGAAAGCTTTTTTTGGTTTCTAGACGTATTGGACATTGAGTATAAATTATGAAAGTTAGCAGTGACATGCTAGAAACAATTGAAATCGTAAATTTAAGTTACCAGTCTTCAGTTCTAACCGGGGGGCGGTGAAGTAACAGATGAAATATCATATTTATCAATGTAAGCTAAATCATCATATATTTTAATTAAAATTCTGAAAACTCAATCATCTTCTATTTTTCTTAAAATTCAATGTTAAAATAATCGGTCATCCCATGATAGAAGAATCCTTAGGTTTCTTTTATAAATTATCCTTGGGTTTCTTTTATAAATTTACATTGGGTTTTCATAAATACATAAACATATAAATTAAATATCATTTTTAAGTGAAATTCACTAAAATATGGCAATACAATTTCAACTTCAAGATATTTTGTTATTTAAAATAAGTTTTTGAATGCATAAATGGATTTAACACTTGAAAAGCTATTAGACACTCAAATTATTCAAATTAAACAATTTGAACTCAAATTTTTAAAAATGTCTATAGGATTTTGATTAAAATTAGGCTTTTCATCTATAAGTTACACTAGGCTTATAAACAAAAAATAACTACTTTTGAAAAGAAATTCATCAAATTTTTACTTTACAAATAATTATAATAAAATACTCATTAAAAAACCAATAAATTCATATATATATATATATATATATATATATATATATATATATATATATATATATATATATAACACACACACACACACACACACACGTTAAAAATACATTTACATATTAGTAAATGTGGTTATATAAATTGATTTTCTTATAAAAGGTGGAAAATTTCATTAATGAACATATATCAATCACATGTACTAATATTTAAAGTAAATATACCCCGATCGGGGTGCCACGAAGGGAGTGGTGGGAGTCTGTCGGTGCCACGCGGAGGTGGACATCCGATGGTCCATCATGTGTAATGATAATAGTGAAGAGGTGGAAGTCCTAGCCACAAAAAGCATTAATGCGAATGAAATCTGTCGTCCGATGCCATCAAAGGTTGTTAGGCGATAATGGGAAATTACACCAGAAGCGGGGAGGGAAAAGCATAAGGTAAGTTTCCATCACAGCAAGTTCATTGTAATCCACACAAGAGCTCAACGTGAACAGTTTGATGTTGCGGTGGAAGGACTGCAGGTGGAAGGTTTTCTGCAACACTGTTGGAGGGATTATTGGTATGTAATGGTTTTTGTGACTCTTACCTCCCAATTGGAATTTCATGTTCTCATTCCGGCAATTGAGGAAGATGGATATAAAGGAGTATCTGCAATGTTCTGTGTTTTCAATGGAAGGAATTGTCCATATTTTGTAGTTTTCTGTTCGTTTGGTTTTCAGGAAATGGTAGAGGTTGTAGGTAAGGTCATAGAACCCTGTTTTCGTAGCCCTTTCGCCCCTGTTTGTCATAATCTCTGCAATTCTACAACGCTTTGGTTTACTTTGCACTCTGACTTAGGTGACAAGTTGCATGTCTGTACGTATTGGTATTTATCTTTTACTGTAATGAAAGGTCAGGTAATGATATTTCAATTTTCGCAAAACTACAAGGGGGATCAGGCCTGCATGCAATGTTGGTATATTTGGACTTCTTGGAAGGGTAAAGGTAGGTCTAGTTGTTTTTGGAGTCGTGTTTGGCCTCAAACCATGTTTCCATTACATTACTTGTGGGTCACTGTATGTAATGGTCTGCGAAATCAAGTTTTTATGCATAGTCGTGTTTTACTACAATCTCTGGTTTTATTAAATTATCAATGGGTCATTGTTTATCAATGGGTCACTGTTTGTAAATGGGTCACTATTTGTAAATGGTTACTATTTGTAATTGGCTGAGAAACCAATTTCGCGGGCAGAATCGTATTTAATTTTAATCTCTTTTTTCGTTAACTCATCTATGGATTATTGTTGGTAACAGGTCGGGAAAGCATGTTCCTTTGGGTAATTTTGATTCTGGTATGCAAACTCTGTTTTTCTCAAACAAGTGTGAATCCTACGGCAACCACCAGTGACTATCAGTTTCTTGTTTCAGATCATTCTCTGGTCCATACATGGTTACTATACATTCTTATAGGGGAAAAAGGTCAAGCAGGTAAAAGAAAAGACACAGGCAGAGGTAAGAATCAACAAACAATACAGAGCGTGGGACCCAGCAAGCAAGGCAGGAAGAGCAATAAGCAACTTCTGGAAAACATAGCCAATCTTTATGATTCAGGAAATCCAGTTCATATTCGACATACTATTCAGGGTTGGAAGAGACAAAGTGACGATGAAGATGAGGACCTCAAACAGCAGGAGGCTAAAATGGATTTTATTTACGACCCAGGAAATACAAGAGGTCGTGTATCTCTATTTCAGCAATCAGTCAAGACGCATTGGAAATTAAAATGTGTCTTAGCAAAGGCAATGTCGAGTATGCAAGAAAGGGAAGGCAACCCAACAGTGATTTTTGAATTATAGCAGATAAAACAAGACATTCGCGAGATGACCGAGGCACAGGTTCAAGCAACTGCTCGAATTGGGAGAATTGAGAGACAACTCCAAAGCATGCAGCAAGTCGAGATGCCGGGGTCTACTGCAAAGGACCCAACTCTTGTGGATTCTTCTGATGGATAATCTTTCTTGGTTTATAGTTTTTTATGTTTTTGGTGGACAGGAATAATAGTTTCTATTTCAATTGCAACTTTTATGGAGATAGTAAAGTAGTTAAAGCAGTAAGTAGAAGGAAAAAACAATATCAGTTTTGGTTGGCTTTTAACTCTCTGAGGTGGCCAACAGACCTGGTTTCCTTTGAGCAAGTTGAGGCTACCTTATACAATAGAATATGTATAGCAACTTGCTCTTTAAAAAATACAAAATAGAAAGGCTCTACGAAATTTACCAAAATAAAAATAAAAATCTTTAAAGTAAATATGGTTGTTGATAAGGTTGAAAATCATTGAAGAAGGTTGATAAGTTTTATGGTGGTTGACAAGGTTGACCAATGTTGAAGTGTATAGATGACCATTGTTGCATTATTGTTATGCTGTTAAATTATTGTTAAATTAATATTCACAATGGTTTCCCATTGTCAACCATCACTCATAATGATTGATGTTACATTAATGTTACATTAATAGTCACCATGGTTTCCCATTGTCAACCATCACTCATAATGATTGATGTTACATTAATGATACAAAAATGGTTGCATTAATGGTTGAACTGGGTTTATAGGGTTGACCATAGTTAATAAGGTTGACCATGGTTGAAGTAGGTTGATAGAGTCCACCATAGTTAATAAGGTTTACAATGGTTGAGGATGGCCAACAGTTGTTGTTAAAGGCAAACCATAGTTGACCTCAGTTGACCATTGTTTATAATGATTATCATAGTTTACGAGGGATTAAGACGAAAGACTATAGTTCACCTTAGTATACCATTATTTACCATGGTTGACCAAGGTTGATGTTACATTAATGTTACAAAAATGGTTACATTAATGATTGAACTGGATTGATGGGTTTGACTATGGTTGAACAGGGTTGACCATTATTGGTCAAGGTATACTCTGGTTGACTTAAGTGGAACATGATTGACCTCAATTGGACATGATTGACAATGATTACCATGGTTGACCTTAGTTTACCATGATCAATAATGATTACCATGCTTGATCACAGTTGACCATGATCACCATGGCTAAATAGGGATTAAGGGAAAGATAATTTTTTATCTTGGTTTACCATGGTTGAATAAGAATGAAGACTATTGATAGTGGATTAACATGATTGACCGAGTTTGACCATGGTCAACTATAACTATAACAATGCATTTATTTTACATTAATATACAATGTAACATTATGTTGTTAGTTGTTATATTTTCACGTTAATGTCGACAATGATTGATCTTACATTAATGTTAGAAAAATGGTTTCATTACCGGTTGAAAAGAGTTTACCATTGTTGATTAACATGGCCCATGGTTGATGGAGGTGCAATCATCAAGCTTATTAACCCATGATGGATTGAGGTTGACCTCGGTCGATTATGGTTGGTTATGATTTTCATGGTTAATGAAGGATAAAGAGGAAGGATTATAGTCAACCTTGGTTGATCATGTTTAGTATGATTGATGTTGATTTCAAATTGTTTACCTTAGCTGACCATTATCAACCATCATTAACCATGATGGGCCATAGTCAACCATGGTAACATGGTTTGAAAATTTTCACCATGGTTAACCATTTACTATGATATATTATAATTGATAATGGTTAACCATGGTTGACCATCTTTAATCATGGTTGATGATGGTTAACGATGGACGAGTATGATGACCATATTGACCATGGTTGTCCATCTTTGATCATGGATAATGATGGTTGATAATGGTTGGGCATGATGACTATTTTTTGACTGTGTTGACCGTGGTTTGATGTATTTGGCCATGGTTGACCATACTTATCTATGATTAATTATATTTTCCCATGTTGACAATGGTTGACTATATTCAACTATAAAGACCTTGGTAGACCATGCTCCACCATTCTAACTATGGTTGGACATGGTTGGACATCAAGAGTAGTTAGATCATGGGTTTTTATAATTTAAATTTTTTAATCATTGTTCATCAACAATAACCATGATAATATGAGTGATTAAGGTTGTGTAAGCTTCTAAGGACCAGTGGGTAAGATTTTGTGAGTTTGGTTTTGGGGTTCTCATTTCTCTCTCTCTCTCATACTCTTGGACACTTAGATTATTCGTGGAGCACTCTTGGAGAGTGTTGCATACTTGGTGATTTGGAGAAAGAATGAAATTGAAGAGTAAGAAAGCGCAAGAGGACATTGGGATCAACATCTGCAACATGTTCTGAATGCATGTACCGGGTTGCATGTATGGTTCCCTCACTAGTTTTGGCATGCATGGTGTATGCATGTGGGTTTTCCTAGCCTGGCAATTTCTTGCACAACCATGATATTGTGGGTTTACTTCTATTGATTATTTTCTGGTTGGTTCTCATGATTCCTTTAGCTTTTGGGTTGACTTATTAGTTCTTAGAGGTTTGGTTGGACAAACGCTTTGGAGCCCGGTGGATAGTTTTTGGGTTGAGTTACTAGTCCCATAGCCTTGGTTGGACAAACGTTCTGGAGCCCTAGGTGGGTTGAGTAACTAGTCCTGGATCCTTTACTAGAAAAATTCTCTGGAGCCTGGGAACAACTCAGGTTGAGTTACTAGTCCTGGAGCCTTGGTTGGAAAAAAAGCTCTAGAGACCTGGAGAAGCTTGGGTGGAGACCAACCCGCGATGGTTAGTGGTGTCCGACCATGAGGTGTAATCATTGTTTGGGGTTGAGACAATTTGGTCTCTCGAGCCATGGCTTGGTGTTGAATGATGTGTACGATAAGTGGCACAGTCATGCTTGGAATATGGCACGGGGGTGATTGGTTGAAGTGAGAATTGGCTAAACCAATATATGGTTAGGTGGAAAATTGAAGTCCCATCTCCAGTTTGTTTTTACATTCAGTAATGAAGAGATCATTCCTCTAGTATTTGGTATGAAAATGTGCTAGTTTATGTATGGATTTTATTTTTGTTATATCCATTGTATTTCTATTGTTATTACGTTGGTTATAAGAATGTATTCAATCAATGATGATGTATGTCTATATCCATGTTTCTTCCTATAAATTAATACACAATGTATCTAAGGTCAAATATATTGTATTGTAGCTTACGATATGGGGAGAAATGATTCTTAGCGATCCTCAGATAAGTATGAGACCCCTATGTTTAAATCTGTTGTTTATACTTGTAGATGCAATGTTTGGGACATGTTTGAATAAATGCATGTCATGGCTAGGAGGGGTCCATATGATTTCCTTATGATGGTATTTCTTTTGTACCTTTTTTTAATGCTATTTATGCTCCCCTAAAGTTTCATGAAGTTCTGGGCAGTGATTTGGGCTCTAGGGCTAAAAAGGTGGCACAAATCATGGAGTTGCAAGCACAAAACTGACCAAACTGAGCCCTACCTGCTACCTTGCCTTAGCATGCCCACGGCTATAGGGTTTTAGCCATTACCTTTCCTTGGCATGCCCGTAGCTAAAACTCAAATTGGTCAAAAATTTAGTCTCCCTCAGGGTTCAAGGGCCTGGAAGGTTGGGTTACCTCTTGAGGATGTTTTTGATGCTATGTATGGTGCATTTTTCTAGTTTGTGTTGATTCCACTTCATTAAGGTCATATAGGAGTTTGAATCTCGTATTAGTAGCCTTTTGTCGCATGTTTACCCCAGTTGGCTAGTTACTTGGGTAGATGTGGGAAGGGGGTGTTACAAAATGGTATCAGAGCATGGTTGCGCTCTCCTTGGGCAGTGTCTAGTTTCCGTTCCCTTTCGGTGATGTTTGGTTTCTTATCTCTTTCTGTGATATTTGATACCACAGAGTGGTATCAGAGCACAATTCAACCCTCAGATTGGATGCAAAGTGTGTTGATCATGGATTTATGTTGATAACATATGTGTTCAGTATGCTTGTTGCATTTTCATGGTATTGATCATGGTTATAGTGATGTTGACATGTGAAGGTTGATGGTCTTGTTATCAACATGTTGTCATGACTAGTTATGTGTGGTTCTTACTTATGTATTGTCCACGCACACTTGCTTACATCTTTCTACATATTGTACATGCATTATTTTTTATGCTAGGTCACATATTGGTCATCCTTGTATGTTGTCTGTGTAGGCTTGCTTATGTGATGATATTTGTGGGACATGCATTTGTCATTCATGATTGGTTATACATGTAAAGTGGGTGCATATGGTCAAGTTTTCATTGGTTTGAGTGAGGTTGTTGTGCATAAGGTCATTGTATGCATTTAGGTCATCATGTTGATATTTTTATATTATGATGCTAATGTGTTGGCTAAGATAGAGCAGGAGATGTAGACCATCAAGGTGAAGTTGCAGCATTGGACCCTGAGGCAAGAGCATGTCGTCATGCAAGTTTGGATGCTTGGCACACATGTATGTGATTCATGGTTGTTGTAAGAATTAGGGTTACTTATATGTTTGGAATTATATTGTTATTATGGTTACATGTGTGATAAATGTTGGTCGATTAGTTTAGTCATATGCATGATGGTTATGTGTATGCCTCTTATTCTATTGATGTTATGATAGATGTTAGTTGACTAGTGTGATCATACAAACATGCGTTGGTTAGTGAGACATGTTATTAACTTGATGATTATGTTATATGTTGTTGATGAACATGTTATATGTTAACTTGTTGTTGTTGTTATATGTTAGCTAACTTGATGATTATGGTTACTACATTAATATTTTGATGTTATGCGTATCATGCTAATTTGGATTGGCCTATGGAGTTAGTTATGGTTGTCATCATTCAGGTATGGGTCGACCTAATTATTATAGTGTGTTGTATTATGTCTAGAATCGCTACACATATGTGATTGTATGCATGAATGATAGATGTTTATGATCTTGTCATGTGAATGTGTTAGTTAGTTATTGTTATGGATATCCCAACCTTATTTAGTCTTGAGTTGATGCGTTGTCAAGTTATATTGTGCTAACCTAGATTGATTGTGTAGAAAAGATAGCCTCCCCTAAGATGCATTAAGGCATGAGTTTGCTTATGTCGTCTACTTGATGCTTGAATGTTTGATTATGTCATCTATTTGGTGTTTGAGTGCTAGTATCTATTATGTCATCTATTTACTGTTGAATGTTTGAATAATTGCATTATATGAACATATATCTATAATATTGCATAAAGTGTGTTGAGATAGTTGATATATAATTGAGTGTAAACAAGTGATAGTTGTAGCATTATGTATTATGATTGATGAATATGAGTTGATTGTTGATTGTGACATGGTTGTTAGTCTTGGTAAAAGTTGATTTCGAATTGATAGATATGTTGCTTCGATGTTTGGTACATATGGATGACATGTGTGTTCAGTTACAGGTCAACGTGCTTGGAATAACAAGGTAAGGTAACAAATATATTGTATTTCTATACTATACACTCACAATTATGTATTTATGGCATTATGATGCAGTGGATTGCATGGAAAAAGAGACTACCATGAAATGTTGGACAAGGCTCAACTTGAGCTTTCGCTGGGAAGCATTGGGAGCCATGGGGGTTGAGTCATGGTGGTTGTTTCTAGTCATATGCTTTTAGTCTTTTGGTTTGTTGGTGCTTGAATTTTGGTCTTGATTTTCTTTATTTTATGGAAATACCACTTTGTTTTTGGTTTCTTATTGCTATTGGTTTTCCATGGTATTATTCTTTTGTTTCTTTTTATTGTCTTTTATGTTTTGAGAGTATTTGGAATTGGATGGGGAAAAAGGAAGTTAATGGTGGCCTGGGAGAGTTTAATGAACCCAATAGGTAATGAAAGACTTGGATTAATCTCTGTGCATGAGTAAGTGCAGAAAAAAGTAAGAATATGATAGTGGGTTGGATTGGTTGAGCCCATTGAGGTAAATGGAGGGTGGAAAAAAAATCACTAGAAAAGTAACACGAAAGGTAATGTGAATGGATCTGAAGTGTTAGATACCTTGGGTATGATGGGAACTTTCGTTATCTACGTTGTGCATGCTTTGCATGAATAAAGGAAGTTCTCTTAACTTAGACCTTATTATATCTAGCAATTGTGATGTGATCATGATTAGGTTCATATTTATATGTATACATGTATGTATGTATGTATGTATGTATGTCATGTTTAACAGGGTCTTCATGGATCATGATGCTAATGTTTATATGTATATATGTGTTTATGTATGTCATTTTCTGACATGATTATGATTTTTTTATGAAAATTATTATGTATATGTATGTATCTATGTATCTATGTCACTGTATGAAAAGTTTTTCAAGGATCATTCTTGTGGAGGAATGTTTCTTATGCAGGTGAATGGGATGAAAGATGTTTTGGGTATTGTGAGGAATCAAGTGGTAGAGTAGCCCTGATAGATCTATGAGGTCAGTATCAAGTGAACATGAATAAATATTATATGCTTGTACTATTCCTATGTGTGTGTTATGGATAGGTAATGTTGAGGGGTACATCAATGAAGTGAAAGTAGTGTGATCTATGGCATGTCGAGATAAGCATGGATAGTGGAAAGACACTAGAAGAAACATTGCTTGTGGGGCCAATGTGTGGTCTATGGATGTGCAATACTACTGTTGTGTATAAGTTGTGCATGATTTCTATTTAGTGAGTGCACCTATGATGATGTGTAACTGTTCCATATGTAATATTGTGTACATAAAATGTTGTATGCCTGGTGTATATATGTTGTGTGTATATTGCATATGGAGTGCTAGGTATAGATGGTTCTATGTAGGTGTTTCATATGTGGTGTTGTGTACATATTTTACTATGTGAATGCTGGATATGCAATGTTGTGTGCGTATGGTGTTGTGAGCATGTTGGATATGCATTTCTGGGCATGTATGGTGTTATGTACATGTTGAATATGCAATTTTATATACATATGGCATTGTGTGTGTGTTGTAGATATGGTGCTATGTACATATGGTGTTGTGTGCATGATTGCACATATGGTGCTACGTGCATTTGGTGTTGTGTACATATTGTATATATGGTTCTATGTTCAGGTGGTGCCATGTACATGTTGTTCATGTGGTGTTGTGTACATGTGGTGTCATGTACATATCGTGCATGTGGTGCTATATACATTTGGTATTGTGTACACATTATACAGGTGGTGTGATGTACACTTGGCGTTGTGTACACATTGTGCAGGTGGTGTCGTGCACATGTGATGTTATGCACATATTGTGTATAGATGGTACTGTGTAAATCTTGTGCATATGGTAGTAGTATACATGTGGTATTGTGTGCATGACATATATGTTGTGTTGTAGGCATGCAGTACTATGTATGTGCATCGTGTAGTTGTGGTATCATGACATGTGTATTTGTTGTGTTGTACTCTGTGTATGTATAACTGTTGTGCCGTATTGTACACCAAGTGTATGTGTATGTGTTGTATGCTAGTGTATGCATATGTATTGTGTTGTGTTGTACACCAGATGTAGGTGTATGTATTATTTTGTGTTGTACACTGGGTGTGGGTGTATGTATTGTGCGGGGTTGTACACCTTTTGTGGATGTACGCTTTGTGAGGTAGATTGTGTGTATGTGTACGTGATTGAAGAGACAGAAAGGAATTGGGTTCTTACCAAGTGTGGCAATCGATCTAGTGTGTGTACAAAAATAAAAAATACAGTAGTAAGGATTGATGAAGGATAAGTATCGATACTTTATTTTAGTTATATTATGCATGTGATCTATGATTTTGACTTATGATGGTTACATGTGATTTATGATTATGGTTTATGATGATTTCATGACCTATGATGGTTATGTTTTGAGATAGGTAGATGCGATATGTTTATGCAGGATGATTTTATCAAACAACTAGATTGACTTGTTGTAACAAAAATTAAACAAGATTACAAGTGTACCTTACTGAGGATCTACCAATTAGGTATGATTTCAAGTTATTTCAATTTATTTAGAATCTAATGGAAATTATGTGCTTGGTACATGAAAGCATGCAATTCCCCATTGGGTGGTTGAAACTGATTACAATAATTAACAACAACAATGAAAAGGAATTGAAACAAGCAGCAGTATGTTGGTAATGCACTTCAGGAGCAGGGTAATCATGGGACACTAGTACCCAATAGTGTCCATTGATTTCCATGAGCATGCTATGGCTGATATGATAGTTGAGGTAAGTATATGCCTTGGTTTTTATATTCTCCGAGGATAAGAATCCTTGCCAAGGGATGGAATACCCATGATGGGGATGCCAGCAGAACTTGGAAGCTGTGTGACTGCACGGAAGGGGGTGACCAAATTTCCTAAGGGACTATGTAGCAGAGAAGGGAAAGATGAGGATGGATTTGGTTTGGTCATTAGCATTTCTAAATGGAACCAGATGCACATTAGGAGTGTGCCCTGGAATAATGAGCCTGTTATCACCAAAAAATGATCTCCTTCCCATTTCTAACTAGGTGGATCAAAATACGCCATGTAAGACCAATTTTACCATAGTAAAATTGCTTTCACTATAGGAAATAATTTGATAAACCATATTTATTAAATTATTTCTAGTTAAAACTAGAAATGCCAAGAGGAATAATTAAATAAATCATTATTTATTTGATTTTCTTCTAGGAATAATTATTAAATCATTATTTAATAAATATTACTTTTAATATTTCACCAGATCATGAGAAATAATTAAATAAATCATTATTTATTTAATTTTTCTCTAGGAATAATTTATTAAATAATTATTTAGTTAATATTCCTTGTCAAATTTGATTAAAACACCCACGAATGATTAAAAAAATAATTATTTGTTTATTATTCCTTAACCAAATCCTTGAAATAATAAATAAATCATTTGTTTGTTTATTATTTCTAGATAAAGGTATTTAACCAATTTAAATATATTTTCTCTCTCCAAAAAATATAATAAAATATTCCAAGTGGTTAAGCTCTAGTTCGAGAGTTACCCAATATTTTGTTATAAATAATATGGGTTTCCATACATTCCTCACCATGATCACTATCATTGTCATTATTATCATCTTTTAGCAATCGAGCTCCCATCTAAGTTCAACACACATTATTCGGGTTTCATACATCAGAGAGAGAGAGGGATCCAATATCGAAGCAACCAGGACAACAAAAGGACCCATCCAATTGACGGGGATCTGTAACCTTCATACAAGTCTCCTTCACCAAGTGTAGTAAAAAAAAAATTCATTTTAAATTGTTTTATCCATGGTTTGGGTTATACATGAGTTTTTATTATTACTGTTTAATGATTTTTTCTGCATAAATCTATTGTTTTGCACGTTTTTTTTTTACTTTCTATTGCATATCTGAAATTTCGAATAGCCACATACGTTGTTAGGGCCATTAGTCAGTTGTGGCTTAAGTGAATAATTTTCAGTACACTTTCTATAAAACTTCACACTAACAAATGATGAATCCACTGGTGTAACTTAGATTCCTTGGTGACCAACATCTTCAACAATCAGGGTTTTTATTCTGCTATTTTTCAGTCTCTTGATGTCTATTTTCATATTTTATTCCCTTATTTAGTTAAAACTCCGAGTTCTGATAATTTTTTGGTGTTTTCTGCAGGTCATAGGTACCATCCGAACAAGGGACGACAAATCTATCTGAGAGATGTTGCTCGAGAATTGAGGGTAGAAAAATTCTTCTTTCAGCCCATAAACTATGTTTTACAGTCTACAATGCCCCTACTGCCTCCTCATTTATGTTTTCCACTGAAAACAGGTCAGAAACAACGTTTTCAGAAATTACCTTAAATTGTTTATGTAATTTTCAGGGTTTTCCAAGAACATTGTTTTAGGTTTTTTGACCACTATCACGTCTTAGGAGTTTGTCTCTTTGAAGTATAAAAAAGCCCCATAGGTTTCTAGTACACTTCCACCTTTTTAAAAAGGGTTCAACTAAATAGTTAGTCTGATATTTTCAATACTTTCAAACATTGTTTCAAGGTCTGATCGATTCTTTTTGCAGACCTTTAAGATAGGTTGTTTTATTATCCAAAAATCCCTCTTGAGTTTTGTTTTTCCTTCCTCCTTAGGGTCCTATTGTTTTCCCTAAGATCTAAATCTTATACCATATATTTTACAACATTTTCCCCTCTGTTTTTTTGTTGTTTTTCTACAACGTTTTCAATAGTATAGATTAATTAGATAGTATAGATTCATTAGATAATTAGATCCTAGTCCTCCACCGAGTCCCTCTTCTGACTCTCGTTCTATTGATTAATTGAGGTCTTCCTCTTATTCGACATCTTCTCAAATTTGCATTGCCACCATGTCAGGCACAAACATAGGTGCATGAAACCAACGTTGTAACCTGGGTCCCAAGTCGGTTAATACCACGAGCCAAACTACTACAACTATGGTCATTGCTACCCCATTGCTTTCCTTTATGGCTGGTTTAAGTCTCCAATATTTTAACTAGTTAATCAATGATCCCATTCTCCATGATGTTGGTTGGACAACTATGTTAACCAAAATTCCTTCTCACATTCCTAAGTTTGAGGGAAATCCAGGAGAAGACCCCATGAATCACGTTTTCTTCTTTCACATGTGATGTTCATCAAACTCTATCAGCAATGACTCCATATGTCTTTGGTTATTCCAATGCAGGCTCATTGGAGATGTTGTAAAGTGGTATGTCGACCAGCCCTATGCCTCTCATTCAACTTTTGTGACTCTTGCTAAAGAGTTTCTATAGTATTTCTCTTTACCTATATGTTACGATACTGGTACCAAATTATTTCCCACATTCCATCAAACTTCTGCCACCCGCATTTTTTACCATGTACAAGAATGATATAGAAGAAGGAGCATGTGTAGAGCTCCTGCATTTGAAGACCATGTCTATATGGATTGGTTTCTTAGAACACTCTTAGCCCCCATAGGTAATGATGTCACAACTCACTTTCTTCAGACTAAGGAATAATATCTCTAGATAGCCTTAACATATGACTTGATTTATAGAGAATGAAGTTATGCATACACTGTTTTATCAGATCCCCCTAGACCTAGTGGTGCCATTCCACTGGGGGCATCTCATTCCGCTAACGCTATCATTGGATCCATTTCACACCCATCACCATATGCTCCTCCTCATGCAAGTTGTGGTCACCCTATGGGGGGGACCAGTTCCTCCAACACTTATCCCCCTCATCCAGGTAACTCGTATCTTGGTCGAAGCACGTCTTATGCATTTTCCCAACCACATCAATAGATGCGAGGCCTAACTATAGCTCGACCTATTTACCCGAATGTTGCCCCATCTACTTATTATCCTTATGCACCACCAAGTGCTCCATCCCTATAGGAATTACTGCCTCAGCTTCCCACACATCCTCAACCTCTGCCACAACAACCAGATCTTCCTCAAGGTTAAGTGTATGCTCAGTAGAGTGCGACCAATCCCCCAATTTGAAGAAATATAATAAGGGGAAAGGAAACCAGAACCATCAACCGCAAGGTAACTAGGGTATCCAAGGTACGTAGCTGAATGCACCCCAGGGGAACCAACCAAATACCACAACCCAACACCAGGGGGATCAGTCCAAACAGAACAAGGCTCTTCATACGAATAAGACTTGTGCATGTTGTGGTGCATATGGCCATTACACACATTATTTTCCCCTTTTACCCCATATACATTAAATGTGGGATGCCCAAGAAGCGTCTCGAGGACATCAACTCATGAAGTCGCTTCCTCGGACCACTGATCCACCTCAAACGAGTGTGCTCACTAATCCTTTCCCTCAACAAGTATACCTCACTTCCCATTCTCCACAAGGTTAGGCCTCTCCTTAACCAAAGAAGTCTAGTCACCCTGATTACTAGATTTTCATGATGAACTCTAACGCGGTCAATATTGCCCAAGTCAGCCTCCAGACTCGGTCCCACTAGCATGACAAGATACCTACTATGTCTGCAGTCGAGCCCCAAACCAAAGTATCCACTGATTCTATCCCAACACCAAATGGTCCCTTACAATTCCCTTAGCCTAAGGCAGAGGTCATACACAAGATCCCCAAGGGGCCATTACATCCTAATGTTACTTCAGCCAAAGCCGCCCAAACATATAACATAGTAGATGATTTGGTGCAGTCTCCTGCCACCATGTCAACGCTGGAATTTATCCCAAAGTAAAGCTATACTATCTACTTTTGGCATTGTGGGCCCTTTATATGACCGCTTGATCGTATTTTATGTTGACAAGTCAGAACATCCTCCTCTCCCCTCATCAGTTGTTTTCCAAATACTAGTCGTTGTAGAAATTATATAACTTATGTGTTATATGTCCAATATTCTCCTGATCTCACACTAAACTTCATGCAAAATACAGAATATATTCCACCATTTATCATTTGCGGAAATTAAATCAATATTGCAATGCACACATGAAACAATAAAAATTCACACACATTAACACAGTTGTTTAACGGGAAATCTTGAAGCTGAAAAACCCAAATATATATATATAATATATGTCATAGAGATCATGTAACAATCCTCATACAAATATGATCATATCAAGCTCTCAGTACAATACAATTTCTACACACTAATCAAGCCTAATCTTGCAAATCCATGCACCGATCTTTGCCACCTACTAGGCTGCCTCTACTGCGAAATTCCTGCTGAAGAATGGCTCTGAATGAGTTCGAATTCCTCCAATATTGACTGTGCAATCCTCATTGGCATCTCCACTGAGTTTTGGATGCAATTAATGCATCACTATAGTCACAACTCATAGTCACACTTGCTCTTTCACCTATCTCTCCACTGGTCTCCACTGAAACTACCATGCACTATAGTTAACTGATGTATCCTTCAGTTGATTAATGAGTTATTATTTAGTGAATTAATTAATTAATTAATTCACACCACTCTCACTAGTGTTTCAATCAGTTATACTAGATACAACTAGCTCAACTGAGTTAAACTGAATACAACTCCACCAACTACTTCTCTAACTCTACCAAACTCTGTCACATGAGTTCTAACTAAAGTCCTCATGCATTAGCTCTAGTAAACCCTCAGGAATAGCGTAATTCCTTCTGTCAGCTGCTGTGCCACATATGTGCACTTAACTAAAGTGCTCCAAGAGAATAAGATAATGTTTAGAGTCCAAATATTATTAAGAGCTAATAATATTCGACATATCTATTTTTAGAAGTCCATCTATTTTTCCAACTTGACCAACCATCCACAAATAGCATCCTGCAACTCATAGAATATGATCGACATGTCTAAAAATATACATAGTCTAAAAATAGACTTTGCGACAAAAATAGCCTGTGGCCCACTTAGTGAAGGTGACTCTTTTCACTAAGCTCATCATCTTGTTGAATCTCAACACTCCCTCTCAACAAGATAGGGATTATCTGCCACCCCGATCCTGTCTCTATGGTATTCGAATTTTCTCCTGGTGAGTGCCTTCATCAAAATATCTGCATCCTGATCCTCCGTAGGAATGTAATAAAGCAACATGATCTTCCGCTGCACAAAATCTATGATATGATGGTACTAGATGTCAATATGTTTAGATCTATCATGAAATAATTGATTAACCGAGAGTTTAATGCAACTCTGATTATCACAATATATCACCATAGGATCTAAGTGAGAACCGAACAAACCAACCAGGATCTTCCTCATCCATATAGCCTCGCATGCAGCCAAACTTGCTGCCATGTACTCGGCCTCTGCTAAAATGAGTGCCATGGATCTTTGTTTCCTGCTGTACCAAGAAACTGCTGTAGATCAAATTCTGAAAATCCCTCCAGATGTGCTCTTTCTATCCATTGGGCTTCTTGCCCAATCTGCATCCGTGAAGCCATGCATCTTCACCTCATCCGACTGTCTGTACCACAATCCATACACAGATGTGCCCATGAGATACCTCAGGACATGCTTGCCTGCCTTCCAAAAGAGCTTGGTAGGCTTAACCATTGCTTGTGAAAGCTAGTTCATAGCATATCATATGTCCAGTCTTGTATTGGCTAAATACATGAGTGAACCAACCAACTATCAATAAACAATGGCATCCAATACCTCTACCGATGTAGCATCCTCTTTCCTCCAACCACTAGGAAGAGGAGTGTCAATAGGCTTGTAGCCTTGCATGTGAAACTTCTCCAGTATCTCCCGAGCATACTTGCTTTGAGACACAAATAGTCCACCTTTCCGCTGCCAAATTTCCAATCCAAGGAAATAATGAAGGAGGCCGAAGTCCTTCATCTCAAACTCCTTTGGAAGATCTGCCTTGTACGAGTGTATCAACAGTTCATCACCCGTTAGTATTAAATCATCTACATAAAGCACAATTATCAAAAGCTTACCATCCACCACAATCTGGTATAGGTTAGGATCCGCCTCACTCTTGGCGAAACCAAGTCCGGTGAAATAACTGTCTATCCATGTGTACCAAACACGGGGTGCTTGTTTTAGCCCATACAATGCTCTTTTGAGCCTGCACACATGCGACTCGTTGCTGAAGATTTCGAATCCTTCAGGATGCTCAATGTACACCTCCTCCTCAATGACTCCGTTGAGGAATGCAGTCTTCACATCCATCTGATGAATGTGCCAACCCATCTGCACTAAGAGAGCAAGGATGGTCCATATGGAGGAATACCTTGCGACAAGTGGAAAGGTTTCTTCATAATCGATCCCCTCGATCTGTGAGAAGCCCTGGGCAAAAAATCTTGCCTTATACTCCTCAACGCTCCCGTTAGTAGCTTGCTTCACTTTGTAGATCCATCTCGAACCTACCACTGATTTCCCTTTCGGCCTTGGGACAATCTCCCATACACTATTTCTGACAATCGAATCATACTCTTCCACCATGGCATCTACCCATGTGGGATCCTCCACAGCTTCCTCGAAAGAGGATGGCTCCGTCATGATGCACTTTCTCATCAGAGCCATGTATCCAGTAAATCGGTCAGGTGACTGTCTCTGTCTACGCTATGATGTAGGTTCTCCTACATTTTGCGCTGCATCAAGATTCAGTCGCTTAGCTTCTGTAGTGCGCTCCCACCCTCTGATGTTTGGCACTGCATGAGTGGTTTCTTCCACTCCATGAACCTCCTCTTGTGGCTGATCCACATCTTGAGGCTTATCTTTAGGAACAAGTATCTCCTCCTCTGCATGCAAGTGTAGCTCCCTCTCAAGTGACAACTTCATGGCTTTCTCCTCATGAAATTTGATATCCCGTCGCACAACAGTCATTCGACTATCTGGAAACTACACACGATAATTGTGGGGTGTTTCTATGTACCCCAAAAATATCCCAACCTCTGCAGTCAGCTCCAGCTTATTCTTGGCATCCTTCGTCACATGAATGTAAACAGGTGAGCCAAAAATCTTCAAATGAGAAATATCAGGCTTCTTACTAGAAAACGCCTCTTCGGGTGTACTCATGCCAAGTACTCTATGTGGATAACATTTTTGCACATAAACCGTAGTTTTACATGCTTCAGCCCACAAGTGTATGGGAAGGCCCTGATCATGCAACATCGTCTGTGCAACACCCACGATCATTCTGTTCTTTCTCTCTGCGACCCCATTCTGCTGTGGGTTATGAGGCGCTATGAGTTCTCTTCGAATTCCTTCTTTGCTGCAGAAGTCTTTGAATTCACCAGAGATGTATTCACCACCATTATCGCTCCTTAGAGCTTTCACTGGCTTCCCGAATCTTTTCTTTCTCAACTGCCTTAAACTCACAAGTCCTTTGAGTATCCTGCTCTCTGTCTTCTTTCCTACAAGAAGATCCAACACTTACGAGAAAAGTCATAAAAAAATATCACATAATACTTGTGCTTTACTATTGAAGCAATCGAGAAAGGTCCACACATGTCTGTGTGAATTCTCTCAAGGATCGTCGTGGCGTGACTATCCTTCTCATGAAAAGTGTTCTTCACAAATTTTCCAAAGTACATCCCTTGCACTGATCTGACTGCGCAAGTGTACCCTTGGGAAGCCCGGTAGAAATCTGCCGCAAAATTTTCAAAGTGCCATGGTGAAGATGGCCCAATCTCCTGTGCCAAAATTCGCCCTCATCCTGGCTCACCAATCCCTCTGATTTGCCTGCCATTTCTACGCAGCCATCTACCTACAATTGATAAAGATTCTTAACTCGAATCCCTATCCTCCTGGTTTGACCAGTTGTTTTATGCCAAAGGAAAGCTTTTCCCTCACTAAAAACAACATCATAACCCTTGTCTTCCAACATTGCCACAGAGATCAGATTCTTCTTCAATCCTGGAACATGCATGACATCATTCAAGATGAAAGGTTTACCAGACTCCCTCTCAAAGGAAATGGTCTCGATACTAGTCACACTGTATCTACCATCATCGCCCATCTCGATGTGAACTCCAAGATCCTTTTCATCTAGATCACTAAACAAATCTTTGTCTTCGGTCATATGGAAAGACACACCACTGTCAGGAAACCACACCGATCCCATCACACTTGAAACCAAGGATGCGATCAAAGAAAAATCCAGCTCAAAATGTGAGGCTAAGGCCTCTCCAACCAGATCCAAATGTACCCCAATTATTCTTCTTCTTCTCGTGGACAATTAGTGGCAAAATGCTCATGCCGGTGATAGGTGAGCACTTTTCACCTTGGACAAGTCCCCGGCTTACCTTTCACACCCAGATTGAGAAGGATGTTTCTTCCCCTTCCCTTTCCTTGCTTTGGAAGCCAAAGCGCAATTCTCTTCATCTTCATTCTTCGATGAAGATCCATCCCTGGTACCCCGCCTTATCTCCTCCTGCACAAGATCCGACCAAAGTCTCTCCCATCTCGGCAGTTTCTCCGGTCCATTGACAGAGTCTTCGTAGCTATGCCAACTCTTAGAAAGCCCAAGGAGAGCCAAGCTCACCAAGTCTTCTTCATCAATAGTAACCACCACACTTCCTAGTTCATCCTTGCAGTGGAAAAAATTCGTGAGGTATTTTGGAATACTGTCGCCTTTCTCCATTTTTATTTTCCCGAGCTTGTCTTTAAGCGCCAACTTCCTCTGGTCACTTCTGCTTTGGAACAAGTCTGTTAAAGCCTTCCACATTAATAATGGAGTGGCTTTCCCATGAAGGCTAGACACAATATAGTCCTTCACACATTCCAACAGAATCCTCCTCGTATTTGTAGTCTTCTTTTTCCATGCATCAAGTAATGCAGCATCGCTAGATCCCGGCTTAGGAACATCGCTATTGATGAACTCCTTCAGCCCATTATCCTCCAAAGACCGCCACATCCTATCCTTCCATGCAATATAATTCGAGCTCCCATCAAGGGCATACCCAATCGCAATCTCGTTGAAAGACATTTCCCCCAATAAATGCTCAACTTCGACAGCAAGAAAACACTGCAGCAAATTCAAATTCCACCAGCACAAAACTCAACTGCTTCAATAATTGCAATCTGCTCCAATGATCAACTTCTCCGATACCATGTAGAAATTATATAACTTATGTGCTATATATCCAATATTCTCCTGATCTCACACTATTTTAACTTCATGCAAAATATATAATCTATTCCACCATTGATCATTTGTGGAAATTAAATCAAGATTGCAATGCACACATGAAACAATAAAAATTCACACATATGAACACAGTTGTTTAACGGGAAAGCCTGAAGTTGAAAACCCCAACTAGTCAGGTAAGACATAATATTGATAGATCATGTAACAACCTCTCATACAAGCCATTGATCATATGAAGCCTCGATAAATGTACAATTATACAATACTTAATCAAGCCCGATCTTGCAAATCCATGCACCGATCTTGCCACCTAGAATGCCCGCCTCTCTAACGCAAAATCCCTAATCAAGAATGGCTCAATGAGTTCAAATTCCTCTTCCAAGATTAATCGCAGACAATCTCATTGGTATCTCCACCTGAAAGTAAGTTGACGCAATCAATGCATCACTATAGTCACAACTCATAGTCACACTTGCTCTTTCACCTACCTCTCCACTGGTCTCCACTGAAACTGTCGTGCACTGTAGTTAACTGATGTATTCTTCAGTTGATTGATGAGTTATTATTTAGTGAATTAATTAACTAATTAATTCACTCCACTCTCACTAGTGTATCAATCAGCTAGACTAGATACAACTAGCTCAACTGAGTCTAACTGAGTTAAACTAAATACAACTCCACCAACTACTTCTCCAACTCCACCAAACTCTGTCACATGAGTTCTAACTGAATTCCTCCATGAAATAGCTCCAGTAAACCCTTAGGAATAGCGTAATTCCTTCTGTCAACTATCGTGCCACATCTATGCACTTAACTGAAGTGCTCCAAGAGAATAAGATAATGCTTAGAGTCCAAATAGTATTAAGAGCTAATAATATTCGACATATCTATTTTTAGACTGGCAATCTAAGAATAGATTCTGCCCAATATGTCTAAAAATAGAAGTCCATATATTTTTCCAACTTGACCAACCATCCACAAATAGCATCCTGCAACTCACAGAATATGATCGACATTTCTAAAAATAGACATAATCTAAAAATAGACTTTGCGCCAAAAATAGCCTGTGGGCCCACTTAGTGAAGGCAACTCTTTTCACTAAGCTCATCATGTTGTTGAATCTCAATAGTCGTCATTCAAAATGCCATTGTCTAGCAATGTATTATAGACAAAGGTGCCTCCACATGTGTGATGAAAGCCAGTGTTTGGAAGAAACTCGGGTCGCCCGATCTATCCCCATCCGTTATCACTTTACGTGCTTGGTAAAATCACCATTCATAGCCCCTTGGCATGTATCAAAATTGTCCTATCACAGTTGCTGGCAAGACTATTTGTATTGACATAGAAGTCATTAATGACCCCCTGGATTACAATATTATTTTGGGTTGTATCTATACCTATCCAATACAGTAAGTTGTTGCATCTGCGGTTCACCGTAAGATGTGCTTCCCCAACAATGGAAATATCATCACCATAAATCTATTGACATATTACGATCCAAAGTCTCATACATCACCCCAGTCTACCATCTCATTGATGATCGAAAATAAACTTGTCTCGCCTCTCACCAATGTCTCTCCAAGAGTCTATAAGGATTCCACATTTCTCGGGGCATACTATGGTCCACCTCCTACCCCTTTTGAGCCCAGCTCGTCGAGTGTTTGCATGTTTCAAGCATCACAAGCTACTCACAAGTGGTCCAATACACCCATTCAACAAAAAGCACCCCTAGAACCTAATTTTTTTCACTTGACCCAACCATCAGGATAAACTCCTGAGGGACCTCCTACTTATGTTAGTGTCTCTCCTCCTCCTTTTCAACTAGAAATTATTTCACTAGGTATTAACCGTCCATGAGTCGTTATGCCAGGTAATTATCTTGGAGGTAAAATACCATTTTTATTTCCTCCACACTTATTCTTTTTTGTTCCTTTCACGACTACGTTGATTTTACCACATATGACCCTTGGGATCCCAGTCTGGTACATTGATCCCCCAGAAACACTCCACCAGATTAACTTAAACCATATACTACTTTGACCCCGGTCCAACTGGTTTCTATGATCCCTTCCTTTTATTTAGTTCTACAACAACCTCGACATAAGCCCACTTCTCTTAAGAAAGTATCTGGTGAGAGGGGCAAAGCCAAAATGAATGACCCCAAGGACAAGGCTCCCCAAACAACTCCGGCCCCACCTAAGCCTTTGAAGCCTACCACATCGTGTGCTTTGTGTGATGTTTTTGGACATACCACCAATAACTATCTTGAACTCCCTTGTCTCAAACATGTGGTTATCAATATGTTTCCTGACACAAACATTTTGGAATTCCATGTCGAATTACTTGAACCTGTTAGGAAAAATAAGTTGTTACATACAAATAACCTATCTGATTTGTGTGATAAATATGTGCTTTGTATCTATGATTTTTACGATACCCTTCAGGTGCTTCGTGAAATAGAGGTCACCTTTAGTAAATCATATTATGCTCTACCTGTGAATTTTGGCTCCACCACTACCCCAGAACAAGAGGAATATAACACACCCATTGTGATACCTCCCCTCAATGTCGAGATGATAGAAACTATTGTGGTTATTCTCTACCTGTTCTAATCCATGAGATCCCTGAATGAGAACCCCCCTAGAGCTCCCTCTAGTGCTTCTGTCGAACCTCCCTTGTCAAACACCTTAGTCTCAACACTGGTAGATGTTTCATCTACTAGCTCTTCGTATACCCCTCCTCACGATGCGTATGTGAACCATATCTCTCATGATGACGTGTCAGGTAGCTCCGCTGCATCATGTGGTCTCCCTTCATCCAATTATTCCATATTCCATTCAGATGAACACGTTATGGAAGCCATGAACACCCATGATTTTCCATAGGATGATATGTAGCATCATGGTTACTTCCATCCACAACAAACCCATGACCTATATGTTGTGGAGTCTAAAGACCTCATTCATGGTGAAGTCGATTGGTTTATAAATCCCAATATTGTGCTAGTTTCTTTCGAAGAAGGAAGCATGGCCAATATCTCTCCTGCCATTAAGATCAACATTTCAAATAAACCAGGGATCGAAGAAAAAATTACCTTGGGGGCATAGTGCAACCCGATTTTTTTTTTCTCACACCATTATATTCAAGGAATTCCGTGATGTTTTCGCCTAGTCCTATTCTGAAATTCCCAGACTTGATCTTGCAATTGTTGAACACCATATCGACACATTGCTCTATCCCTTTCTTGTCCTTCAAAATTCAAGAGCCATTAATCCTTCCAGACGTGAGCCCATTAAAGCAAATATAGATATGTTAAAGTAGGATGGAATTATCTATACCATTGAATACACCACACACATGTCAAATCTTGTTCCCATTCTAAAAAAAAATGTACCAGATGTGTCTACGCTAAATTTCGCGACCTAAAGAAAGCTTGTCCCAAATAAAACTTCCCCACACCGTTTATTGACCAAATCATTAATGAGAGTGTGGGGCATGAGATCTGTTCCTTTATGGATGGCTTCTCTGGATATAACGAGATAACTATCCATTGTGCTAATCAACTTAAAACTACATTCATTAGTCCATGGGGAAATTTTGCCTATCGAGGCATGCCTTTCAATTTAAAAAATGTTGAGGCAATATTTCAATGGGGAATGTCTTATTTCTTCCATAACCTGGATCATATTATCCTTGCATACCTTGAAAATATCACCACTCGATCTAGGCTTCGAGCACAAGAAATTCATGATTTTCGTACCATTTTTCTCTGATGTTGCAAGTATAATATCCTCGTTAACCTGCTTAAATGTGTCTTTTTTGTTCCTTTAATTCATATTTTGGGCTTCATCGTGACCAAATATGGTATAAAGCTTTATCCTCTCAAACTTCAATCCATTTTTAAACTCTCGACTCCTCGTACCATGCACAAGTTACAAATACTTCAAGGTAAGGCCAACTTCCTTCATCAGTTCGTACCTCACTATGCCACCACTGTGCATAGAGTTCTAAGAATCCTTTGATATCAAATTCCTTTTTTTTTGGGATGATTATGCTCAAGAGTATTTGAATTCCCTGAAACATGATCTCACTTCCGCTCCCTTGATTAGTGCACCTAACTTTGACAGGGAATTCATCTTATATATCTCAACTTCTACCTAATCGGTAGCCTAGGTTCTCATCCAGGGGATTGAGCATGTCATCTATTATGTCATTGAAAACCTCATTGGTCACCCTATGTCCTATTCTCATGAAGAGAAGTTGGCGCTGGCTGTGGTGTTCTCCATAAAAAAACTTCATCATTATATCCTTACGCATACCACCAAGGTCATGATCAATTCCAACCCAATGGATTTCCTGTTAAGTTGATGGATCATTAATGGGAAATATGGCCATTGGATTGTTATGCTATAGGAATTAGATCTTGAATTCATCACATGAAAGAGTAAGAAAGGTTTGGCCCTTGCTGAATTTATTTCCAAATTGCCTACTAGTGCGCGCGATCTGCCAGTTAATGATTATTTTCCCGATGAACATATATTTCCCATCACTTCGGATGATCCTTGGTATGGTGACATCCTTACATATTGGCGAACGAGATGTTTTCCCCTCATCTTAACTATGATTATTGACGATGTATATGACATCGAGCCCCTCGCTACCTCCTCATCGGTGATGATCTCTATCATCGCGGTGTCGATACTGTCCTCTGTCGTTGTCTCACTCGTGCCGAAGCTGAGAAATTCCTTAATGCTTATCACAGTGGCGCTTGTGGTGGTCACCTCTTCGGTATGGCCGCTACCCAGAAAATCATGCGCACTGGTTATTTTGGCATTCTATCTTTGGCGATTGCATTGAGGTAGTAAAAAATTGTCCCAATTGCGAACAATCTTCCCCAAATACAAGAGCTACACCTGCTCCCCTCCATCCTATCATCTCAGCCAATCCTTTCTATAAATGGGCCATTGAATTTATGGAGTGTTGACCCCCATATGCTAATAACCACAACTATATTATTGTGGACGTCAACTATTTCAGGAAATGGATTTAGGCTATGTGAACGTTCAATAAAACTATGGCTACCACGACCCTCTTTTTCATTAACCATGTTATCACTCAATTCAGGGTTCGTAAAAAATTGGTTTTTGACCACGACCAACACTTTGAAGATGATATATGGCACGAACTATCGTCCCCGTTGGGATTTGAGCACCAATATTCATTGTCTTATTATCCCCAACGTAATGGACAAGTTGAAGTGGTCAATAAAATACTTAAAAACATTCTTCAGTGGACGGTGAATAAGCACAAAACTAATTGCCACCTTATGCTCTTCCCAACTTTGTGGGCCTATAGAACCTCGGTTAAAACTGCCACTGGGTTTACTCCTTTACACCTTGTTTTTGGAAAGGAGGTCGTCCTACCGATCGAGTGTGAAATCCCCTCCCTTCACCTTTCCATCGAAATCCTACCATGCACACAACCTTTAGAACAACGACTTATCATGCTTGAGCATGACAATGAAGACCGTTGTGTTTCATTACAAAAAACTGAAGCGACAAAAAGTGCGCCAAAGCCCAGTATGACCGAAAAGTCTGCCCTCGTACCTTTCATGAAGGTGACCTTGTTCTTGTGTATGACCAAGCTCTCAATGTCTTGGGGCATGGGAAATTTGAACCATTATGGTTAGGAACTTACATCATTCATAAGGATTTGGGCAAGGGAGAACATGTTTTAGATGATTTTGATGGCCAAATCCTTCCTAACCTTCGTAATGCACTCTACCTCACGAAACTTTACCCATATAATTTCCTATTGAAATGCATGTATATGTTTATGTTATGAATTTAGCTAGACTGCATTCACCCCCATCATCTCATTTGTTTTCTTCTTGCATCTTTCAAATGGATCCATGATCCACATTGTATATCGGTTATGTCGATGGTGCGAGTCACTTCTCCAACAATATAGCCTCGACATCTTGGGCCATTTTTACCCCTTTTCATTCTTTAGTTAACTCGAACAATGTCTGCATCAGATCTACCACAAATAACCAGGGTGAATATGATGTTGTAATAGGCTTATTAGCTGATGCCCTTCATCACCGCATCCTTTACCTTCATGTTCATCTAGATTCCTTGCTACTTTTCATGCAATTAAATGGTGTTTATCATGTGCATAATCATGTCCTATTTAGAAAGTATCTACGAGTTAAGATTTTGGCATGTGAATTTGAATCCATTATATTCAGTCATTTTCCTAGAGCCAAAAATAAATACGTAGATACCATTGACAATAAAATTCTAGATTGCCATTTATCACATTCATATAAAAAAATAAAACCATAACTTAAAAAAATGGTGAACCATAATAATTGTATGAAAATATGCATAACCATATTATGTCTCATCACATAAAAGACATAAGTGTTTGGATTCCACTACTCTAAATACATCCGACATGCCGATAGAATGTTACATAACAAAAAATTAGAACCATATGTCTATATCCCTAATCAATATATATAGTCTCCTAAGCCAATGGCTCCATACTACAAGCTCATAAAATCTCGAACGCCTTGACTAGCCATCGCCATGTGCCACATGATACCTTGCCTCTCTAAGGAAAGACTAGTGCACTCATCTGTATACTGATCTTATAGCTCATGCCATCCATGCTCCAAGACCCCAGTCTGTACCACATCACATCTACGATGGAGGTCCTCCAATAGAGCATCATTGCTTGGTCTCTGCTGTGATGTCAGTCCACCCTAATTTGCAGCCCCAGGTGTTGCGACTCGTCCTGCATATATTTTCGGTTTTACCAGTGCCATATATGCATACCATAATTTTAAGAATTAGTACTACATACACATTCTAAAACCTTTACATGCAACAAAAATAACTACTTTCACTCACCATCTGGACCCCATGCTCGTCCCTACAGAAGTGGAAAGTCAGGATCACCCTGAAATTTCATACCACTATATGGATATTCATCTATGTAGAGCGGCATATGATCCCAATGAGAAAACATCTCCTGTAAAAACACTCTTCCAACTCCCCCTCCTCCACCTCATTGAGGTATCTAATCCAAGCACCGCATCCTAGGCTCCTATGGGCCCCCATCCAGGATCTGCAAATGTGGACGGATGGTAGGGATCTTCTAAAAGAAGAAGAAACATAAAACTATCCCAAATGAACAGTTCTCATTGAATCATCACTTGCATAGAATTAAATTTCATTTAAACGATGACAGAATCATCTGTGCCCTCCCATAGTAGGTCCCTCTCAAAACAATCTCTACCAACATCATGTGCCCTCCGGTGATGTGATGAAAAGCATAGCTACCCAAGATCCGCACCAGTGGTTTGGCTACAAACCTTGTCTCTGACCATTCCAATTCATTAATCATGATGGTCATTCCTTTTGTGTGAACCCCAGGTCGAAAATGGTTGTCCAAAAACACTCCTATCTACCTCCCACGAGGCAGTATTGGATGTATGTCCCCTACCACCCCCAGGGGGAAATCTAGTCAAAAAATAGACACCTTGGATCATGATCTCAATCTTGTTCCCTTACACTTCAAAGGCCTCCTTTTATGGAATCCCAGTAGCTCACAATCCTCAATAATAAGGGCTCACCTACCCTCATTAGTGGGTTCTACAACAACTTGAGAACCCCATAACGAGCCAATGCTCCTCTCACTGCCTAATTCCCTTCAATCTTAGTCTGAAGAGGGTCCAATTCTCTTTTATGATAGTTAATATTTATCTCTACCATACTTGCAAGCACCGTACTATTTTTTCAGTTCAAAGATAAAGAAAACCATCAAACAAACTTATTCTCAGCTCTCACTAGGCCCGCAGACCAATCCACCTCTCGAGTCCAAAACACAGTTTCTTCTTTCAGAAATGTGTGAATGCAATTCTTGGAACCACATCTACATTCCAAAATGTAGAAAAGGGCCAAAAAAATACATTCCAACTGTGAGGATGAGCAACGGTCTCCCAAAAATAGCCGAGACCCTAATTTGAAAATGTAAACAAATGGAAATGCAGAGTAAGGTTAGGCTACCTACCTCCAACTGACAGATCTTTATTCTCATAGTCGGTTTTTCTGCTATGATATCCAAAAGCTTTAGGGCCTCCTCCTCCTCTCCAAATTCACCAAAGCTCACTTAGCAAATTAATTAAAATTAGAGGAAAAAAACCCTTTTATAGGAAAACCCTAGTTTTTATTTCCCCCATTGTCACCAAACCATAGCTCCGTCTAATGAACCATCAATATCGTTAGAAATCTATAACCATGTTATATAATGGTTTTTTATTTGTTTTTGGTAATTTAACACTTCACTCGGAAGCCATTTTTTCCATGAAGTTTCACATTGCTGCGAATTCAAGCCGAATTTCTTCATATGAGCCACCTGTACTTCAGTACCACTTTACCTTCATACTTGTCATCTCATGTGTCGATTTTCATCATGAGTAACCCTTACTTACTCATGTTCTTATGGTCCCCCTGGGCCTATCTTATGTGGCAACATCATCAAGTCACCCTTGTTCAGAGCATCCAAGATGAGTCATCCTTGCATTTATGGAGTCTGTCTCAAGTCCCATTATGTCCTGTTATAGTATTCCATCCATATTTTCATAATTTTCATCCCATGTTGCCAATTTTTGGCCTCCAAATATCCTGACCATCATCATCCCCTCCGGAATCGAGCTAGTCACTTCTAGGTCAACCATGCATTTTATGCCACTACAAGGAAAATACCCTCTAGCAGATGTTTTTAAGGAAAACCTTACAAAAATACCCCATATATCCATTTCTAGCAGAGGTTACTAGAGGAGGTTGGTGGTCGGAGGTTTTTGTGGATGTTTTTCATCCAGTGCGCTTATCATTGTAAACCGCACTTTTGTGTTCAACTAGAGAAAGCACCGGTGTGCACAAATATTGGCATGCCAGACACCATGTGCTCCATACACACCCTCCCAGTGTGTCGTATTACTCTAGCAAACTAGTGCTTTACAACTCTTCCGCAATGGTGTCTCATAAAAAAGCACGCCAAAATAGAAACCACCCAGTGTGGTATTAAGAAACCACACTGGTGCGCTGATAAAACACCGTGCACCGGAACAGGGTTAAATAAAAAAAAATTACGGCCAAAAAATCGCATTTTTCACTTTTCTTAGTGCTCCAGAGCTTTCAAGCACCAGTGCAATTTATCCTTTTCTGAGCTGCCCTGACATCGGTGCTCCCATTGCACCCATTGCATGCACTGCTGCTGTGCATTGCCCACCAATCTCCAGCTTGAATTTTTCAAAACGGTGGGAAAATTTCTTTTGCAAATTCTACAGCCAGTATGCCTCCTTGATGGCCATTCCATAATTAAGCCTTTTAGCGGATTATAATTTCAAAAAACTTTAAAATTAACCATTTAAAAGAAAAATAATAATTTTTCGTGCAATGCGCTCGAGCAATTCGGCTTGCACTGGTTTGCGGTGCTGCCTATAAATTTACAAGCTGCACCGCAACTAGTGCTAATGGTATCCACACTAGTTCTGGGGTGGTACCAAAAGGTGCACTGTGTTATTTTAAATTTTTTAAAAAAGTGCAGTGCGATTGTTTACCTGGCTGTACCGTCGACCATGTGGAATAGCGTCAACGTGGTGCATTGACTGAAATATACGCCTTGGGGTGGGTAATGTTGTCAGTGTACCACTTTCCACATTTTTAAAACGTCAACGGTGCGACCTAGTAAAGTGGTGCTAAGGGTATCCGCACCGGGGCGGCGGAAGTAGTAAAGGTGCACCATGTTATTTTAAAATTTTTAAAAAAGTGCAGTGCAGTCAGTTACCAGGCTACACCATTGACCTACTGGAATAGCGGCAACGTGGTGTGTTGACTAAAATATCTGCCCGAGGACAAGTATTTTTTTCAGCGCATTGCATTCCGTATTTTGACAGGGTCAATGGTGCAGCCTGGTAAAATACCGCACTATTGACTATTGAATGATGGTAGGAGGTCGGTCCGCTGACTTAACTATATGCCTTGGGGTGTAGAGTTTAGTCAGCACACCGCACTCCTAACACCGACATAGTCAACGGTGCGCTGTAAATTTTTAGGAGCACCACCTCCGGTGCGGTGAATATTATCTAGTGCACCATCGCCAATGCGCTCCATAAAAAGACGCATCGAGACCAGTGCATGAATTTTTTTTTTGGCACACCGACTGTTTTTTTTTGTTGTTTTTCCAAAAAAAAATCTATATGTATATTTCTAAATACATGTCTCATTTAATAAAAAAATTGTATTTAATATGTCACTCATTCAAAGATGTGAAAGGAGAGAAGAGGAGGAGCAACAAAAACAACAGGCGGACCAGTATAACATGGTTTTCCTGTGGGAGGCATGAGAGAGGGAGATAGATGCGTACCCTCACCCTATTAGAGTAGCTACCCAGGGGCTCCTAAGGAAGGTAGGCCTCCTTATGTTCTATGAGGAGGCTCAACCCTAAAGGGGCATGTTTTTTTTTGAGACATCTTATCCGTAGGTGGAATGCCCACCCATAGGATTTTCGGGTTGGTCGTAACCAGTGGTACATGCCCACTAAGGAGGATATATATTTCATTACAGGGCTATCGAGGAGAGGGGTGGATTTTCCCTCGTTCCCAGAGGTTCCAACTGGCTATGTAGTAGGGAGTCAGTTAGTGTAATCCTATAGATACATTGGAGTAGATGTATTGTCTCCTTCAGATTTTCAGGTCGTTGGAGGTAATTTACATATTGGTGCATTTGGTAGTGAGGAGGTGAGGTGCCTCTCACTTATCATTTCGACCATTTCACACAACACCAGTGACGGACAACACATTAGTTGCTCGCTTCTATATTATGTTGATTCTTTAGTACAACAACTACAACTTTTCAGGTGGTCTGCCATTTTTTTGTGGTAGTTCTGTACAACCTTAGATAGATGTCATGCTCATGCACAAGGGGGGCGGGGGAGGTAAAATTCCCTTTTGCTTTAGATCTTTTTATTTTTATTTTTTGAAAGGTTTCCAGAGATGAGGCCTACTTTTGTTTGGCAGCCTTGTAGGCCAATGTTCGAGGCATAGATGCACATGTGGGGGCAGATGATGTCCAAGAGGGGCGAGATTGTGGTTCCAACGAGGATATCAAATGATGCACTAGAGTTGCTAGCTAGTGTTGATGAGCATCCCTTCATTATGGTCCCTTGTCCTTATGCGGGTTTGGATTGGCGAGGGTGTACCAACATCCTCTTCATAGCTGATGAGCCACCGAATGATAGAGGTAATATTACTATTTTATTTAAATTTATGCTAAAATATTCTTTAACTTGTTTTTATTAATATGTGTAATGAAATTATCTAATTATTGTTGTGTACTTGTATATATTTTGAAGACATTGGGTCTTTTGATGGTGAGGACATGCCGATACAACCACATGATCCAGGTGTGGATATTGATGATGATGAGGGCATGTCAGATGTTGAGTACATAAGGAGGCCGGTGCAGAGAGATCTACTCCTACTAGTGCACCGGTACTGCCTTTTATTAGGCGCAACCGGCTTGATAGCAGATACAGGATGGAGTTGGGCGACCAACTCACTGCATTGATTGTTGAGGCGGGCATCAGGCCTGCTAATATGAGAAACATACAGGATGATGGTAGGCTGTTACATATGTGGAGTGGTATATTGTGTGACATGTACAACCTGATGTAGCATGTTGTAGGAGCTATGACCTTAGATACGCGGCTGAGGAGGAACATTGCACGTTATAGGCGTGGTCAAGACGCAGCACATGATCGTCAGTCTGCAAGTAGTGACTCATCATCTGATGATTGTTCACCTCGCGCCGCACTAGATGAGAAACCTCCACTAGCATCGAGCAACAGTCATCATGGAGACCAGGCTGGACCATCGACGGCCATGTCCAGTCAGTAGCCTATAGCATCCAGGAGTACTCATGATCACGAGCAGGCTAGACTATCGACCGTTGAGGCTGCACCATTGACTGAGCAGACCTCTACTAGTACTGCTATTGATGATGTACAACTAGATGATCCATGACATTTATATTACAGTTGTATATTCTATACAGTATTCAGTTATATATATATATATATATATGGTCCATGTATTTTATGTTCATGTTGCAGTTGTACTTAATTTACATGTTGGTGATCATCATGATGTGTATATTTCTAGCTCATGTATGATATGTACTTCATTTAATGTGCAGCTTGCAGATTGATGTGTATGTGATAGCAATTATTTCACATGGGATGCATATTTGATGTTTGTGTTGTGATGATGTTAATATATAATGTTAATTGTGTTTTGTTAGATGATCATGATCACGATGATGTTAGCGATTTTGAATGTGTTTTTTCTTTAAATATGATGTTGGTGTGGTGGTTATCATGAACGTGATGTTTATTAATTAATTTAATATTAAATGATCATGATATTGTAAAATTGTAATATTTTTAATTCTAAATGTATGTAAAATTCTAAAATTGTAATTGTAATGGTATATATGTAAATTTATAAAATTGTAATTGTAATTGTAATTCTAATTCTATATAAAATATTTGTAAAATTTTAATTGTAATTGTATGTGAAATTGTAAAATTGTAATTGTAATTGTAATTCTAATTATAATTTTAATTGTAATTGCATGTAGAATATTTTTATTTTTATTTTGTATTAATGTGAAATTTTAATTGTATTAATGTGAAATGATTTTATTAAAATTTCTAAATTTCTAAATTTGTAAAATTTTAAATAATTGTAAAATAATAAATTAGAATAATATGAATTATTGTAACATAATAATGTTTATAAAATAATGCAAATAAATTCATGTACTTTAGAATTATCATTATTTTATTATGATCTTAAATACAATAAAATAACTAATTTATACAGTACACCATTGTTTTTGAGATCAACATAATTGCAAATTATGAAGTGAAATATTGATTTTAACATTAACACAATGAAAATTACCAATTAATTCAAGATAGATATTATAATGTTTCGAAAAATCCATCTTAAAAAGTATAGATATTGTTGAAATAACACGTGTACAATATCACTCTCGGTTCTCATGATCACCCTCATTATCTTCCAGCTCGCATGGCATGATAACACTATTGTTCTAAAAAATATTTTTTGATCTAGGGTCATGTGTCAATACGAACCACGAATCCCTATCCAACACATCTGGGTAAAAAAACACCTGGTTGCAGTGTTTGGGGAAAACATAGGGCTCCTTAGCTTCATCCCACATCTTTCTAGAGTTGATACATATCAACCTACTATCACGATGTTCCTTTACATTATTCTGATCAAAGATGTCCCACCACTTGCACCTAAAAATAGCACATTGGAAAGAAGAGAAATCCACATCAATGATCTCTTGTATCTTTTCGACGTAACCTAACGTCCCTCATACTAGGTTTTTATCACAGTAGCTAGATTGACTAGATTGATCGAACTCAACTTCCACTCCATAGTCTTATGTGATGTTTCTAGCATCGGAATTTTCTGTGCAAAAATGGTGTCCATATGCCCACTTAGATGGGAACAAATGCACCTATTATAAAGAAGTTAAAAAAAATCATAGTGTCATGTGTCTTATAAAAACCCAACAGTTAAAATATGAAATATAGATGTCTTATAAGTTTCAAATTTACATATAAATTAAAAATATTATTATCGAGTTGCTGCACCCAATCCCTACATTTAGCGCATCCTCTTCAACACGCAGGTAACAACCGGTGCACCGTATTTCTCTCTAACTTGGTCAGCAACCCAACTGTTGGGGCATATTTTCTTTTAAATGATCGGGATAAGGCACACTTCTACCATTCAACTGTATGAATTCTTTCCTGTCACTATCCAATTTCATCCTCTTTTGTTCGTACAATGCGACCCACGGTTATGTCGCTTCAGAATTGTAAACAACGAATTTATTGGTTGCTTCAATTTCTGCATTCGCTAATGAAATCAAACCGACATTATATAGTAATTAGAGATCAAAATATACATTATATCGAAGTTCAACATGGATATTAAATGTCTGTAAATTTGAAAAATTATAAGTCACTTACTCTTTATCAAGCACTTTTTTGCACTCATTTGGAGCAATTCCCCTTCTCTTTTGTCTTCATCCCTTTCATCATCCCAAATCACCGTACTTGGTCTGTTGTCAATCTTCTTGATGTAATCACTAGCATATTGGAAAGACTCATACGATATGTACCCCTCTTCCATAGGCCCCTTGGTTTTTTCCCATTGTCGAACAAAACCTTTCAATTTCTTCATGTACCTCTTTAAGAAGAACTTCCAATGACAAGAAACCACCCCAAATAATTCAACCTCATCTACTAGGTGGATTAGAAGATGAACATGTAAGTCCATGAAACTCGTTGGTAGTTCCTTCTCAAACATACAAAAAATATCAACTATCTCTTGACGCCACCATGGAATGCTAACCACATGAATCTCCTTTTACGTGATCCAACATACAAATGCAAATAATTTAGATATGGCACATCCTAGGTCTTGAGGGAATTGATGTTTCACACACCCACGCACGAACAAAGGATAATGACACCGCAATGTTATAAACACGTGCAATAATATACAAAATTAGTTATGTTTCATGATCCCCACATGGGATAAAATTTATTAATATAAAAAATAATAAAATCATGCTTTTTACATTATATGTACTCTTAGAATATTCAAATGGTCATGCGATTTCAACCCTAAAAAATGGTCATCCATGGTGAAGTAGCGCCGTAGTGAAGACTCGTATGAAGTTGGAACCCTTACACCCATTATAACTTCCTTTGCCAAAGATATATCATATAATTTTTAAAATCCATGGGACATCACGTTCTTTGGAAAACCATGTACTAGAGGGACCAACGCCTGCCTCTGATCCCATACTTTCTAATAGTCTTGGCCAATGTTTCTTTTTAGTTTTTGAAGTAATAAGATCTTTCCTAACAGCCAATGTGTCACTTTTTTTCGATGACATGTGCCTCCATAAAGAAGATGAAACATTTTTAAATATATACATGGGATCTAATAAGTATATAACCTTAAGATGCTCCCAATATGGGAGGTTATAAAATATAGATTTCAGTTTCATCCTAATGGGAAATTTCTCAACATAGGTGTCAAAGAATTCTGGATCATAGAACATAGGCCTTTGGGTTCTCTCTCGTTTACCATTGAAAGTAGATGCTACTCTTCTGTAAGGGTGTTCTTCTAGGAGGAATACCCTGGAGCAATCATACACTGGATTTCGTAGGTCCTTGGACCATCTAGCTTTTAGAGAAGTTCTGCAAAATTTACATCCAAAATACCCTTTTGTTACAAGACTTGCGAGATTATTGTATAAAATTAATATGCATGGCACATTAAAGAATATCATGAAGATTAGAACAAATATTACAAGGAATTAAATAGCTAATATGTGAAAGAATATTGTCACGTATATTAACAAATCAATAAATTAAACATGTAATTTACCAGAGAAAAATCCTAAGCCTAGATAAGCATGTGTCATGTAAGCACATATGCCATACAATGTAAAACTCCTCTCTGCTGCGATGGGTCTTGATACATCGTATACATTTATCCCATCCCATAATTCCTTCAATTCATCTATCAATGGCTGTAAGTAGACATCCATATTCTTCACTTGTCTTCTACCAATGACTATGAGAGCCAACATAAGGTGTTCATTCTTCACGGAAAACCATGGGGAAATATTGTTATTGATCACTACTACAGGCCAAACAAAATAGTTGGTGTTCTAGAGGGAATATGGGTTGATGCCATCCATGGCTATGCTGAGTCGTAGAATTCTTACTTCATCCTTGAATATTTTTGGCCATGTATCCTCTATATGCTTCATGGCTATTGAATCAGTTGGGATTTTCATAACTCCCAACTCACTTCTGTGTGAGGCATGCCATCCCTGCAACATAGATGATTCTTTGCAATGAAAGAGCCTTTGAATCCTTGGGATTATAGGCATGTGCCTCAATATCTTAAAAGGAGGACCAATACGTGATTTACTTTTCTTTTTTTATTTATTATACCTGTCATGCCCACATTTTGGACACATATATTTGTCTGCATATTCTCATCTATATAGAATACAATCATTTGGACATGCATGATATGATATGTACTAAACACCCAACATTTTCAACAATCTCTTTGCCTCTTCGCATCTACCGGGCAATACATTATCACTCGAAAGAACCTTATCTTTGAATAACTTGTAGTTGGTGATCATGGATAAAAAATTAATAAATGTACATTAATGCCAATATAATTATTAATGTTCATAAAATTTACCATTTTTAATGTTCATTGTAGTGTACTGATTATATTTCAAATTTATATAAGAGAGTACTTTATGCTAACTTACCTCGAGAAACATGCATTCGACAAGCCAAAATTTTCTTTCAAGTTGTACAGTAACATCGTTGTCCCCAATTGGGTAGACTTTGACTGACCGCCAGGTCTGAAGATAGGCGTGGTGGAAGAAAATTTAAGGCTTTCAAAAAAGGTGTCAGTGATATGAGCATCATCCCCTAGCTAATCATCGTTTTGGAATGCATCTAACAACATTGTCTCCATGGTAGTCATATCCCTTAAGTAATCATCCGTACCAACCTCTATTTGATTGCCTTGATTGGCAGCCTGTGAAGAACTACTATTGCTGTAGTCATTCCTAATTGGTTAATCTGGACATAGTGGGAATTAAATCGGTGGTTGATTCAACAATTCTTGGTATCATTCCTCTCCGATTTTTTCTCTTAATTCAGTCTTCTCTCGATTTTACATTGTCGTGGGGTGCAACGGAAGATGGTAGGTAGGTCGCTCATGATCAATAGAATCCTAATAATTAAAAAAAATATTTGAACTTGATTAGTACAAAATATATGATATCAATTAGTAACCACGTTGAAAATATTGCATGACTATAAATTTGTTTGACAAGAAATAATTACAATAATAAATACACCAAACAATTATAATTATTACCATCATTGTCCCAGGATTGTGGCTAGAAGATGCAATATTGTTACAATTGGCATGGTGAAGTGGCTGTCCATTTTCATCTACCAAATGTGCCTTGCGGTATGCAGCTCCTGATAAGAACTTTCGACATTTTGGAGCTATTAGAATATTTTGTGCATATGAACTCGATGCTGAATCTGCATGAACTTGCAAATTTGTATACATTATAAAATTAATTAAGTTGAGCATGATTGACATGGATAAAAAACATAAATTCAATTAGATAATGAAAATATAAATAAAATCTGAAGTAAATATTACTTCTCGAGATGGATAGGGAGAACACTGCGATGGACTTTAAGAAATATTATGGAATGAAATAGGTTTTGAATAATTATCCATTCAATATAATTATGATATTTTCTCCCTACATTTTAGCAAAATCAACATTAAATTTTGGTGCAAACATCTAAAAGTAATTTTGGTGCCTTAAAAATGGACTTCTTGTTATTGGTGCTAATGTACCGATCACCGCACCGGTGCATTTTTTTTACTACGCATCGGTGTTGTTTTATAAACAGATGCATCGATGCAGTGCTATTAAGTGATGCACTGGTGACGAATAACTGCAAATAAAAAAAGCGCAACTCTATTTTATTTAAGTGAAAAAAAAATGGTAAACTGAAAATTGGGCATAAAAATATTTTCAAAAATCTAATTTCATAAAACACTTTTTTAAATACTAAACACTTTTCATTATTTCACTATTTTTGCAAAAAAGTTTAGGCAGAGATTTGCACGAGACATACCTGGAGCAAGAAGAGCACGAGAGCACTGTGGAGCAGGGAAATACGTTCGAACAAAAGTATTCAGAAAATCAAAATTCCAACCTCTGGTGATTCAAACCTTGTAGCATAGAATTTCAAACGATCTCGTGATTAAAGTTTATTGCTTTTTTTACTTATTCTATAGTTTTTTTTACACAGTAAAAGAAAAAATTCAATGTTTATTTTTATTTTTTTACTTTTTCTGCAGTTTTCAAAAACAAAATAAAAAATAAGAATCCATTTTTAGAAACAAACCCTAGATTCCTTTTGTTTCTTCCCTTTCTTCTCCCTCTTTTTGTGATTTCAGAATTAGGGCTTTTCAATTTAGATTTATAGGGTTTGTATTTCTAAATATTGGCATAAGAAATCCAACCCACAGGACGACTTGCATAGTCGGATCCCAAACCATGTCAGCCCTGGCGTGAATTTAAAAAAACTACATATTTTTTTATCAGTGTGCCATATGTAGAATATGGCACCAGTGCGTTCTTTCATTATGGCGCATCGCGAACCTGTTGTTTCACACAAAAAATAAATAAATCCATTTTAGAATAATACCATACATTAATTTTGTTTCTTCCCTTTCTTCTCTCTCTTTCTGCGATTTCAGAATTAGGGCTTTTCAATTTAGATTTATAGGGTTTGTATTGCTAAATATAGGTGTAATACATCCAACCGACAGGACGACTTGCATAGTCATATTCCAATCCATGTCGGCCCTTGCGTGAATTAATTTTTTTTTTTTTTCATCAGTGCGTCGGGTGTAACCTAACGCACCAGAGTGTTGTATTATCCCAGCACACCATGAAAGTACTGTGCTAAAAAATAAAAATAAAAATAAAATATTTTTTTTATCAGTGTGCCATATGTAAAATATGGCATCAGTGCGCTATTTCATTATGGCACACTACGAACGTGCTGTTTCGCACAAAAAGAAAAAATCCATTTTAGAAGCAAACCTTACATTCTGTTTGTTTCTACCCTTTCTTCTCCCTCTTTTTGTGATTTCATAATCAGGGATTTTAAATTTATATTTATAGGGTTTGTATTGCTAAATATAGGCCTAAAACATCCAATCCACGGGGCGACTTGCATAGTCGAATCCTAATCCATGTCGGCCCTTGCGTGAATTTAAAAAAAAAAAAAAAAAAATTCATCGGTGCGCCTGATGTAACCTACGGCACTGGTTCACTATATTATCCCAGCGCACCATGAAAGTAATGTGATAAAAAATTAAAAAAAATATATATATTTTTTTCTTAGTGCGCTATATGTAAAATATGGCACCGGTGCGCTATTTCATTATGGCGCACCAAGAACGTGTTGTTTCACACACAAAAAAATCCATTTTAGAAACGAACCCTACATTATTTTTCTTTCGTCTCCCTCTTTTTGTGATTTCAGAATTAGGGTTTTTCATTTTAGATTTATAGGTTTTTTATTGCTAAATAAATTCCTAAGACATTCGACCCACGGGATGACTTGCATAGCTAGATCCCAATCCATGTCGCCCCTTGTGTGAATTTAAAAAAAATATATATATATATATATTTTTCATCGGTGCGCTCAGCGTAACCTAGCGCACTAGTGCGTTGTATTGTCCAAGCGCACCACGTAAGTATTGTGATAAAAAATTAAAAAACAATTTTTTTTTATCAGTGAGCCATATGTAAAATATGGTACCGATTTATGCTAAAAAGAATAATACTCGACGATTTTTATTATTTTATCTGTGTTAATCAGTGTGGTGGTTAACATGTAATGCACCGATGCTCGTGGTTGACATAGATCACAGTATGGTATATTGTACTGTTTATGTGGTGCATTTATAATACCTACATGCACCGATGTTGGTGTGTACAAAATGAATGGTGCACTAGTTTCTTGAGTTTTTTTTACGTGAAAAGTTGATAATTTATTTATAAATATATTAATGAATGATATGGTACAAGTTTAAAACTGATAAAGAAATGACTGACAAGAGGACAATTAACAAAAGTACTGATAACACATCAAGAAAAGAAAAAAAGGAAAGTTCTTTGTAAATTCTTTACAAAAAATATTATTTTTGAACTATATGTAAGTTTAACTAATATGTATTGTTTACTGTGTATCATGCGGAGCCACAAAATGACAAAGCTCAATAAGATTATTTCTGATCTAGGACCAGAAGAGCATAAAATCTTGATGGAAAAATTGCAAAATGATGAATCGGGTGAATGAAAAAATACTATCGATCCAATATGAGTTTCTTTTTATAATTTTCATTAATAATATACTTAAAATTATTAGATAACATCTATCAAACAATCTATTAATTCATATCTGTTTAATGTTATATAGGGACCAACAACTCAGAAAATGAATATTGTTCTAAGAAAAGAAAAAAATAGAGCATGCAAATGAAAATGAATTTCTCCTTAGCTCATCTGGAGTGGTGTTGGAGATTAACGAAAGGGACAAAACTTTTACAAAAGTTTGAGGGATCTAGTGGAATGAATGTATAGATGTTCTTTGCACTTACAATACAAAAACCAATCCAATGATTCTAAGAACCAAATTTTATCTAAACTACAGGAAGGGTTCCCAGGGAATTGCTCGATGAGACATGTCATACTTTCAATAGAAAAAATACAACAACAAAAAAGAAGGAATGAAAAGTAATATTCCTTTAAATGTTTGTCTAGAATTATTTATAAATATCACTTTTGTTATATTTAATTTTCATATATCAATATAAAAATTAAATATTTTATTGTCATGTTACATTTTTAGGAAGGTTATGAAAATCTCAAAAGATGATCAAACTGATATCAGAAATATGCCAATAGGAATGTCCAAAAAGGTGTACAAGGAGATGGTCAAAGAAATGGACAAAATTGCATCACAGGAGGAGCCGTCTCAACAACAACGTGCTTCAAATGTAATATGCAATCATTGAATTTTTCGATCATTAGGTACAATAAATAAACAATTTAGCATTAAATATTAATTTTCAAGTATTTTCTTGCAGAAAAGAAAATAAAATGGAACCCATTCAGCACATAAAACAGGACGACAAGGAAAAAAAGGGCTGATATCTAAGTTTTTGAGTAATTATTACTTCCTTATAACAACTTAACTAGATTTCATTTTTGTATTTTTTAAGTTTTTTTACGAATCTCATCATTGAATGTCTTAAAATAGGTGCTAACATAAAAAGAAGAACCATGAGAGGAATTGATTGAAATTGGGTCAAATATGGATTGTGAGTACATGTTGGCATATCAGAAATTAATTGTGGAATTTGTAAGCATCTATTGAACTTGTTTTACTTAGCTCCGTATATAATTAATAGAATAAACAAATATTTTATATTAAATATATGATTTGTTATGGGGTATAAAACGTGCAGGAAACAAAGTATGGAAATGCGCCAACAGATGAAATCTTAAAAGATGACATGTTACATGGTTTTGAAAGAATGTGTATAGTTTATGAGTTAATTTTTGCAATGGTACATCATTTCTTTTCGATTTACATTGATGTATATTATTTACTATTGAAATTTTCATTATTCTCACCAATGTATATACACTCATTACAATTTATTTTTATGTTTGTATATGGAAGGTGAAGAAGAAGAAAATAATCAACGCCGTGAAAAAAACATTCCTGAAAATAATCCAAGCCATGGAAGTAGCTCTAGCAGTGACAACAGTTCAAGCGAAGAATGATGATCACTATGTTTGGATATCAAAGCAAGGCATTGTATTTTTTGAAATATTATCCTGTGAATCAGACATTTTGTTTAATATAATGGACATAGTGTCCCAATTGAAAGACAAAGGGATACCAATAACTATCCCATTTTGTATGACAAATACTATCTTATATATATATATATATATATATATATATATATATATATATATATATATATATATATATATCTGTGTGTGTGTATGTGTGTTTTAATTTATTCTATGGCATTCTCCATTGTCACTGTGAAATGTCACACCACTGATTATATTTATGGATTATTAAATAGTATAATAAAGAGATGTGAAATTTGATGATATGATATAACAAATTAATCCAAACATCACATTCAAATGCACTAATAAAAAGTTAATTCATATGAATGCTATTATAAGATACATATGTGTCGACTTTTGATGAATAATGAATTTTAAAATCATAATAATTATGATATGTATAACAAATTAATCCAAACATCACATTCAAATGCATTAATAAAAATTTAATATGAATACTGTTATAAGGTGTGTTGACTTTTGATGAATAATGAATTTAAAAAATCACAATAATTACACTGTCACAGGTCAATGTTTCTAAAAAATAAAAAATGAAAACTGGTGCGTGTCAGTTACTGTACACTGGTGCGTTTGTATTTTGAAGTGCACCGGTGCATTTCTATGACATATGGGCACTACACAAATACCAAAACCAATTATAAATATCGGTGCGTTTGTGCAGTATTATGCATTGGTGTGTTTATGTGGAGTTACGTACTGGTGCATTTGTACGACCTCTAGGCACTGCACAAATACCAATACTAATTATACATCTCAGTGCATTTGTGTGATATTGTGCACCGATGTGTTTAGGTGTCCCTACGCACCGATGCATTTGGACAACCTATGGGCACCGCAAAAATACTGATACCAATTATAAATCTCGGTGAATTTGTGTGATACTATGCACCAGTGTGTTTCTATAACGCTATGGAATAATGCATTGAGACAACCTATGGGCACTGCACAAATCCAAATACGAATTAAAATGACCCCGTACATTGTATCACCAACACTGTGCCTGGTGCAGTTTTATACCTTGACGACCAGGTGCATTCCCCTTCAATCAGACCGGGCCACCTTCTAGATGTATGCACTGGTGCGTTGAAGCTCGAGTAGCGCGCCGATGAAAAAACATCTGTAATAAGCTCCGACCACCCATTTTTTTTTAGTTGTGTTGAATTTCCATTAAAAGCTTCACCAAAACCTCCGTAACCATAAAAATATGCTGTAGCATATGTTTTTTTGACAATTTTTGCCAGTTTTATAACACTAAAAGCCTCCTTGATAACTTCGCTTGAGGGTCTTTTCCTTGTAGTGTGCTCATTATCCCTCGTGATTTATTTGAGAATTAATCATTGTCTCAACTATGGCGGGCCATATTATATCAACTTTAGAAAATTCATTCTAGAAGAAAGGTCTAGAGGGAGGTGTACCTTGGTTCCAACTTTCATGATTATTCGGTGCCTCAGATAAAGAAAAGGGAATCATCATTTCCCTTTGACTTGAGTGTTTCTCACGTGGTCAACCCCAGCTCATTATCGCATGATTAAGAATCATACACTTGATGATCTAGTGATCCAGGAGCTTATACTAGTGATTCCTGAGTGTGTTTGAGATGTTTCAGACCTCATTAGGGGTTGGAGCTTCAGGTAGTCCCCCACATGCTTAGACGACCTCAGATTATGCTCCAGCCTTAGATGAAGTTCTGCATATCTGATTGGTTTGGTTCTAGGCACTTACAATTCCCACAACATGCATGTCTCATTCAGATGATCTATTTAGATCTTCAGAGCCCTTTCTTGTTCATCAAGGCTTCTTTGGTTGTGGTCCCCCCTCCCCATGACATATGGAGGGGAAATATGTCTCATTTATTGAGATGTTATTGTATTCAGTCCTATCTTATATTTTTCTAGGTGCATTATGTATATGGGATTTTTTAGGGTCCTGTAATAATATGATTCATAATTTTGAATTGGATCTGTTAAAATCTTGTAATATTGTACATACCTCTGCCTTTTGCAAAAGTTTTCCCATATTTAAAAAATGAAAAGAGGGTATGTCCTAAAAGAACAATCAAAGGAAAAAAAGAAACGAAGATAAAAAAGGAATATTAAATATGAACCCCATCAAAAATAGATCATGAAAATGTTGCAAATTTAAATGCCACTACTTTAGTTTACTTTTTGCAAATCACATTTCATGCAGCTTGTTAAAATGCCACATTCCATGAAGGTCAAACTGCTTAATCTTGAACTTTCATGTTGTTAGATAGAGAATAAATATCTAGCCAAAACGTTTAATCTTGGAAGATCAATAGTTATGTAAAGAATATATAAGGAGCTCAATAGTTTAATCTGAGCCCTTGGAAGAAATAAGGTTAGAATTAGATAGTTCCCTATTTTAAAAGAAAAATGAATAAGGGTTTTCAAGGTCAAATGCACCTAAATAAAGTAAAAAATGGTAGAATAAATTATGGGTAGGAAGAAAGCAGTTTCACAAGGTATGGATAAACATCATTTGGAATATTACTAGTTTCCCTCCCCACAATGTGTTCCAGTACTAAATCCTTCAGTCATAAAGACTCAGAGCAATTCTCTGACTTTTGATGGGACCGAACCCACGTCTTAATGATTGATTGGCACCAAGGTATTGGATTTGACCTCATTGAAACCCTTTCCCTTCATAGAAAACCCTTTTCCCTTAACATCACTCATTTTACCCTACTAAAACCCCTTTTCCTAAGTCAAAATGCATATTCACCTTTGAAAAAGTAAAAAAGCCCTATAAATGCTCTTATCCTAAGTTTTCAAGTGTAAAATGTTAACATTGGGTCCCCACTATGAAAATATCACCTAAAATCATGTTTTAACACTATCTTAAGTGTATTTTACTTCCCACATTCATTTCATTTTTAAACACTAACATAATGTATTAGATATGCTTTATAAAACCTTTCTCCTGTATTAATATAATTCCTCTATATATGCCCCCAACCCATAAATTTTAAATAACCCTAAGGTTTAATATCCCACATGTTATAAACCCCGACCCATTATATTATGATAAACTATAGTTTATATACTATTCCCCACAATAGTTATAACCCACCGCACATATTATATTAAGCCTACCTACTATATATCATAACCTTTGCGTTTATAAAACCCCGGGCCCCACATATAACAACTTTCGACCCCGCCCATCGTTAGATTTCCCCCGCGATGATCTAACAGCCGACAGACCATATCACGCATTCTATAGCGCGACCTTTAAACACCCCCAGACCATGCGATATGGGTGGTTTTTACTACCCCCTCCCCTACTACGTGGCGGCCTCTCAATGGCATCGTACAATTCCAAATAAAACCACCCAGCGACCAAAAGTGATGCGATAGCCACCCAAAACCACTCTTCTCATATGCAGTAAAACCACCCTCCATTTAAATTACCTTCCCTCCGCTTACCTCCCATTTTCACTGTGTCCTCCTCCTAAAGCCATATTTCCACTATGCGATGTGTTAAAACCATCTAACTACCTCTCCACTCTACGCTATGCACTAAATCAATTGCGAAAATCCCTAAAATTAAACTGTGTTAAAGCTCCAGAACTTTGAAAAAGGCTAAAAATCATTTTAAAAACCCTATATTTTAAGTTATTGAGAGTCATTTCCAACAAAATGGAATCCCGCTGCAATTCAAACCATTTTTCACATTCGTTTCGCATCATCAAAGCCATTACCTCTCCTTGCATTCATTAAATCTTGCTTTATTTTTGCAGGTAATCGAAAAAAACTTGGATAAACAATCTAATACTAGTTAAGACCTGTTTATTCCAAAAAAATCTCAAGGAAATGAATTCAAATGATTTTCCTTAAGAAAATATTCTAGGCAGTAGAACAGAAAGAAGTCATCCATGGAAAGAGAGATAAATTTGCGTAGTGAATGGTAAAAGTGAAATAAGAAGTCACAGTGACAGTGAAAATAGAATAGTCAAAGAGCATCAGACTTAAAGTGTATCAGATAAAAGTCAAAGTGAAAGTTAAAAAAAGGTAACAGAGCAGTCAAGGTAAAATAGTAAAAGTAAACACGAAGGCAGTAATGGTTAAAATAAGATGAAAACACTTTTACCAACTAAAATGAAGTTTATCCGAAGTAAAAGTCAAAACAGTTAAAAGATGAAAACAAAGCAAGAAGGGACATTTTCCAGAAATTTCTTGTTTAAGTTATAGTTTTGCAGAAACTATTGTGGCCAATCCAAGATGAATTTTGAAAAAAAGTAGGAGGTTTTTTTTCCTATGAGGCCAATCTACAAAACCCTATCTCACTTTTTACACATGTATTACATAATGAGAGATACATGCACATATTCATAGCCTAATTTTCAGATTGTGAAAAATTTTGTTTTACACATATTTTTGCAGAGATTATTGTGAACAACTAGAGTGGAATTTTAGGAAAATTACATAGTTGTATCTCAATAACATATTAATCTACAATAACCTCTTTTAATTTTTACATATCTATCTCAGATTGAGATATACAAAGGTATCACTGGACCCCAATTTTGCAGAATTTCTGGAGCAAAATGCACAAAGGAAGGAGGGAGTTAGTGACTTGGAAGCCTCATCATCGGCTACGAGTTGCTATCAAATTCGAATTTCTCTTATTTTTCACCATGAATCCATAAAAAAAGTGCCAAATAGATTCATTAATTTTGAGTGTCCTTTTATTAAGTTATATCTATGTAAAACAGTTTGAGATATTTGTAAACCAATCTTGATATTTTTTCAAGATATTCTAGTTTAGAATTTGTATAAATACTTCATAATTTGAACTATTGAGGGTGGATTAATTGTTGAAAATTTCTGTAGTCATATTTTCTGAACCTCGAGGGTTTTTTGTATCAAGTTCAATTCAGCAGACTGTATCAAAGGAAATAAAGCATCATGTTACAAGATTCATGTGTTGGGAAACTGCAGTGAAGTATTTCACTTGTAATTTTGTCAATTTTCTTATGTTTTCCATCGATTCATGAATGTGTTCTAAATTTTAATGTGAAATTAGGAATTTTTATTTTAGAATTTGTTAAAATCACTTTGTTATTGACTGATTTTCATTTAAATGTTTCTGCTGATATCCACAGTAGGGAACCCTTAATTTCTCCCTAATTTCGATTGGCCTCTACCTTTTCACTCCTTATCTGGATTAAATAACCCTTAATTTCTCTTTATCCTGATTAAACCATTTCACCATCAACCTCTGAATACCTAAAGTGACTCTGCTATCTTGCCCTATGAAAGTTTTCCTTTATACCTTGATCTCGATCTGTTTTCTTGACACAATGACTGCATTTTCCCAATGGGTTATAGATTTATAGCTATCCATCTCATTAAGTGATTTATCTGTTGGGAAAAATACTGAGAGGGGGGTTGAATCAGTATTTAGAGCTGACTAAAACATTTTACTTTTATGCCTTTAATTCTTTACTTAGATCATTGCATCATTCATTCATCAGATATTTTAATAAGCAGTAATCATGAGTAGTAACATCAAAATCAACCATCACACATGAGTAACACACATGAACACCAGTATTTAAGGTGGAAACCCAATTCGGGAGAAAACCACCACTGCTGTCGTCTCAGTCTTCAATATTTATTATAAAGAAAACTTCTTACAATTTCGTGCTGGCGCAGACTTATACCAGCACGCAAGCACTAACCTAGAGAAGGCTACAACCTTCTCTCGTTCTCCAGTTACTACTGGAAGGGAGCTCCAACCCCCTGATCTTTTTTACCAGCCTTTCCTGGAAGGGAGCTTTGACCCCCTGATTTTAACACCAGCTTTTACTGATAGAAAGTGTCCAATTGAAGACTTCATCCCTCAGATCTACCAACTTTCTTTAATTTCTTCATCAGACTTGTGCCAGGTCTTCATCATTTCTTTTGCAGCTCTTCCTAGAGATTCAACATTTCTAGATCTAGAGATCTTGTACCTTCATCATATTCACCAGCGCATCATCGATTCAGATCGATCAAAGTTCAGTCATGCAGATATCTCTTAAAGAGATTTATTCATTAATAACCCCTCTGCATGCACACCTTGTACTGTAATCGTCTTCTCCTTATATAGTATTTTCCTTCATTAAAACTATGAGTAGAAAACCACTCAACCGCTAATGGTATTCATATTAAAAGTCGAACCAATCCAAATTGAAATCCCAATCTTCGTTCTTCCATGCACGAATCATCCCAAAGGCAATCTTTTTCTCCACCAAATAATACTATAGCCAAGGTTAAGTAACATTAACATGTCGCTGATGGTTTTCTTTCTTTTATTGGAATTTTATTTATCAAATTCGTGGAATTTGATAAATAAATATTATTCACAACCTTTGGCAATTAAATATATAATAGAAATTTATATTAATAACCAGCACTTTTATCAAATGGCTTTTAAATAGACCTTTGGTTCCGGTCCCACACACATAATCGACGGCCGAATAAACTGCTCATACGTACTTTGGTTAACCTTCGTAAACATTAACACATACATATGGGCCTCAACGCTAACAGTCGTCTCTATCCAACGGTTGTTATCGCGTCGCGCCGCCCCATTTGATCGGACGGATATCGCTCGGTGAAGATGTGCAAACAATAGCGCGCGATGGCTGCCATACTTCAGTTAACCTTCGCGCATCTTCCTCATACGACCACTGTCCGATGGCTTCCCTCCAGATCGACGGTGCTCAACAATATCGCGTGGCATCCTTGGTCGAACGTTAACGTGCGATGGCACATAGTAAACGATGATTTTCCAGGGGTCCACCTCGCCACGTGTTGAGCACTCTATGGAATCACTCCCCAACTAGGAAATACCACTTATCCCCGAAAGGCGGTGCGATATGGGCAATCCGGCCTCGTAAATCCACTCGCGATTTTTCTCTCCACTCCAGGTTCCACTCAGCTTCCGCTACACGGTTCCACCTATTCTATTGGAAGAGGTTCTCCTCTTCGCACAATCACGGTGTTTCTTCACATTACAACCTCGTTCCTCGGCGTTCCTTTCATCCATCTACTCCGACGCATCACTCCACCATACATAACCCTTGCGGCTATGTTTTACAGTGCTCACAAGAATTGGATAATTAACCACAGATCCACAATAACTTCAATCGATCCAGACGAACATGATCAATCACGGATTCTTAATTACTATAGAATTCGATACTTTCATCAAGAACATACATGATTATTTACACCGATAACCCAACTATCCTCCACACAGATTCAAACAACAAATGCACAATGACACTGAGACAATTCCTCAGTCACACATGGGATTTATAAACAATTCTCTGCCAATTCCTTTGCCATCAATGACAACATTTCCAACATTATCCACCAAACCAAATCAAAACCCCAAAACCAATTTTCCCTATATAACTAGCCTAAAATCAAATATGAAAAACAAAGTTAAATATTATAATGAGAGCCTTCTATGAGCAATAGGAAGGCTAGATCCTAAAGCTTAAAAGTAGGTTTGTGGTTACCTCAGTGAGCTATTTCTTTAACCTTGATAAATTACTGAGTGATAACATAATGGCGAATCCGTTGGGGACGACTAACATTTTCTTCAGAAATATTTTACAGGTTCAGATCTGATCTATGATAGTGGATAGTGATCAGACACAGAGGTTAAAATCATCTACCTGGTGACTCCAAATCAATTTCACAATCTACACTCCACTGGAGGAATGAACTTGAATGAAAAATATGGAAATATCAGGCTTTTAACTTGGATTACAATCCAAGACATCATGTTCTTTCTCATTAAGAAAATTTTTCAATGTATATTTTATTTTAGAGAAGATCTTAGATTAGTTTTTAATTATTTTCCTTAGAATATTGTAAATAATAATTCTCCTAATCCCTTCGAGCAGCTTTCTTTTGAATCTTATGATGATAATTTTCCAATTAAGAAGCCTCAAATAATCAAGACTAATCTTAAAATTCCTGTGCATATTCCTGTACCTTGTAAATTTCCTAATAGATATAAGTCCCTCATTTTACCTCCTATACTCCATAATTTCCCTGATAACTATTACAAATTTCTTCCTAGGTTTGATGTAGAAAATAATAACATCACTGCCGAGAAACATATTCAAGGTACCTATTTGAGATTGATGAAGATAATGTTAGAATCAGACTTTTTTCTCTTCCTTTGCAAAATATAATAAAGAGTTGGTTCAAGAATATTCCTATTGCAAGCATATCAAATTTCCAACAGTTTGTCAAAAAATTTCTTGACACATGGATAATTAAATTAAATCTTTTTGTGATCATAGAAGAGTGTAATCAGTTAAAAATACATCCAAATGAAAAAATACAACAATTCTATAACATATTTAATCAAGTTTATTATTCAATGCCAAAAAATATTATACCTCCTCATGTTTCAACTCTCTTGCATTATCCAAGTGCCTTTGATCTACAAATAGAATTTCAGTTAAGAGAAAGAGATTCAGAAACAATTGTAAAGATGCAGATTGTTGCAGTTGATATAGAAGTTAATCTGCAAATCTAAAAGGAAAATTTGAAAGCCGAAGAAGAAAAGAAAAACATTGAAAAGGTAAAACTCAACCTTTTGGTAAGAAAACTAGATGAAATCATACAGAACATCACTATGAAAGATGAATTTTTTGTTCAAAATCACCACGAAGGAATAGAAGAGGTTGATAGCCATGAAAAAATTCCTGCTAAGTCCAATTATCATAGATTAGGAAATGGATTTACAGATTAATATGTGGAAGAGGAATCTACTGATTTAATGTTTATGTTTGATAACATTCCTTCATTTAATGATTTGCCTAACTATGATCAATATGCTTACAATTATGTTCTTCAAACTCAAACTAACTTTACAGAGCAATCAATAGCTAGTTTGGAGGATGAAAAAAATCATTTTTAGCAGATGGAATACATAGATTAGCTAATGCATATCAACTATGAAAGTGAGGAAAAAAGTGCAGAAAATGTTGAAATAAGTGAAGGTTCTTTACCTCTTTGTTTTGCTTCATTTCAGTTTATTAGAGCCAAATTTCATGCAATCAACCATCAACAGTCTTCAGATATTGTGATTAACAACAAAGAAGAGAATGAAACTCTTAATCAAGATTTTTTAGTTTCACAATTACAGTTACCAAATTCCATTGAAATATCTAATCAAATAATACATGGGAGTTCTATGCCACTATGTTTTGAAGCATTTCATCTTTTAAAGCAAATGTGGTATAACATATTTAAAGAAAAGGATGAGAAACTTGTTGAAATTTATGAAGTCACATGGAATTCTATATGCCATAGGTTGCAACAATTTTCCCAAGTTTTTCATGATCCAATAGCAGATATGTTGGATAATGAATGCATTCAAAGAATTTCTCCATTTATTGACTATGAGATTCAAGATCAAGATGATAAAAGTTTCCTCACATGGACATTTCCATTAGTAGAAATATCATCACAAACTTTATCTGAATGTTTGTAGGGAGATAAAGATGAAAATAACATTTCAGTTTCATGGCATGGAGGCCATCTAGAACAGATGTACAGTTGTTTAGATCAGTTAAAAATTAATGTATATATCTTGGAAGATCCTTTTGAAAAGTTTCTAGAGTCAACAAAGGAAATAAAGTATTTCCTTATTCTCTCATTTGTTGACAAGTTCCTAATAGGTTGCAGAATTACAGTTTTGATAATCAACAAGCAAATGCAACAAAATATATCAAAGTAAATCATGCTTGAATGGTTCCATTGGTTATTTTATTTTACCCAACCAGTAGTTGGACGACTGATTAGAGTAAGTAGGTAGGACTTCAACTTATTTCAGTTTTCATTTTCAGCTAGTTTTGAAATAATTCATTAATATTTGAAGCCAAGGAAAAGACCCTAAGATATTAATGATTTAGTATTTTGGTTTGAAGGTTGCAACACCTTTTAGTCTCACATCATATTTCAGTTTGCAGAAAAGGGTGTAAATTTCAGTTCAAGAGTTTCAGTCAAAGAGATTTTATAACAAAGAAAATGCATGTTTGGGATTGGCCCAATGGATTAGGCTACCAGTCGATGGTGTTCTTCACATCTCACAAGGAGATGCCATCCCCATGTGAAGCCACTGTTAGGGTCCTATAATAATATGATTCATAATTTTTATTTGGCTCTGTTAAAATATAGTAATATTGTACATACCTTTTCCTTCTGAAAAAGTTTTTCCATATTTAAAAATGAAAATAGGGTATGTCCTAAAAGAACAATCAAAGGAAAAAAATAAGGAAAGATCAAAAAAGAATATTAAATATGAACCCCATCAAAAATAGATCATGAAAATGTTGCAAATTTAAATGTCATTACTTTAGTTTACTTTTTGCAAATCAGATTGTGTGCATCTTGTTAAAATGCCACAATACATGAAGGTCAAATTGCTTAATCATGACCTTTAACGCTTTAAATTTCATGTTGTTAGATATAGAATAAATATCTAGCCAAACAGTTTAATATTGGAAGATCAGTAGTTAGGTAAAGAATATATAAGGATCTCAACAATTTAATCTAAGCCCTTGGAAAAAATAAGGTTATAATTAGATAGTTACTTGTTTTAAAAGAAAAATGAATAAGGGTTTGCAAGCTCAAATGCACCCAAATAAAGTAAAAAATGGTAGAATAAATGATGGGTAGGAAGAAATAAGTTTCACAAGGTATGGATAAGCATCATTTGGTATATTACTAATCTCCCTCCCCACAATGTGTTCCAGTACTAAATCCTTTAGTCATAAAGACTCAGAGCATTTCTCTGACTTTTGGTGGGATCGGACCCACGTCTTAATGACTGATTGGCACCAAAGTATTGGATTCCACCTCATTGAAACCCTTTCCCTTCATAAAAAACCCTTTTCCCTTAACATCACTCATTTTACCATACTAAAACCCCTTTTCCTAAGTCAAAATGCATATTCACCTTTGAAAAAGTAAAAAACCCCTAAAAATTCACTTATCCTAAGTTTTCAAGTGTAAAATGTTAACATTGGACCCCCACTATGAAATCTCGCCTAAAATCATTTTTTAATACTATCCTAAGTGTATTTTGTTTCTTGCATTCATTTCATTTTTAAACATGAACATAATTTATTAGATCCCCTTTATAGAACCTTTCTCCCGTCTTAATATAATTCATCTATATATGTCCCCAACCCATAAATTTTAAATAACCACAAGGTGTAATATCCCACATGTTATAAACCCTGACACATTATATTATTATAAACTATAGTTTATATACTACTCCCCACTATAATTATAACCCACCCCATATATTACACTAAGACTACCTACTATATATCATAACCATTGCATTTATAAAACCCCGTGCCCCACATATAATAGCTTCCGACCCCGCCCACCATTATATTTCCACCATGATGACCCAACAACCGACAGGCTCTATTGCGTATTCTATAACGCGACCTTTAAAAAACCCCATAGCATGCGATATGGGTGGTTTTTACTACCCCCTCCCCTACTACATGGAGGCCTCTCAACGACATCGCACAGTTCCAAATAAAACCGCCCAATTACCAAAAGCAATGTGATAGTCACCCAAAACCACTCTTCTCCTATGCAGTAAAACCACCCTCCATTTAAATTACCTTCCCTCCTCCACTTACCTCTCATTTTCACTGTGTCCTCCTTCAAAAGCCATATTTCTACTATACGATGTGTTAAAACCATCCAAATACCTCTCCACTCTGTGCTATGCACTAAATCAATGTGAAAATCCCTAAAAATAAACTTTGTTAAAGCTCTAGAACTGTGCGAAAGGCTAAAAATCATTTCAAAAACCCTATATTTTAAGTTATTGAGAGTCATTGCCAACAAAATGGAATCCCGCTACAGTTCAAACCATTTTTCATAGTCTTTTCCCATCATCAAAGCGATTATCCCTCCTTGCATACCTATGTTTCATTAAATTTTGGTTTATTTTTGTAGTTAATCGAACAAAACTTGGATAAACAGTCTAATACTAGGTAAGACCTGTATATTCCAAAAAACTCACAAGGAAATGAATTCAAATGATTTTACTTAACAAAATATTCCAGGTAGTAGAACATAAAGAATTCATTTATGTAGAGAGAGATAAATTTGCACAATGAATGGTAAAATTGGAATAAGAATTCACAGTGATAGTGAAAACATAATAGTCAAAGAGCATCAGAGTTAAAGTGTATCAGATAAAAGTAAGAGTGAAAGTTAAAAGAAGGTAACAAAGCAATCAAAGTAAAAAAGTAAAAGTAAACATAGAGGCAGTAATGGTTAAACTAATATGAAAAAACTTTTACTAGCAAAAATCAAGTTTATTCGAAGTAAAAGTCAAAACAGTTAAAAGAAAAATAAAGTTAAAAGATGAAAACAAAGCAAGAAGGGACATTTTCCAGAAATTTCCTATTTGCAGAAACTATTGTGGCCAGTACAAGAGGAATTTTGAAAAAAAGGAGGAGGTTTTTGTTCCTGAGAGGCCAGTCTACAAAAACCTATCTCACTTTTTACATAGGTAGTACGAAATGAGAGATACATGCACATCTTCATAACCTAATTTTTTAGATTGTGCAAAATTCTGTTTTACACATCTTTTTGCAGAGCCTATTGTGAACAATTGGAGTGGAATGTTAGGAAAATGAGAGAGGTTTATATCAATAAGATATTTATATAAAATAACCTATTTCATGTTTTTCATATATATCTCGGATTGATATATATAGAGGTAGCACTGAACCCCAATTTTGCATAATTTCTGGAGCAAAATGCACAAAGGAAGGAGGCAGTTAGTGAATTGGAAGCCTCATCATCAACTAAGAGTTGCTATCAAATTCGAATTTCTCTTCTTTGTCACGATAAATCCATAAAATTAGTGCCAAACAGATTCATTTTTTTTAGTGTCCTTTTATGAAGTTCTATTTATGTAAAACAATTTGAGATATTTGTAAGCCAATCTTGATATTTTTTCAAGATATTCTAGTTTAGAATTTGTATAAATACTTCATCAATTGAAGTATTTAGGGTGGATTAATTGCTGAAAATTTCTGTAGTCATATTTTTTGAACCTAAAGGGTTTTTTGTATCACTTTCAAGTCAGCAGACAGGATCAAAGGAAATAAAGCATCATGTTACAAGATTCATGTGTTAGGCCACTGCAGTGAATTATTTCACTTATAAATTTGTCAATTTTCTTATATTTTCCATCCATTCATGAATGTGTTCTAAATTTTAATTTGATAACAGGAATTTTTATTTCAGAATTTGTTAAAAGCATTCTATTATTGACTCATTTTCATTTAAATGTTTTCTGCTGATATCCAGACTAGGGAACCCATACTTGCTCCCTAATTTCGATTGAACTTTGCCTTTTAACAACTTATCTGGATTAAATAACCCTTAATTTATATTTATCCTGATTAAACCATTTCACCATTAGCCTATGAATATCTGAAGTGACTCTGCTATCTTGCCCTATGGAAATTTGCCTTTAGACCTTGATCCTCATTTGTTTGCTTGACACATTGACTCCATTTTTCCAATGGGTTATAGATTTATAGTTATCCATATCAGTAAGTGATTTCTCCACCAAAAAAAATCAAAACCCCAAAACCAATTTGCGATATATAACTAGCCTAAAATCAAATATAAAAAAAAAAGTTAAATATTATAGAGAGAGCCCTCTCTGAGCAATAGGAAGGCTAGATCCTAAAGCTTAAAAGTAGGTTGGTGGTTACCTTAGTGATTTCTTTCTTTAACCTTGAGAAATTACTAAGTGATAACATGATTCATTGTATTATTCTTTGTTCCATTGATGTTGGCATGTCATGTATCATGTATCATGTACTGTGTAGCATAGTCCCACATTGCTGGGCTCATCATTATTCTTTGTACTCAATTATCATGGCGGATATGGGTATGCCTCCCCCGCCTTATTGAGATCCTGTACTCCAAAATAAAAGGAGAGTTATATTAGTTAGTAGGCCACGCCCCTCTATTTATTTCCTTTCTTGCTTCGCTTGAGCTATGTCTATTTCTCTCTCCTTTTGTGTGAAGTGATTATGTTCTTACAACGTATTTCTGTCATACGATTTTCTCCTAACACTTGTACATTAGGGGGAAATCTATTATCACCAAAAAATTATCATCTAGCCATTTTTAACTAGGTGGATTGGAATACACCATGTAAGAACAATTTTACGATAGTAAAATTTCTTTTCACTATAGGAAATAATTTGATAGACCATATTTTAATAAATTATTTCCGGTTAAAGCTAGAAACTCCATGAGGAATAATTAAATAAATTATTATTTATTTTATTTTCCTCCAAGAATAATTATTAAATCATAATTTAATAAATATTCCTTGTCACATTTGACACAATCATGAGAAATAATTTAATAAATCATTATTTATTTGATTTTTCTCTAGGAATAATTAATTAAATCATTATTTGTTTATTATTCCTTAACCACATCCTTGAAACAATAAATGAATCATTTATTTGTTTATTATTTATAAATAAATGTATTTAACCAATTTAAATATATTTTCCCTCTCCAAAAAATATAATAGAATATTACAAGAAATGAAGTTCTAGATTGTGGTTAATAATAATTTATTTTTTTCTATTTTCGAGAGTAACTGAATATTTTGTTATAACTAAGAGGGTTGTACATCCATTCATCACCATGATCACTATCATCATCGTTATTATCATCGTTTAGCAATAAAGCTACCATCTGAGTTGAACACACATTATTTGGGTTTCATACATCAAAGAGAAAGATCCAATAGTGAAGCACCGAGGAAAGCCAAAGGACCCATCCCATTGAGGGTGATCTATAACCTTCATACAAGTCTCCTTCACTAGGTGTAATAAAAATATTTCTCATTCTAAATTTCTTTATCCATTGTTGGGGTTTTACAGTAGTTTTTATTATTGTTGTTTAATCCTTTGTTCTACATAGATCTACTGTTTTGCAGGTTTTATTTTAACTTTCTATTGCAAATCTAAAGTGTTAAATAGGCACATTTTTTGTTAGGGCCATTAGTGACTACTGGATTAAGTGAATCCTTTTTTGTACACTTGCTATAAAAATTCACGCTAACAGAGACGATAATTTTTCACTGCGAGGAAAACAACGTAGGATTGTAGCGCTAGACATTAGATGCAGTTTTAGCTTTGGCAGTAGATTCTGGACTTTCTCAGAAGGGGGTGAAACTTGGTATTATTTTGAGGGTGGAGGTGTGAGCCTACGGATTCCCTTGTTGCTGATATAGGCATCATATCCTTTTACTTGCTAGTTGAGAAAATGCGTATATTTTTATATATATATTATTGTAAATACTGTATCGAGTTGGATTTATAAATATCCATAGGTAGTATTTTTGGTTTTTAGAAGTTTTTTGGTGTGTAGGTTTCACTGAACACCAAGGATGGTGTACCCCCAAGCGAGGGGGTTCTGTAATAGCCTTGGTTAATAATCCATGTAAAAATATATAATACCACGGTGATGGGACACATATTCCAAGATCAATGTCGGGAAAAAATTCCTAGCGGGTGTTCATTTAAGTAAATGGAAAATTCTTTGGAAAAGGAATGAGACATTCATTAGCATTTTATTTAGGAAAATAATGAAAGTTAGGAGAAACGGGAGATGAAAGGTCACAGGTTGCATGTGAGGAGGAAAATGAAGGGAAATAATGGAAAATGAAGAAAATATAGGCCTCATCTATAAAAAGGCTTCTGAGGATCAGTGGGTAAGCTTTTGTTAGTTCATTCTTGGGGCTCTCATTTCTCTCTCTCTCATACTCTTAGACACTTCGAGTATTCTTGGAGCACTCTTGGAGAGTGTGGCATACTCGATGATTTGGATCAAGAAGAAAAGGAATAGTAAGAAAGCACAAGAGGACATCGGGATAAACATCTACAACAGGTTCTGAGTGCAGGTATCAAGTTTCATATATGTTTCCCTCACTAGTTTTGGAATGCATGGTGTATACATGTGGATTTTACTAGTCTTTCTATTTCCTCAACAACCATGGTATTGTGGGTTTATTTCCATTGATTGTTTTCTCATTCGTACTCAATATTCCTTTAGATTTTGGGTTGAGCTTTTAGTTTCTGGAGCCTTGGTTGGAAAAATGCTCTAGATCCCAGTGGATAGCTGTTGGGTTGACTTACTAGTCCTGGATCCTTGGTTGGAAAAACACTTTGGAGCTCGAGAACAACTAGGGTTGAGTTACTAGTCGTGGAGCCTTGTTTAGAAAAAGCACTCTGGAGCCCTCAAACAACTTCAGTGCAGACCAATCCGGGATGGTTATTGATTTCTGACTATGAGGTGGAATTACTGGTTTGTGGTTGAGACGTTTTGGTCCCTTGAGCCTTGGCTTGGTGTTGATTTATGTGTTTAATAAATTTCCACTTTCATGCTTGGAATATGGCAGTGGCATGATTGGTTGAAGTTATAATTGGCTCAGCCAATATATGGTTGGGTGGAACATGGAAGTACCATCTATGGTTAGTTTTTACAGTCAGTAATTAAGAGCTCATTCCTCTGGTATTCATTATTAAAATGTACTAGTTTATGTATGGGTTTTATTGTTGTTATATTAATTGTATTTCTATTTTTATTGTGTTGGTATAAGCATATATTCGATTAGTGATGATGTATGGCTCTATCCATGTTTTTTCTTGTGAATGAATACACAATATATATATGGTCAAATATATTGTATTGTAGCTTATTATGTAGGGGAGCAATGCTTCTTAGCAATTCTCATATAAGTATGAGACCCCTATTTTTAAATCTATTGTTTATACATGTAGATGCAATGTTTGTGACATGTTCAAAGAAATGTCTGTCATGGCTAAGAGGTGTCCTGATGAGTTCTTGATGATGTGATTGCTTTTGTACCTCTTTTTCCAATGTTTATTTATTCTCCACTAAAGTTTCATGAAGTTCTGGGCAGTGACCTGGGCTCTGGGCTATAAAGGTGGCACAAGTCTTGGAGTTGCAGGAGCAAAACTCACCAAACATGGCCCTCACCACTACCTTGCCTTGAAATGCTCGTGGCTATAGGATTTTAGGTGCTACATTTCCTTGGCAAGCCCACGACTAAGGCTCAAATTGGTCAATAAGTCAGTATCCCTCAGGGTTCAGGGGCCTGGAAGGTTGGGTCACCTCCTGGGGATGTTTTTGATGTTGTGTAAGTTGTAACTGATATTATGAATTATGGGAATTTCTACTAAATAATGTGTGCAAATTTTTAAATTACAAATTTTAGTGTTATAAATGTCTTATTTTGAACACGCCTTATCGTAGGTAGGACAAAATTTTATCGTGGTGGAGTAGAGTGCCATGAAAGAGTTACAAAAGTGATGTCATTAACCTTGCCTAAAGGTGTGTGTTCCCAATATATTAATACATGGCATGATGTAATATGACCTAAAATGTGTATCCTTGTTCCCTTAATAGGGAAGATATAATGATACAATGGAAGGTACTATATGTATTGTTGTTATGAAACCTTATGGTCAAATATATATATATATATATATATATATATATATATATATATATCCATTATTGGCTCCTTATAGCATGCACTAATAGTCATATATCATTCTTAGTCAACAATGAGTCAAATATTGTGTCACCTACTACCCCAGTAACCCAGACTAAAAAATATTCATGAATATGTTTTTTCACAAATATTTTCATGCTGAGAACCTCATGATGGATTTTCATTTTCTTGGCATATTTAGAACTGAATCGAGAGTCATAATGTTAATGAATTTATGTTAGAATGTTAAGTATATTCTATACTCTTTTGATGGAAGACATAATATCTCAAGGTACACATCATTTGGACAAGAGTAAGTGTAATAATTATTTTTTTTTTACTTACTATTCTAGCTAATCTCAACTGACTGGTTATTGTCTTGTTCAATTACACTAAGTGTCCCTTCTTGCATAATAATGATTTTATTTGTAATTGCATCATGAGAATGAACAAACTTGAAGGGTGTTGGCAATATATGAAATATAGACTTTGTTTCATTTAAAAAAGAGAAAATTAGTCTAGCATTTTAGTCCTAGGAATATCCCTGAGGATGTGATGCACACATCATATAAAATTATGGAATAGTCCTAAATTGCTCGTGCATAGGTAAATAACCCTCGTTATTGTTTAGGTGATGCTATTGTATTAGAGAGTTACTTTTTCATATTATTTTTTCAGTAATCCCATGTGACACTCCCCAAGCTACCGAATGATATATATAATAATAATAATTTTCAACTTGAATCCTCACAGATGATTATTACACCATTCTATGTGATATATATAAATTAGCCTAAGGATTTTATTGCCATTAATCACATAGTTGGGGTTAATAGGCTCTCTTGTTAGATATATGTAACATGCCCTACTTTGGTTCTTCTAAGTGGTTCAGTTGATGCAAAAATATGTTTGTGGTCCATTAATGCTCCTTCCAAAAACAATGTTCTTGAGGCCCAACAAATATTAAAGGTGAGTTATTTTGACAGATGTTTTCAAAGTAACTTTTTGTTTGACTACAAATAATTCCGCCCATGATATTTCCTTCTTATTATCATTAGGTTGGAATTTGAAGACAATTGAAGAGCTGGATGATTTTCCCATATGATAGGATTTGTTCATATTTTTTCATCCGTGAGTAGCAACTTAGTAGAGGGTTCTAAATGAAATTGATCACACACATGTTTTAAGGCTTCATAAATTCATTTCTTTAGTTTTTATAATGTGTCATGTTGTACAAGTTGTGTCAAAATCCATTTTCATTCTAAATTTGATTGGTTTTACATGATGGTAGGAAGTCATAAAAAAATAAGGCTAAAGACAATATTAGAACTCGGCTCTCACCCCCACAAATGTGACAATTAAAATATGTAAGGATTATTATTAATGTTTAATAGCATTTTTTTTGTAGAAATTTAATGGGATCTATTGATTATTTTCTGTTCATTTGTATTGTTAATTTTATGTTGCCAATTTTTTTAACTTAGTTGAAAGTGTTTGATGACCTCATTTCAATGTAGGTCCATGTGGGTGTCATGGAAAATGGCACAAGTACCTTTTTAGGTCTATTGGAGATGACTACCATTTGTTAATATGGGACTTGTGTGCATCTATAGCTAATAAAATATTGCATTCAGAGGTAGCCTATCAAGGTGAGGTATGTCAAATGAGTAATTGTGTATGATCGTACTTATGAAATTTTGGTACTAGATGTAGTTTCAATATGTCTTTTCCCATATTTTTTTCTTCCTATGTTACAAAGTTATCTTTTCATTTAATAAAAAAATAAATTGTCTAGGACTTACTCCTGTAAGTCTGATTTCCATTACAAATTGGTTTCCTAGTCTTTTGTTTGGAAAAATTCCAAGTGCAGTGATTTATTGTTTAATATAATGTGTGTATAAGTTTCTCAAAATATAGTATCCATGTTAGTTCTATGATGCATTTCTTAATATATCTTTTTTTTATGCATGTTGGTTCCCTTCACTCATCCTCATCTGTCATCTCCAATAGGGCTTGATGTCCTTTCTTCTCTTGCTTGGTACTAGATATTTAGAGCTTCAGTTTATAACATCTATTTTTTTAATGATAGCTTATATTATACTCTCTTTGGCTAGACAATTAGAGTTGAGTTTGTGAATTCCTTGTCACTCCCACTTTGTACTGGAACTATGTGTACTATCTTTGTTCCTTTAATAGACTTTTGTGTTCATTTGGTGGATACGAATAAAATTATCTTATCTTGTACTTGGAACACAACCTCTATGAGTATTTATCCATACTTAGTTTTGTTGTCCTATTATTGGGTTAACCCTACGATATTTTTTTCTCTATAATGAGATCGCAATAGAGTGAATGCTTGATTCTTTCTTGTGAAGCCCGGGGACATCCTAAGACCCTACCTATGTTTTCTATGATTTAATCTTTAAAATAAATGGGTTAAATGAAAATTATTAATACAACCAATAGTTTATCTATGGATAGTAACACCAAATCACATAAGTTTAAGAGGGTTGACTGTCATTTACCACAGTGAATAGATGCTTTCAACTCTACATGGGATTCAAATTGGTAACATTATCTCATAGGAAATCAATAGAGTCACATATTGACACCAAAATGTTTTCTATACATAACAAATGACATCTATCCTAACACTACTTGGCTTTTTCTTTAATATCATTGAGCATGTAAATGACAATAGTGAGTGTGCATCCTTGTATTTTCAAACCATCCATGAAATCATGTCCTATTGTACCTTTTTTCTTATAGATTTTGACAAGTCTTAAAAGAATGGATATGCATGGGTGAAAAACCTAGGGTGTATAGAAAATACAACTTCTCTGGAATAATGATTCAATAGGATGAATCCTACCTATACAGATAAAATGATAATAATTTTTCATCAAATCATAAAACTCAAAAACTTGTGTATTTTAACACTATCATGCAAAATCGCAAGAAAAAAAACACCATACCTCATGGTTTAATGCCTAGAAAAGGCACATGGTCTTCACTCAGTGAACCTATGATGTAACCAATTTTTTGGGCATTTAAAAAAAAATCTAATTTCACTAGATATTTGATAAATACCTTCCAAAAGTATTCTATTGAAGGCCATTCCCATTACATATTTCCAATTAAAAAAACCCTATTTTTACTAGGTGTCCCCTATTTTTATAAAATACCATTTTTAGAACCCCCAATAGATATAAATTCCGCCCATATAACTATGATATATTGACTCATTCATAAAACCCATTTTATGAATTAATGTTCTGAGCTAGTGGGAAACAAGCTAAAGTAATTGTGCACGAAGATTGGATATGTATTTATAAAAACCAATTTATAAACTTCAAGGAATCCACGGGAAATAAAAAAAGATATAATTTACAAGGCGTTGAATAATATCGAAGTCAAATTCCACAAGATCGAAAATAATATGTGGTATTTAGTTGGTACCCAATTAATGGATGACATTTGACATAATACTACATATTTATACCTTAAAATCATGAATATTATTAGTAATGGGTAGTTAGTATGCATCAATTTCAATGATCAAGCATCATGAGGATCATGACATCATGTCCTACTATAGATTTTTTCCTACTAATTTCTATAGTTCTAATGTGATGGATGTCCTATGGAAAAATGCTTGAACATGATGAATCCTAGTTATAATACTGAAAGTCTTTTTTTCTAATTATTTTTCTATATAAAATGCTTCCTTTTACTATCAACAAAATATATTACATATTAGTAATGTCACACAAAATGGTGCGCACTTGGGAATCCTCATTATTTGAAAAAATTTGCTAAAATCCCTGGTATCTACAAAAATATTCCCAATCAAAATTGACACATGGACATACATTTTAGAGGAAAAATTTCTTAAAAGTCACTTTACATAAACAAAAAAACCAAAATTCTTGCCATAAAGGCACAAACATAGTGTTCACACATTTCCAAACAATTCAATATCATGATGAAACCTGCAATTAAAGGGGTATATTCTTTTTCATTAGGAATGGACTCCAACCATTATTAGTTGCCTAAAAATTTGTGATAATGTAAATTCAACCATCATTAACTTGATAAACATCAATGGTTAGCATGTTTTTATTTTAAATAAAAAGGTAAAGTGTTAGAAACTTATCAATCTGGGGTAGTGGTAGAAGGCCAATGGTCTATCTATGGTGATGCTTGCCTTTAGCGATCAACACAACTAATTTCATGCCTTTTACTTCTACTAGAACTTTGTGATTTCCTAGAGAAAGAAGAGGGAGTATGAGAGCCAATAGAATGTTTCCTACTCATAATCAAAAGATACACCCTAAATATTATTGAAATTGGCATAGATGTGGTACATCCCACTAAATTTTGCATTTGAAAAATAATTTGCATATAGATATTAAAGATAAGCATAAGTAACTTCTTTATTTTCCCAAGTAAAAAATTGAGCATCTTGGCCCTTTTTAAACTCTAAACAAGAATTATTTCTTTTTTTACACATAATAAATAGAATATCAACTCTAATAAGCTATTGCACTCTAGGGAATTTCATGGCCTAAGACAATTTGTACCCTAAGAGAGAAACCTATTAGGAAATGAGTATAGTGATTATTACACACCCAAGTGGATAACCTCTAAGAGAAAAAAATTGTCCCATTTTATTCGCTAGCATAACCTAGTGAGTGTTTTTCACTTGCATGTATTTTGTAAATGCCTCAATCGTGTTCCAATTCAACTCCATACTCCACGTTGTAGACGATTGCAAGGCTAATTTCATGAATAGTAAGTTGGGGATGATCACCTTGACCTGCTTGATGACATGTCCATGAAGATTGAATACCTTAAAAAAAAAATCTTCTTAGGGAAATAGACGCATTCCCATGTCTGAGCATAAAAAATGTCTTTGATATTGTTAATTCCTATTATAAAAAATGAAAGGACCAAGAACTATGCCATCTTTAATTGTATTTCATAAAGTAGAATGAGACCACCATAAAGAGTGATATTTCAAAATAAACCAACTTCAAAGCCATGGAATTTCTAGTTCAATATTCTACGAAACCTTCTAGGCCCTCCAAATGCTCGAAGAATTAAAAGTCCATTTCACACTCACAATGGTTGGGTTAATAGTCAAAGTCTATAAATTTATGCTTTGTGGGTGTGACCTCCGTTTTTTTGGAGTCGTAGCACCTTGCAGGACTCAAAGAAGTTAGGTACCAGCCTCATGTAAGGGTTATGGTGGTAGAGGTACTCTTTTTATAGGCTCACCAGATAAAGGGCCTTCAAAGCTCAAATACAAAAGAAAAACACCGAATCTGCGGCAAAAATAAAAAAAATAGATAAGAAAAAAGAAGAAGTATAAATTCCTTTATTTTATTGTTACTTGTCTGTGGTGTGAGGAGGTTATAAGAAATGTGATTGGAAAAAGGATGGAGAGACAATGCATAGCATGACTTGCATATGATTCATTTTTTGTTAGAGATCCTTTAGGAACCTAAGCCATCAACTTTGGAAATGTTTCTAGTAGGGATTGTTATGGATTTTAATGTTGTGATTCTTTCACCTCATTGATTATTTTGGGAAATAAAATGCTTTAGGAATACCAGACAAGAGATCAGTGGATAGATAAATAATTTTTTTATAATTGCAATGTCCATTCACCATATCCTCTCTTTATTTTTTGATTGTATTTTGAAAATTTATGTTGATTTTGTTTCGTATTTTATCTATGAAATTGAAAATTCTTGGTATCATGTCCATTTAAACAATAACCAAAACTTGAGGATGAAATTAGTATTACACAATATTGATAGAAACCCTTTTAGTTGTTGTGTTAAAATATCTTCATGACTATTAAAAAAGTTTACTTTCATGTTTTTATTTGAGAACATGTTGTTTATATACTTGAATAAGTTCATGTGTTAAAGAATGAAATGTTCTTGCAAATAAAATGAAAATGAATAGACATCACACCTGACATTATTTTTTTCACAAGTTATCTACAAATTGATTTTTTTATCATGTAGTTGGCATGATTGTGCCTTCATATATCCCTCAAGGTTGAATACCAAGTTACTAAGGTTTTATTTTCTATGGTGATATTTTTTATTTTTTTTTATACGGGTCATCTAGCCACATAGTGGCCACTATCTCACAACTGAAGAAAACTTGTTCAAGTTTCTTGCTTTTATGGGTAAAATGGCTTTGACATTGCTGATGTTGAAGTATATGTCGTATAATTTATTTATAGTCTACTTTAATTTATATTCTATTTTTAATTATCGTTCATGTCTTATACTCTTCGTTATATATTCTTTTGTTTTTCAGAAATGGAACTCAATATTGATGGTAAGAAGAAATAATTGAAGAAAAAAGAGAACAATAACACAAGAGCGACAAATAAAAAAGAGAGAGAGAAGGGAATCAGTCTAGTGATACCTTTAAAGCCATTATCCCACATAATACACACACATAAATACTAATGGTCAAGTCTTCAGAGTTGGTGAATTCACCTACAATTCATTGGAAACACAATGATAATGTTTTGAAGTGATGAAACAAGATTTCATGTGTAAATTATAGTCCAACCAATATTATGTTGGAAAATCATATTGTAATACTTGAAAGTTTATATAATATAATTGATTTGGCTGAAATTATTTATAGTTACAATTGATATTGCTTAGTATTGTAATTAACATATGCAACTTTGTGTTTTTATATTATATGAACATGCACATTATATGTTTTTTTGTAATTTTGTCACAAAATGATACTAATTAATTTATGTTTACTAATAATGAGAACATAAATCAATATAAAAATACTAAATTAGTAGCTTATATTTATTAATGATGAACAAAAATAAAATGAATATACAGCTAAATTAGTTTTTTTAACGATTATTAAAAAAGTAAATAAAATGAATATAAACTAGTAAATTAGTCGTTTATATAATGAATATGAAACTACCAAAAAAAGATAAATGAATATTCCAAATGATAATTTTTTTATTACAAATGATGACAAAAATTTTCATATATACGACTATTAGTAGCTAATTTACAGTATCTTATAATGCAACCAAAATTTAGTCATATTTCTTTCGTAATTAATTGGTTTCAAACGATGAATAAAATTTTCATATATATGACTATTTGTTATGAAACCAACTCCAAAAATAGAAGAAAAGATATATCAACTCCTTAGAAATAAGCCAATTTGAGGGGGCAACCTCCAATACATTACATGAATGAACAATTCTTGGATGATACAAATGACAAAACCTCCTTTACATATATAGGAGTTCATGGGGCCACAATGTAATCCTAGCCGACCTAGCAATAATAATGTAAAGGAACAATAATAAAAATATGGGGGTTACATGGGTACAACAATAACAATAAGGGGGGATACACTAACATAATAAGGGACTACACTATTAATATAGGGATTTAACATGCCCCTCTCCTTCAAACAAGTGTTGTCCTCAACGCTTGATTATTTCTTGATGCTTCTATATAAAATTCTCATCCTCCCATGTGGAATCTTCTACAAGAAAGTTTTTCCACTTGCTGAGATACTCTGAAATTGATCGTACTTGTCGAGTTCTTGTTCCTATGGCTTCTTCAGAACTTCTTTCGATGTGATGTTGATCTTCCTGCTGTTTCATTAGATTCTGCACCAAAGTTAGGTTATCCTTTGAGAGTTGGAGAAATTGTTGTTGATGCTCGATGTGATCTTCCACTAATTTATCATCCATATTAGCTATTATTTGATCCTTCAAACCATCCAACTTAGCTTCCATTTTTTCTTTTAATCCATCTATGTCATCTTTGGTTTCTCTTCATAAGATTGAAATTTGTTGCACTTGTTACCGTAATTTTGATATCTCATACTACAATTCTTCCTCTTCATGCATCATATTATAGCTTTTTGAGGGCTTAATGGGTATGGAATTATTTTTTTAAGGAATTATAGAACCCAATACTTATAAAAATTCTAAAATATGCCTTTGGAATCACTTCAAACTGCTTTTTTTTTAAAACGAGACCTATGTAATTCAAAAACAATACACACCTTTTTCTTGCTTTTGAGGAGCTTGATATTGAAACTAAATTATCTCTATAATTATGGATCCCTAATATCTGAAATTCAGCCCTGTAGTAGCCCTCTGAAGTCTCTTTGAAATGCCATAGGTCTGATCTAATTTAGATTCTTCAAGACAAATTATGTCCAATCTCCCACAATGACCTAATGATGGGTTGGTTTAGTAGAGCGAACTTTTACGACTTACCACGTGTCACTGTTTGATCCTTTGGCTCTGAAATTTATAGGCAGGAAAATATGGTCCATGTACTTCCAGTCACATTTTACAGAATTCCAATCTGATGTTTAGAGAGAGAGAGTTATGAAGCTTTTCCCACATTCACCTCTTTGATATGAAATTCTAGATCTTGAAAAAGACCTAACTTCCACAGAACATATCTCCAAAACGATTGCGAACCAAGCTCTGAAATTTTTCAAAGATGTTCCTCAGGATTTTAGCTTCACGCTTTAAAAATTTCCACTTCTGACCCTTCGTATAAAAAACGTTATAGTGAAAATTTTATGATGACCTTTTTAAGTGAAATTCAGGATCCTGCAAAAAGACCTTACTGCCATAGATCATATCTCTGAAAATATTGCGAACCAAGCTCTGAAATTTTGCAACGATGTTACTCAGGATTTTGGCTTCGCACTATAAAAATTTCAGCTCCTGAACCTTCGTAGAAAAAATGATATAGTGAATATTCCACGATGTCCTGTTTGGAGCAGCGAAACCCTAGAATCCCAAAGATTTGATACCAAATGTTATGAAACCAGCTCCAAATATAGAAGAAAATATATATCAACGCCTTAGAAATAAGCCACTTCAAGGGGGAAACCTCCAATACATTACATGAATGAACAATTCTTGGATGATACAAATGAAAAAACCTCCTTTATATATATAGGAGTCCATGGGGCCACAATGTAATCCTAGCCTACCTAACAATAATAATGTAAGGGCACAATAATAACAATATGGGGGTTACATGGGTACAACAATAACAATAAAGGGGGCTACACTAACATAATAAGGGACTACACTATTAATATAGGGACTTAACACTATTAATAGCTAATTTACAGTATCTTATAACACAACCAACATTTTGGTCATAATTCTTTGGTCATTAATTGATTTTCTTGGGTGATCATATAGTAATATATTTTGTTGTATATTTGGTCATTAATTGTGAAAATTTATAACTAAATTAATGAGTAAATATACTACTAGAAGATGAAATTGAAACAACCAACTTAATGACTAAGCTACAAAAGGCTAAAAGTTGGTCGCGTTATAAGATATTGTAAATTAGCTACTACTGGTCACAGACTAAATATGGTGCTTTATATGCAAATTTTAGTCAATTTTTTAGTAATTCATTAACATTTTGTACTAGTGGTATTCATGTAAAGCACTCATTTGTTCGAAACTATGGTTTCCAAACATAGCCAAAGGAATTCTCACCCAATTCCTTTATTTTACCTTTTACCTTACTGTAATTGAGTCTTATTATATAATGTCACATCACCCAATTGTTAATTATATAATAAAATTAATTGTTATCTTGTCATGCTAATACCAAGCATGTTTCCCTGCAACTGCTAACACATGTCATTCACACATTCCAAAGATGAAGACAACATGTTCATTAATTTTAAATCAACCTTTACCAATACTAACAACCATGTCATAATTTTCAATTAACTCATAGTCATTAATCAAAATACTAAAATTAGCACCCACTTGCATTTAAGTGCATATCAACTATCTTATCACATAGTATGTTAGTACAATTGTCTTAAGACAAGATCATTCATTAATGTAATCTTATAGAAAAATACTCATATCATGTAATTAGTCAAAGATTCAGCCAATATATAAACATATCATGCTAGATAAACTAATGACGACATAATCAAACTCATAACTCAATGTATCTGAGGGGAGGTTATCACTTATGCACAAGTTAGTCCATATTAATACGACAAAATATCACAAGTATATTTACTCATACTTGAATATCATAACCATAACCATTTGCATAGGAAAATCTATATTAGCACGATACATATAACATCAAGATCTTAAATACAATGAACATAATAATCATGTGTATAATCACAATGCATACAATAAATTAACTACCATGTATGACTATTTGACACATGTTATTATGACCACACTGATGAACTAACATCTATCGTGTATGTAACCGAAAAAATAGTAGAATGATAGACATGTATATAAACCCAATGCATATAATAATCCATTATATAAAATACATGTATGACGATCTTCTCTTACCTTGAGCTTTAGTTTTGTAAACTCACTCTAATAATCCACTTCTCTAGCTCTATCTCATCCAACACATTAGCATCATAACATACCAACAACATCACGATGACACAGACTACATAATTACCAACATGATGCATGTATGACCTACCATGCATGCATAACCATAACCATGACAATGCATACATACATACATATAGACATTGACATGCATAACAAATGCATATAAAACTGAAATGCATTCATGAAAAACACATCCAAACAAAAACATCATCAACTTCTACATCACAACACAACTTAACAATAACCATCACAATGCATACATAAGAAACACATATAAGACCTACATGCATTCATGACAACCACATTCCACCCATCTAGTCTAAGGGTTGAACCATTCTCTGATACCACCCTGTAGTATCCGATATGACCCAAAGAGAACATAACCCTCTCTCATATAGCTTTCTAACACTCTCCTCCCACACTTACCCAAGTTTACTAGTCCACCAAGGTAAATATGTGACGAAGAGTTACTATGATATGATTCAACCTCCTAGATCACCTTAAGGAAGTGGAATTGAAAAACAAAACCTTACTGACCTTCCTCAGGTGCTACAGGACCCCCAAGGGCTAAAAAACCCTTTGAGGTGTCCAAAACCTGAGTTAAATTTCCTTTTCACTGTTTTTGACTCTTAGACACATGCGTAGGCATGCGTTTGTGCAATTTTAAACCTCCAGGTGCATGCATAACCACTACAAAGGGTTCTAATACCATCTTTTCCAGGAAGTTTTGTGCCAGCGACCTTGAAGTCTAAGCCACTTTTTCAGGGCTAGGAATCTCACCTCTTCTCAGAACTTGATGAAACTCTCATAAATGATTAATAACAACATGACAAGGCCTCTTGTGCAGAAATTAAACAAGGAAATGACCTGATAAGGCCTAGTCATGACAAAAAGTTTCGTCAAAGACACCATGAACATGTAATCTATAGGTCATATAAACACATATGAACACAAGGACTTCATACTTATATTAGAATGGGAAAGAAGGTCTGGTGCCTCCTTAGAATAGTTTCAATATCATTTATTAGGTATTACATTCATTTTCCATTCATTTACTAATAAAAACATGATGAGAGTCATAACTCAAGTCTCTCATAAACATGATTATAAACAACATGTAAAAAACCAATCAACAATTATAGAACAACCATTATAATCAGATAATATAAAGCACATTTACACATAATACACAAGAGTAAATTAAATCTTATTGATATATGAAAAATGCAACTATGTTAGGGACTTCGATGTACCACCTGACCATAGATAGGGTTAAACCAAAATTTTCTTTCAGCTAATCACCCCCATTCCATATTCTCAGCATGACTATGGGATCTCATGGAATAAACAAAAATAAAACAAAACCAGGGCTCCTAGAGGCCAAACCACCTTAACTCTCAACCAATGATTCCACATCATGGTTGGAAATCATAAACCATTACCATATCAGTCTAAATCCAAGTTGTTCAGGGCTCCAGAGCATTTTTTCCAACCCAAATTCTAGGACTAGTAACTCAACCCATAATTGTCGTCATCATCCAGAGAATTTTTCCAGCCAAGGCTTCTAGGACTAGTAACTCAACCTAACAAGAGATCTAGAGAATTCATTCAACCAAAGCTTCCAAGAGTAGTGACTCAACCCAAGTTGTTAGAGAGCTTCCAGAGCATTTTTCCAACGAAGGCTCCATGAACTAGTAGCTCAACTCACATCCATAAGAAATATGAGCACCAAATAGAAAACAAAGGTAAACCCACAACAACATGGATATCCAGGAAATGGAAAGGCCAGGAAAAACAACTATGAATCTAGGCAATCCTCCATGCCAATGACAAATCATGACCAAGAAACCACATGCATGTGTCATGCATTCCAAAACTATGAAGGAAATCATATTTGTAACTCGATACCTTCAAATCAATCTAATTGTAGTTTTTGATCCCATTCTTACCTTACTCTTTCCAAATTTCCTTTGTGTTCTTTCTCCAATCCAAGGTATGCCCAAAATAATCCAAAAGTGCTCTAAGAAAACTCAAGTGTGAAAGAGTATGAGAGAGAGAGAGAGAGCAGAGAGAGCTCCACCATAGAACTGACATTCTGTGAATTGAACCTCCTAATATTTTTTATCATTTAGGCCTATATTTTCTTCATTTTCCTATCTTTTTGCCTTCAATTTCCCTCTCATAAATAAAATTTTAACTAATTCCTCTCTCTTTTTCCAATTCCTTTTCCATTGCTCAAATTTTCCCTTAGCCATAATAAACCAAAGTAGCATCCACTAGCATGTTTTTCCCAACATTCAGTTTGTAATACGTGTCACGTGACCTTAGTATTATATCTTTTTACATGGAAATTAAACCAGGGTTGTTACAAAATAAGCTGACAATGGTTAGTCATGGGAAAAAATTCAACCATGGTCAACTAAATCAATATTTTTCAAACATGGTTAACATTATTATTATTTTTAAACCATAGTTAACCATAGTTGTTCATTGTCAATCCTTGTCATCAATTTCCTACCATGTTTACGTCTGGTAAATTCTCATGAACCCTTAGTCAACCATGACCAATCCTCATCAACCTTATCAACTATGGTGAAACATCATTAACCATCATCAACCATGGTTGTCCTCCAACCATCATCAAACATTGTCATTTGTAGTCAACATCGGTTAACCTTAATTAACCTTAATAAACCATATGTTGACCATAGTCAACCATATTAAACCATTGTCTACCATAACCAACAAAAATCAACCTTATTTATTCATAGTCAACCATCATACACCATAAGAAACCTTTGAAACCATGGTAAGTTAAAGTAAAATATGGTCAAATATATTTTTCATAATGGTCTGCATGGCCAACATTGTTATTAATGGTAAAAAATGGGAACATTTTTGAACATGGTCAACCATAGTTAGCATGGGCATCATGTTCAACCATGGTTCGCCACAATCATCTATAAAAAACATTGAGAAAATTGATCAACCATTTACACCCACAATCAACCATAGGTTGACCATATCAAACCATGTATCACCAACTCAACTATGGCTAAACATGGTTAAAAAAAAATCAACCGTAGTCATACATGGTATGTAACACCCCCTTCCCACTTCTACCCAAGTAACTGACCAATCGGGATAAATGTGCGACGAGAGGCTACTAATATGAGACTTAACCTCCCAGATGACCTTAAGGAAGTGTAACCAACAGAAACAAGACAAACACACCTTACACAACATAAAAAACATCCCCACAAGGTAATACAACCTTCCAGACCCCTAAACCATGAGGGATTGGTAAAAATGTGAAGTTGGGTTACACTTTTTTCCCTTTTTTGCGAAAAAAAAAATCATTTTTAAAAGTTTTTCAAATTTTTGTAAGCCAAAGCAAATTTTCCATTTAGAATTTCATTTTATAGTAAAAAGAAAACTTGTGACAAAATTTTATTAGAATTTTGTTGCTTATTTTTTGAATTTTTTTATTCACATTTGATATGTCAACATAGAAACTATTTGATTGTGTATTCTTTAGAAATTAAGGGATTCATGAAATGTCATGTTTTTTGGCACTAGTGTATTCTTTGTTAACCTGGGGTTTTTGAAACAAAAAAAGTGTTGCAACATGATGGCAGGGATAAACCCACAGTCCCGGTTGTTCTTCACTCAAACTCCATCGGTGTGTAATTGCATTCAAATTCCAATTGACCCGAAGATATGATGGTCACAACCCTTAACAAGTCGACTAATGGATATTCAAATCCACACCCTTAACCTTATTATCACGACCCAATTGACCTTAATTCTAATTGAACAAATTCATAAAGTGCCCACGGCTTGCCATAATACCCATCGACATGACATATATATTATTTCATATATATACTCCCTGACCTGTTATAATACACGTTTAATGCGCTAGCTCTCAACCCTTATTACTATGATTCCGACCCCTTAGCTTTTAATACAAATGGATTAATTGGTCAACCGCTTCGGTCCCCCAAAAACAACACATTAAAAAATGTGGAATCAACACAAAAACCTGATTCATACCTTGGGTTGTCTCGCCTTCTCATCCGACGATGGGGATGTCATCGCGCCAGCTCCGACGATCCAACATCCCCAATCAAATCTCACGCGACTTATGTGCACAAACGGTAATGCGCGATGAGATTGGTATCGTGAAAATGCTTCCTCCACGTGTCAAAGTATGGCATAGATTGCATCCGAATGGGGAATACAGCTTACCCTGCAAAGGCGGTGCGATCAAACTGCTTCTATTGTTCATTTATTGTTTTGGTTCCGTTTAACTCCATCAACACTCTACTCGGAACTTTGCAAGGTTAACACTCCTTATGAAGACTCGCATCAACACACAGCTTCAGTTATTTGGTGAAAGTATCTGGCATTTGAACTTCCTTAATACGCTGTCCCTCGACAGCTCCTTCTCAATTGCAGATTCAATTTTGCCTTCTCCACTTGCTTGTGATTCTACTCTGAATTACCGCAAATTCTCTGCACCACATTACTCATGCATAATTCGATCAAAGACTACATATATTGTAGGACTAAGTCCTTCATTCATACAGGGTCCTACTTTGTTGATCCTCATACACTGATTTACGGAATTTGAAGCCCATTTATACAGGACATCGTTTAACTTAATTGCAGATATTATTCACACAATTAACCACATAGATTGGGACATTTTCCACACAGAACTTAATTCGACAATTTCACATACAAGACTGAACCATTTCTTATTTACATAGCGAATTAACTTACAAGTATTTTTTTTTTGCTGGCCAGATCTTCAATTAATTGGCCCTTCTCCTCTACTCTGTCTCTACTACAGTCCTATGCAGCCTATGCAGCTCTCTATGCAGGTCTCTCGACTTTGTCACAGAGGTTTATTTTTATACAAAACCCTGAATCGACTCAAATCCTCTAACGCTAAAAAATCTTCAATTTCCTACAGTTACAAATTAGACTAACGCTCAGATGGACTGACACGGATTATCACTTCCTATGCCCACTAATCATTCAGGCAGTTACATTTCTCTAAAATTAACTAAAAAAAACTCAATAATGAATATTTACATGGGGAAACAAAACATAAGACCCCCTTTTACATTTATTTATGGAAAAAGGTTTTTTTTAGCATAATTCCCCTACATCAGACTCCCCAAGTTAAAATAGTTCATGATCTCCTGATCATGGTTTTCATCTTTGTCTACCTGGATCCCAAACTTTGTTCTACAACTGGCCATTTGTTGCAGTGTTCTTATTTCACATTCCTCCTGGTTTCCATACTTTATGCTGTAGCTTTCCACAGGCTGCACCCTTATATCCTCTGTCTGCTTTTCTTATGCTGCTACTTCTTTGTTTCCTTGCTGCTACCTTTTCCTCAGACATATTCATCTTCAGCCCTCTTATTAATGATATTTCTCTGTCTAATATCTCCTCTGACTACTGGGCTCTTACTTCTGGTTGCTGCACTCTTATTTCTTCAGTTCTTACTGCTGCCCTATTCGCCGCCCAATCATCCATACCCTCTCTGCAACAGTAAAATTCTTGCTCCTCTGCTGGCAACACTTCAGCTTGTTGCTTCCACATTCTCTCCATCAACACTCCAAGCTGTTGTTCTGCTATTTCACACTCCTTTCCAGAGGTTTTCTGTAAACATTTTAGCCACCTCCTTTGGTCAAACACATCACCAATTTGCTACAACTCAGTTTCAGCATCTTCTTCTTCTGTCTTGGAAATCTTCAGCAATTGCCTTCCTTCCTCTTGATTTACTTCAAGCTCTTCCAACTTTGCATTTTCATATTTTTTCAGAGTGAAACTCTGATTTTATATTGCTATAGCAGCCCCAACAGTCTGCCATACAACCTTCTCCCCAATCTTCTCTTGGCTATCCGAACAAGCCAATTCATCTCTGCTACCAACAACAACTAATTTCTGCACATGAGACATGATTGTCTCATCTTCTTCCAGCTGCTCATCTTTATTCTGCAACATCTCTTTTATTTGTCATCTGTAAGAACAACAAGTTCATTCACAGGAGGCATGATAGCCTCACCTTCCTCCTTCTGCAACAGTCCATCACCTTTCAGAACAACTTCAAAAGATGGATTGTTTTTTTTTCATTCCTACAAACACAACCAATTCATCAGTTCCAAAACCCCAATACCCAACGGTCCCAACTGATGATTCAATCATCAATTATTTTCTATCTTCATCCCATTGTGTCTTCGTATTCTGCAAACCCCAATTTTGAAATTGGGGTTTTATTTCTCGTGTTGAATCCTGCTGATTCAGCATACTCTCTAGCAACTCAATTTCTCCATTCCATGGTTTAAATTCTTCCACAGAATTCTCCTTGTCTTTCAATTGACTGCCCCATGCTATCAACTTGCCTCCATCATCAACAAGATCTGCATTCATCAAACAATTTTTAAAACAAAATCCACAAGGCCTTAGAGCCTTCCCTTCTTCTGTCAGCATCTCAGTATGTTGTCCCAACCTTCTTTCCTACTCAGTCAACACATCAGAATGCTGATTCCAAATCTTCAAACATATATTCAGACTATCAGTCAGTCTCTCCTCTACATCATCCTCTGCAAGGATGTCTCTTTGCTCTAGTTCATAGGAATGAACTTTCTCATCCATTTGCACCCTTACAATCCAAACACTTTCTCTCTGTGGTTCTGTCCTCTGCTCTAGAACACTTAATTCATGCCACAATATTGGCATCTCCTTCGAGAAAACATCTTCAACATCTTCACTATCTTCTGATGTCACCATCTCCTCAGCCTTTGTCAGAATAGAATTCCAATTTCCCATCTCTACAAAAACTTCAGCTATCTGTCCATCACCCTTTACTTGGCCATTTAACAAGAACAATTTTTCATCCTCAGCATTAATGACAAATTTATCTCCATCAGCTTCATTGAAACAATATGTTCTATAAAATAAGGAATAAATGAATTCCTTATGCTGCAATAACACAATCTGATCTTCATCTGAAAGATACTTATCATATATTGCTTGGTAGAAATCAGCCTTATTCATCACAGTTTCATCATGTGAACTGTCTTCATCCACACCTGCATTCATACACAACTTGTCAAATGAAAAAACATAAGAACTCATGGTCTCAATTGATGAATCAATCATCAACTCTTCCTGCTGCTCCAAGTCTTCTATTCTCTTCAGAGATTCTTCAATGGTCCTCTCCTCAAATTCTACAAGCTATTCAACTTTCAACTTCTTGCCAATATCATAAACTAAATCTCCTCTTCTTCCAACATGTGGGAAAGCAGAATCTTTCTCTAACTGTGCATGGACATCTTCAAAACATGTAGCTGCTCCATTTTATTCCTCAGTGACAACCTCAGCAGTTTGTTCTCTCTCACCTGTTGTTCCTACAAACACACAAAATATTTCAGATGTAAGGCTCTTGGACCCCTTGGTCCCACTTGAAGCTTCATTCTCCAAGTCCTTCTCCAGATGCTCAATCACTCTGAGTATTTCTTCCTTCTTCTAAACATTCATCATCCACTTCTTCTTCGTCTGTGGCCTCTGCCACTTTATCTTCTTCTTCATGAGCCACCCAACTCTCTGGTTCTCCTTTATCATCCTCATTCTCTATCTGTTGAACTGCTCCCTAATATCAGCTAATTATTTCTGCCATTCTTCATCAGTGAGTCTCTTCCTCATGCCATTTTCTTTGGCATCTTCCCTCACCCTTCTATTGTGGCTTCTCTTAGAACCTCTGCAATCTCTGCCATGGCTCTCGTTAGCCATTTTATTCTCTAGGGGTTCTTCACTCACAAGCTGCACTAAGCCTCTACAATAGCAAGCTCCCTTGCTACAACTCACCTCACCAATCCCTTCCTCCGGATCCGGATTTTGGCAAGTACTGGTTCGCTCTCTCTGGAACCTTCTAAGCACTCTCTTCTGCTCTCTAGGCTTCATTCTGCAACTTCTCTCAAGAACACCTCTTTCATCCAACCTTAGCTGGGAATCTTCCAGGTTCTGCCACACTCTTTCTGCACTCAGAATCCCTTACTGGATTCTTCTATCACTGCTCTCAAAGCTTGCGATTTGCTTCTTGGTGAGACTCTTTCCTAACCTACTTGCACTCTGTATTCTACAAAAAAATCCTTCAAACCAGAGTTCAAATAAGGCTCATCATCTTACCTCTCAAGATCCCTAAATGATCTTGTATCTTTTTTCACCTGCACTGCATCTATCTGCTGCAATCCTCAAGACACTTTGTCTCAACTCTAGATTCTGCACCTCTAGAGATCTTCACTGCATGTCAAATCAAATCTGCAATTTTTTCTGTTAAACAGATTTAAACTTCAAATTTTTTTTTCTGTTCATTACATGTGCATTTCAAAATAAACTTTTCAAAGAGCTAATTAAATTCTAGCTCTGATACCACTTGATCGCGGGGATAAACCCACAGTCCCGGTTGTTCTTCACTCAAACTCCATCGGTGTGTAATTGCATTCAAATTCCAATTGACCCGAAGATATGATGGTCACAACCCTTAACAAGTAGACTAATGGATATTCAAATCCACACCCTTAAACTTATTATCACGACCCAATTGACCTTAATTCTAATTAAAAAAATTCATGAAGTGCCCACGGCTTGCCATAATACCCATCGACATGACATATATATACTCCCCAACCTGTTATAATACGCATTTAATGCGCTAGCTCTCAACCCTTATTCCTATGATTCCGACCCCTTAACTTTTAATACAAATGGATTAATTGGTCAACCGCTTCGGGCCCACAACAAGAACACATTAACAAACGTGGAATCAACACATAAACCCGATTCATACCTTAGGTTGTCTCGCCTTCTCATCCGACGACGGGGATGTCGTCATGCCAGCTCTGACGATCCAACGTCCCCAATCAAATCTCGCACAACTTATGTGCACGAACGGTAATGTGCGATGAGATTGGTATCGCGAAACCGCTTCCTCCATGTATCAGACTATGGCATAGATCGCGTCCGAATGGGGAATAGAGCTTACCCTACAAATGCGGTGCGATCAAATAGCTTCTACTGTTCATTTCTTGTTTTGGTTCCGTTTAACTCCATCAACACTCTACTCGGGACTTTGCAAGGTTAAGGCTCCTTATGAAGACTCGCATCAACACACAGCTTCAGTTATTTGGTGAAAGTCTCTGGCGTTTGAACTTCCTTAATATACTGTCCCTCAACAGCTCCTTCGCAATTGCAGATTCAATTTTGCCTTCTCCACTTGCTTATGATTCTGCTTCGAATTACCACGAATTATCTGCACTGCATTAATCATGCATAATTCGATCAAAGACTACATAGATCGCAGGACTAAGTCCTTCATTTATATAGGGTCCTACTTTGTTGATCCTCATACATTGATTTACGGAATTCGAAGCCCATTTATACATGACATCGTTTAACTTAATTGCTGAGATTATTCACATAGTTAACCACAGAGATTGGGACATTTTCCACACAAAACTTAATTCGACAATTGCACATACAAGACTGAACCATTTCTTTTTTACACAACGAATTAACTTACAAGTCTTTTTTTTGCTAGCCAGATCTTCGATTAATTGGCCCTTCTCCTCTACTCTGTCTCTACTACAGTCCTATGCATCCTATGCAACTCTCTATGCAGGTCTCTTGACTCTTTCATAGAGGTTTATTTTTATAAAAAACCTTGAATCGACTCAACTGCTCTAACGCTCAGAACTCTTCAATTTCCTACAGTTACAAATTAGACTAACGCTCAGATGGATTGAAACGGACTATCACTTCCTATGCCCACTAATCATTCAGGAAGTTACATTTCACTAAAATTAACTAAAAACAACTCAATAATGAATATTTACGTGGGGAAACAAAACATAAGACCCCCTTTTACATTTATTTATGGACAAATGTTGTTTTGAGCCTAATGCCCCTGCATCAGACTCCCCAGGTTAAAATAGTTCATGATATCTTGATAATGGTTTTCATCTTTGTCTGCCTGGATCCCAAAATTTGTTCTGCAACTGGCCATCCGTTGCAGTTTTCTTCTTTCGCATTCCTCTCAGTTTCCATACTTTATGTTGTAGCTTTCCACAGGTTGCACCCTTACATGCTCTGTCTGCTTTGCTTATGCTTCTACTTCTTTGTTTCCTTGCTACTGCCTTTTCCTCAGACATCTTCATCATCAACCCTCTTATCAATGATATTTATCTGTCTAATCTTTCCTCTGACTGTTGGGCTCTTACTTCTGGTTGCTGCACTCTTATTTCTTCAATTCTTACTGTTGCTCTATTCGCCGCCCAATCATCCATACCCTCTCTGCAACAGTAAAATTCTTGTTGCTCTTCTGGAAACACTTCAGCTTGTTGCTTCCACATTCTCTCCAGCAACACTCCAAGCTGTTGTTCTGCTATTTCACACTCCTTTCTGGAGGTTTTCTGCAAACATTTTAGCCACCTCCTTTGGTCAAACACATCACCAATATGCTGCAACTCAGTTTTAGCATCTTCTTCTTCTATCTTGGCAATCTTCAACAATTGCCTTCCTTCCTCTTGATTTACGTCAAGCTCTTCCAGCTTTGCATTTTCATCTTTTGTCAGAGTGAAACTCTGATTTTCTACTGCAGTAGAAGCCCCAATAGTCTTCCATACAGCCTTCTCCCCAATCTTCTCTTGGCTATCTGAACAAGCCAATTCATCTCTGCTACCAACAACAACTAATTTCTGCACATGAGACATGATTGTCTCATCTTCTTCCAGCTGCTCATCTTTATTCTGCAAGAGATTTTTTTCTTTGTCATCTGTAGGAACAACAAGTTCATTCATAGGAGGCATGATAGCCTCACCTTCCTCCTTCTGCAACAGTCCATCACCTTTTAGAACAACTTCAAAAGATGGATTGTTTTCTGTCATTCCTGCAAAGACAACCAATTCATCAATTCCAAAACCACAAGATCCAATGGTCCCAACTGATGATTCAATCATCAATTCTTTTCTATCTTCATCCCATTGTTTCTTCAAATTCTGCAACCCCCAATTCTAAAATTGGGGTTTTATTTCTTGTGTTGAATCCTGTTGATTCAACATACTCTCTAGTAGCACAAATTCTCCATTCCATGGTTTAAATTCTTCCATAGAATTCTCCTTCTCTTTCAATTGACTGCCCCACGCTGTCAACTTGCCTCCATCATCAACAGGATCTGCATTCATCAAAAAATTGTTAAAACAAAATCCACAAGGCCTCAGAGCCTTCCCCTCTTCTATCAGCATCTCAGTATGCTGTCCCAACCTTCTTTCTTGCTCAATCAGCACATCAGAATGTTGATTCCAAATCTTCAAACATATCTTGAGACTATTAGTCAGTCTCTCCTCTGCATCATCCTCTGCAAGGATGTCTCTCTACTCTAGTTCATAGGAATGAACTTTCTCATCCATCTTCGCCCTTAAAATCTAAACACTTTCTCTCTGTGGTTCTGTCCTCTGCTCCAGAACACTTAATTCATGCCACAATCTTGGCATCTCCTTCAAGAAAACATCTTCAACATCTTCACTATCTTCTGCTATCACCATCTCCTTAGCCTTCATCAGAATAGAATTCTGATTTCCCATCTCTACAAAAACTTCAACTATCTATCCATCACCCTTCACTTGGTCATTTAACAAGAACAATTTATCATCATCAGCATTAATAACAAATTTATCTCCATCAGCTTCATTGAAACAATCTCTTCTATAAAATAAGGAATAAATGAATTCCTTTTGCTGCAATAACACAATCTGATCTTCAACTGAAAGATACTCATCATATCTTGCTTGGCAACAGTCAGCTTTCTTCATCACAGTTCCATCATGTGAGTTGTCTTCATCCACACCTACATTCATACACAACTTGTCAGATGCAAAAACATAAGACCTCATGGTCTCAATTGATGAATCAATCATCAACTCATCCTACTGCTCCAAGTCTTCTATGCTCTTCAGAGATTCTTCAATGGTCCTCTCCTCAAATTCTACAAGCTGTTCAACTTCCAAATTCTGGCCAGTATCATAAACTAAATCTCCTTTGCTTCCAACATGTGGGAAAGTAGAATCTTTCTCTAACTATGCATGGACATCTTCAAAACATGTAGTTGCTCCATTTTCTTCCTCAGTGACAACCTTAGCAGTTTGTTCTCTCTCACCTACTGTTCCTGCAAACACACAAAATATTTCAGATGTAAGGCTCTTGGACCCCTTGGTCCCACTTGAAGCTTCAGTCTCCAAGTCCTTCTCTAGATGCTCAATCACTCTGAGTATTTATTCATTCTTCCTCTGTGGCCTCTGCCACTTTATCTTCTTCTTCATGAGCCACCCAACTCTCTGGTTTTCCTTTATCATCCTAAGTTTCAATTTGTTGAACCGCTCCCTGATCTAAGCTAATTATTTCTCTCATTCTTCATTAGTGAGTCTCTTCCTCATGCCATTTTCTTTGGCATCTTCCCTCACCCTTCTGCTGTGGCTTCTCTCAGAACCTCTGCAATATCTGCTATGGATCTCAATAAACATTTTCTTCTCTATGGGTTCTTCACTCACAAGCTACACTAAGCCTCTACAACAACAAGCTCTCTTGCTGCAACTCACCTCACCAATCCCTTCCTCCGGATCCGACTTTTGGAAAGTACTTGTTCACTCTCTTTGGAACCTTTTGAGCACTCTCTTCTGCTCTCTAGGATTCACTCTGCAACTTCTCTCAAGAACACCTCTGTCATCCAACCTCAGTTGGGAATCTTCCAGGTTCTACCACACTCTTTCTACACTCAGAATCCCTTAATAGATTCTTCTATCACTGCTCTCAAAGCTTGTGATCTGCTTCTTACTGAGACTCTTTCCTCACCTGCTTGCACTCTGTATTCTGCAAACAAATTCTTCCAACCAGAGTTCAAATAAGGCTCATCATCTTACCTCTCAAGATCCCTGAATGATCTTGTTTCGTTTCTCACCTTCACTACATCTATTTGCTACAATCCTCAAGACACTCTGTCTTCAACTCTAGATTCTACACCTCTGGAGATCTTCACTACATGTCAAATCAAATATGCAATTTTTTCTGTTAAACAGATTTAAACTTCAATTTTTTTTTTCTGTTTAGTACATGTGCATTTCAAAATAAAATTTTCAAAGAGCTAATTAAATTCTAGCTCTAATACCACTTGATGGCGGGGATAAACCCAAAGTCCCAGTTGTTCTTCACTCAAACTCCATCGGTGTGTAATTGCATTCAAATTCCAATTGATCGGAGGATATGATGATCACAACCCTTAACAATTCGACTAATGGATATTCAAATCCACACACTTAACCTTATTATCATGACCCAATTGACCTTAATTATAATTGAACAAATTCATAAAATTCCCATAGCTTGCCATAATACCCATCGACATGACATATATATACTCCCCGACCTGTTATAATACGCATTTAATGCACCATCTCTTAACCCTTATTCCTATGATTCCAACCCCTTAACTTTTAACACAAATGGATTAATTGGTCAATTGCTTTGGGCCCACAACAAAAACGCATTAAAAAATGTGGAATCGACACACAAACCCGATTCATACCTTGGGTTGTCTCGCCTTCTCATCTGACGGCGGGGATGTCATCGCGCCAACTCCAACGATCCAACTTCCCCAATCAAATCTCGCGCGACTTATGTGCACGAACGGTAACGCGCGATGAGATTTGTATCGCGAAACTGCTTCCTCCACGTGTCAGACTATGGCATAGATCGCGTCCGAATGGGGAATACAACTTACCCTACAAAGGCGGTGCGATCAAACTGCTTCTATTGTTCATTTATTTTTTTGGTTCCGATTGGGTGAAAATGTGAAGCTGGGTTACACTTTTTGCCCTTTTTTGAGAAAATTTTTTCATTTTTTTGGGTTCTTCAACTTTCTGCAAACTATAACAATTTTTCCGTGTAGAATTTCATTTTGCGGTAAAAATAAAAGTTGTAAGAAATTTTGTTAGCTTTCTATTACTTATTTTTTGAAATTTTTTTATGCGGATTTGATATGTCAACTTAGCGTTTCTTTGAGTGTGTGTTTCTTAACAATCAAAGAATTCATAAGTAGTCATGTTATGTGGCAACGTTGTATTCATTGAAAATTCTTGTTTTTGAAAAAACAAATGTGTTACAACAATCTAGACAGAGTCTACTTTGGTTTCGTCATATTTACAAAGCTAATGGATGCATATCATAATTACTAGAATTTTCTGAACTGGTCTAATACGAAAAACTGCGTATTTGTTATATGTTTCGTGTGGCAACAAATTTCTTAACATACAAGTTATAAACTAAAAATCTAAAAGCTACCCATTACAGTCAACGGACCAATGTAATGCCCCATAATTTTTTAAATTTTTTTTACAATGTATTTTGGGAGATACAAAATTTTGATTTCACTGAATCACGATGACCCTCAAAAATTGTTTGCACTCATTTTATTAGAAAAATAATTAAAATTAATAAAAGTTTACGAAATTCCATAAAAATTATATTTCCTGAAAGTAGATTCAATTCTGAAAATGCTTGTCTTGGTTCCGACAGTTAATTAACAAGTTTTCATGGAGTTTAATCAGTCCAAAGTTGCAGAACCGTTTTCAGAGCCTGGGTCTGCGTAATTGATGACGCGTTAGTTCGGCCGAACTATTAGTAATAGTTCGGCCAAACTATGTTTTCCGCTTACGAGCAGTTAAAACTAACGTCACAATAGTTTGACTGAACTTATTATCAAAAGTTCGGCCGAACTATTGTGTAATTTTCCGTCGGCCGGAAATTTTTGTTGAGCCCCCTACAAAACACATATTTCGCGGTCAATATAAATTGCCGCGAAATGATTCACAATTTTCGCACATTTCGCACTTCATTTCATATTACAACTTGGTTTGAATTCAAAAATTTTTCTTCAAAGTTTGGGTTTAAAAAATTTTTTTGGAAGACATTTTCTGGAAGCGGCGTGATTTTCCTTGGAGGTTCAAAGTTTGAATTTAAAGAACTTTTTTGGAAGACATTTTTGGAGGCGACGTGATTTTTCTTGGAGGTATGTACGTGTTTTGTGTTGAAATAAATCTTTTGAGCTTTTTTGTTCAAAAATTTTTCTTCACATTTTAGATTTAAAGAATTTTTTTGGAAGACATTTATTGGAGGCGGTGTGATTTTTCTTAGAGATATGTACGTGTTTTGGATTGGATTACGTATTTTTTAGAAAAGATTTTTTTAAATTAAATCTTTTGTGATATTGTTTGTAATTGAGTTATTGTCTAATTTTTTAAAGGAAAGTTTTTGAACCTCATACCCTATTATCATGGGAAATCGAAGAACTTGTGTGAGAAAATATGATCGAAAAAGAAAGCCCGAGGAACGTAGAGAAGAGACGAGACAATATCGCAAAAGAAAGTTAGAGGCTCTCTCAAATATTGAAGAGAAAAATCAACCTCAAGCAGAAATTGAAGCAGGTATGTAAATGTAAATATTACATGCTCTATTGATATATATTTAAAATTTCCCTAATGTAAAATGTAACGCTTAATTTTTATTTGATAAACTAGTTTGAAAAATATTTTGTTTTATGTACACAGACAGAGATATTCCTCAAAATATTGAAGAAGAAAATCAACCTCAAGCAGAAATTGAAGCAGGTATGTAAATGTAAATATTATGATCTATTGATATATTTTAAAGTTTTCCCAATGTAGAATGTGAAGCTTAATTTTTATTTGATGAACTAGTTTGAAAAATATTTTGTTTAATGTAAACAGACAGAGATAATCCTCAAAATATTGAAGAAGAAAATCAACCTCAAGCAGAAATTGAATCGGGTATGTAAATGTAGATATTATGATCTATTGATATATTTAAAAATTTCCTAATATTTATTGACATATTTATTAATTTAGTTATTTATTGAATATGTACTATTTTTTCGAATATGTATAGATGAAATCACTATCGATAATGAGATGTTAGAAAATGTCGACACTCACACATATGGAGATAAAAAACCTGACCATGTTATACGGTATCGTGTCGATAGAATTTTTGAAAAGTATTTAAAAAATGAGCAAGTGACAGTTCAAGCTCAAATGTTGAAAGGTCTCCTATCATCAAGGAAATTAAAAGAAGCGACGACACTATTGGGTATTAGAAAATCAACCAAAGATAAAAAAATGAAAGAAGAGGTGATAAAAAATATGAGTAGTGCTATAGAGTCAATTAAGAGATCTAGAGATAAAGATGTTTCAAATATATGTAGAGGAATACAAATGGCAATGGTTTCACCAAGTACTCAAGAGAATCGTTTGAATCTAACATCTATGGCACGAGCACTGGGAACCTCGCGAAAAAATCTGCACAAACATCGAAAATTTCGACTGCAAATAGACGTAAATGATGAACTCGCTTGTTGGAGAGCTATTTGTAGGCAACCATACAAAGATAGACTTGGAGAAGATATTAAAAAAATAATATATGAATATTGGAAGAACAATTCGCGTGTTTCACCCACTGCAAGACATGTGATGCGAAGAAGAATAGCACGAAATCAATACGAAGAACATGAAAAACATCTCTTGGAAACCACTCAAATAGAGTTATTCAACAAGTTCAAAGAAGATAATCGTCAAATTCAAGTTTCACTCAGTGCTTTTGTTCAACAAAAACCATGGTATGTAAAACCTATCACCGTACGCGACACTTGTTGTTGCCGTTATCATGTGGAATTTGAGTTATATTATGACACATTCCTTGATTTTGGTAGAAAATTATGGAAGGATTCACCTCCTCCTTCCACTATCCATGATTTCATATCTCAAATTGTATGTGAAAGAGAAAGCGATGAACTATTTTACAAAAAGAAATGTGTTGGTGGTAAAAAATGCGATGATTGTGGAAATTTGACTAAATTTCAAAACAAATATCGTATTGATATAAATTATCAATCATTGTCCAACATGAAAGTGAAATGGAAGAGATACGAATATACCAGTACATCGATTCAAGGTGGAGATAGTGTTAAAAGAATCGAATTACGAGAAGACGAAATTTTTCTAATAGAATTTTTGAGAAAGTTTGAAGCAGAAATTTACAAATACACCATGCATTCACATAGAGCTCGATGGCAAGACTTGCAATTCAAAAAATCTCGTGAAGTTTTTCCACCAAGAACCATTTTGTCAGTGATTGATTTTGCAGAAAACTACACATTTGCTCCACAAAAAGAAATTCAGAGTGAATACTATCACTCTGACCAAGTCTCCATGCTCGTCCATATTCTATATAGACATGCTGAACAAAATGTCGATCATATAGAAAGCATGAGTGAAAATCGACATATCATTAAAGAATATCACTTTTATATCAGTGACGATCATACACATGATACATGTTTTGTACAACATTGTTTTGGAAAAAATTATGATTCATTGAAAAATCATGGAATAACATTCAATGAACATTGGATATGGTCAGACGGATGCGCAGGTCAATTCAAATCTGCACGATCATATTTTTGGTTGTGTCGTCTTCATAAGAAAACCTCCATTAAACATTGTTGGAATTTCTTTGAGACTGGCCATGGAAAAGGAGAACATGACGGTGCAGGAGCATGCATAAAACGAGTACTTCGAAGATATCAAATGAACCACTTTGCAAGCCGACTTGCGAACGCTGAAGAAGTTGTTCAATGGTGCAAAAATGCTCTAAGCCATGAGATTAACCCATCATGAGAAGTGCAAAGGTACATTCAATTTAATTTATATTGGTAATATAATTTTAAACATTGTACATTTATCATGCAATGATTATTTTTAATTGTATTTTGATATCATATTTACAAATTCTTTTTCTAATTTTCCATATAAAGGTTTTTCTGGCATATTGGAATCGGAGACGTAAATAGATCAATTTGAAATGAAGTTGGAACAATAAAAGGGACTCGAAAATTGCATTCAATTCAAACAAAATTGTCCACAAATGTGTTTGCATTGGATAAAAGAAAATATTCTTGTATTTGTGATGTTTGCATAGACAACACAAAATCCAATGACATCTGTGAAAACAAAATGTATGTGAACGATTGGAAACATACAGAGCTAAATACAAAGTGAAAAATGTCTTTTGCAATGATTGAAGAAATGGAATCAGAGGAAACTACAATATCATCCGATGGTGATCGAGTTTCTGATCTTGTTAGAGAAGGTAACAATTGAATTACTTTTTAATGATTTAAAGATTTACAAATTTAAATTTAAATATGCATAATTAAATGTTAAATTCATTTTATTGTGCAGGAGATGTTTTTGCTGTAATTGCACCTATTGACAACGATGAAAATGTGAAGTATTATTTGATGCGTTGCACTGAACGAAAAATGAAATTATTACAGAACTATGAAGATCACGGATTTCAGTATGACAGAGGGTCTATTATACTGAAAGGTTATTTTTTCAGACAAACTCATCAAAGTGGAGACTTTGTTTACTTTGAAGACTATGAACCTGATTCCATAAGTTGTCAATATAGTCACTTGGTGTGTGCAGCGCGCATAAAGTTGATAGAAGTTCAATCAAAGAAAAAATCAAAAATTAAGAAATGGAAAATGTCAAAATCCGATCATGAACGGATTATTGAGGATGGAATTCCATTAGAATTTTTTTGAGTGAAGTGTCAGGACAACAATTTATTATCTTTTAAACCTTTCGGTACTCAACTAAAAATTGAACTGCTTATGTTATTTGTGGTTTGCAAATGTTACAAATTGTTTGGGTACAAGCACGTGCTCTAGTTTCCACTGAAAATAGTTTTTCTATACATGTGCATTGATTAAAAATGTTAAATATGTATTGGATATATATATTCTAGAATGAAATTAATTTTTCTTGTATATTAATTGTTTTTGTATATGTTCTCCGACCATATGGTACAAATTATTTCACTTTATTTTGTAAAGTCAGATTCGGTCCCCATATGGCCTAGCCTCCAAGGGACGAGATAACAAGTGGTTGTCCCCACTTGCCCGAATCTCGGCTTTTTAGTACAATTTTACTGTTTATGTCGAGCATCTTACATGATGTCCTAGCCAAAGATAGATTCTCTTTGTTTCAAGTTTCTAGTAAAAGTTGTCACTGAATGCCCTGCTCGAACTCTTGTAGTAAACACCATACCTCATCTCTCTTGCTCTCCAATATTATTAGGTTTAATTATTATAACACAAAAATCGTTCTACATTATCAATAATTTTTTGCGCTTAAAGTAAAATCAATGAACAATATTAATCCAATGTCTTTACAAGTAATGTACCATCATACATGCAATTATATCAAATTAGAAATCAACATATACAATGAAATCAATGGGGATTGTCTTGTTGCAAGGAACATAATTTCAATTTACCATATGTGCAAATGTAGGTTGAAACCATCCAAAACTTTAAGTTGTAAATTGAAACCATCCAAAACTTTAAGTCTTAAAACCCTTTTGATTATATATTGTGCATCATTAAAACATTTAACATTTAAAGTTCATTAAATATCACATGCAGAATGTAGATTGAAACCATCCAAAACTGGAGTTTTAAAAAATTCACATGCCATGCCAATTATAATTCAACAATCCAACAAAAACATTTAACAAATTAAATATCACACGCCACACTAAGATGACCACACTAAGAGGATTGGTGCACTTCATTTGGAAGGAGTCAATATATGTCGTATTGGAGCGATTAGACAGAATTCGAAAAGTTAAGAGCTTGAACCAATTCAAGCAGACCCAGGATCGAATTGTTCTATGGAGCTTCATGAGAAGAGATATGTGAAAAGAACTGTTAAGCCATGCCAATTATAATTCAACAATGCAACAAAAACATTTAACAAATTAAATATCACACGCCAAAGTCGTTTCAAGTTTTTGGTAAAAGTTTTCGCCGAATGACCTACTAGAATATTATAAATACTAACTTTGTAAGATCATTTGGCATTCGGAAAAATTCGAAAGTCTTAGATTGTCAATCAATTTAAAGTATCATTCACCATAGGGAGTGTAAAATATTCAATGTAGGTTGGTGACGATGCTCACTCCTAGCTTGAAGCAGCACCAATGACCAATTCTTTAATGAATTCCAATGCACTAGACCAACGTTGGTTCAAACTACTTGGTTTTTCACGCAAGAAATTCCAAGGATGGACTTTCTAGACAAACTGCTGAAATTGAAAAGCTTGACATGGAGATACGACAAGGTGAATAAAGACTTCAAGAACTCTTTATGGAAAGGGCTCACTTGAAGGAAAGAAGCACCACGTTGCAGGCTAAAGTCAAGAACATGGAAGATAAGATCAAGAGGGACTTTCTTGATCCGAAACCTATTGGTTTGAAGAAAGAAAATGCATGTGTTGGCACACTTGGAAAAGAAGACGACCACACTAAGGGGATTGGTGCACTTTGTTTGGAAGGAGTCAATATGTGTCGTATTGGAGCAATTAGACAGAATTCGAAAAGGAAAGAGCTTGAACCAATTCAAGCAGGCCCAGGATCAAATTGTTCTATGGAGCTTCATGAGAAGAGATATGTGAAAAGAACTGTTAAGCCAAGGGTTAGTTCGAAAAACATATTGGAAGAGGAAATGTTGAAGAAGATTGCGAAAGTAAGGCGCAAGACAAGGAGGAGGAATGATGATGAAAGTTCCTTGGACTTGAGATTCATGTCTACAACCGTACATGGGAAAACGTTCTCTGCTTTGATAGACACGGGGGCTACCCATAGCTTCCTAAGTCGAAAGGCAGCTTCATTTCTTAGAAAGAGGAAGGCTAGCATCGAGAAAGAGTTGAGTGCTTTCAAGGCAGTCAACTCGAGGATAAAAGCAGCACGACTGGTGTCATGAAAGGCACACATGTGCGAGTAGGGTCATGGTTTGGAAAGATAGACTTAAGAGTCATTGACATGGATGATCATTCTATGATGGACAATACCAATGATGGACCGAGACATTCTCTTAATTCTTGTGATCAATCTTAAACTATTTTATGAAAGATAGATAAACCATTTAAATATTTAGCTCAAACTCTTGTAGTAAACACCATACCTCAAGTCTCTCTTGCTCTCCAATATTATTAAGTTTAATTATTATAACACAAAAATCATTCTACATTGTCAATAATTTTTTGCGCTTACACTGAAATCAATGAACACTATTAATCCAATGACTTTACAAGTAATGTACCATCATACATGCAATTATATCAAATCAGAAATCAACATATACTACATAATGAAATCAATGCGGATTGTTTTGTTACAAGTAGCATTTCAATTTACCACGTGCAAATGTAGGTTCACATTCTATCATTCATGTAGTTTTAAAAACTTCAGATACCATTAGAATTATAATTCAACTATCCAACTAAAACATTTAACAATAAATATCACATGCCATGCCAATTATAATTCAACTATCCAACAAAAATATTTAACATTAAATATCAAATGTCAAATGTAATTCAATGACAACATTACTTCACATTAACATGCCAAAAGTACTAAAACCATCCAAAGAACACTGAAATCAATGAACAAGTTATTAATCCAATGACTTTACAAGTAATGTACCATCATATGTATGCAATTATATCAAATCAGAAATCAACATATAGTGTAATGAAATCAATGGGGATTGCCTTGTTACAAGTAACATTTCAATTTACCACATGTGCAAATGTAGGTTCACATTCCATCATTCATGTAGTTTTAAAAACTTCAAATGTCATGCCAATTATAATTCAACTATCTAACAAAAACATTTAACATTAAATATCACATGCCATGCCAATTATAATTCAACTATCTAACAAAAACATTTAACATTAAATATCACATGTGCCATGCCAATTATAATTCAACTATCCAACAAAAACATTTAACATATATGTCCAAAAATATGTCCAAAAAACATTGTAATAAAATATGTCCAAAAATTGTAAATCTCACTCAAGTATCAAACTGTATCAAGTTTAACAAATTTTAAAACCATCTAAATTTTGAAATAAAATCAAATCTACTGTATATCTTGTCCCTCAAATGGAGGATCTAGCCTCTGGGTCTCGATTAACTCGCTATCTTGTAAAGGGAAAACCTACATACACAATGCACATGTACTTGAACATTAAAATTTGAAGTTTTAAAAATGAATGAGAATATATATATCTAGAACTTCATGTAAAAAACAAAATATAACAAAAAATCATGCAATACCTCGTAAGGTTCCCTCTCCATTTGATGAACAGGTTCTGCCATAGAAACATCTGCAGTGGTAACCTGTACAATATACATGTACAGTTAAATATAAATATATATATATATATACATAAATAATTTATATAAATTAAAAAATTTCAAATGAAAATACACGTGTACATATATAAACTTATTTGAACAATAATATTAAAAAAAAGAACTAAAGACAACTTGTTCAAATGCTGTGGATGTTCCTATCTCTGTCGCTAAAGTCCTCGGATTAAAAAAATCTTCTATACGAACCTAAATTCAAAAAATTTTAAATAACTCAAAATATAGATCTCTCTCTATATATCTCAATTTTTAATGGAAATTTTTGAGGTAACATAAATTTTGAACTTGTGAAAAATTGTCCATACTTGTACATCTCCCAATGAAGTAGAAGGTATATCTCCTAAGGAAGAAGAAGGTACCGCCATCCCAAAAACATCGGACGGAATCGGTACCTGTTAAAACATTTTATCAAACTATATATATACATACATGTACATGTGTGGCAACAATTATTTATTTTAGAGTCACTTAAAAAACACTAACATACATGTGCCAACATATCATGATGGTCAGACCCATCTGCATCATTTGAGCCAGAGGTCCCGAACGTAATATTAACATTTTCATCACGCATCATGCCTGAGAACTGAAAATGGTGTTTTAACATATAATCATACATTTTTGTTAGATTAATGTACACATACAAATAAATGTATACATGTGTACATACACATGTATTTATTACAAATTGTACACGTATATGTAAATATAATTTCAAACCCTAAAGTCACTAACACATACCGTTCCGATGCCCTCTTCCTCATGAAAAATTAGGTCTTGCAGACCATTGCGACAATTTATTGCGTATGTTCGGAGATCTTCAACATTCATGTTGTAAATCTCCTCATCTGTATAATAAACAAAATTGGCACGTGCATGTTCACGTGCTCTTGGTCTATTTAAGCCAATATTGACTCCACTCAATCCGCTATGAACATTTTCGATCATAACATCTCTTGCTTCATGACTTATTTGAGAAGTCGCATCCATCTCTGATCGCAGGGTTTCGACTCGAGACGGTCGACTCACCAATGGCGGCTCAGGGCGAGGCAACTCCACATCTCGCTTAGCACCCTTACATTGATATAATCGACCTCTCCCCGGGCCAAAAAATTCTGAAGGAAGATCATTGTAGTCGGGTTTCATACCCAAAAAAAATTCTGCATAAAACATTTGTGCAAAATAAAGAGGAACCTCATCGTTCCATGGAAGCCTTCCAAAGGCCGCAAGATGTTGACTATACAAATATTTTTCTTTGTCTCGGTGCTTGAAATACTGCACCTTCAACATCTTTCTTTTTAGCCCTTCCTTATAATTAAACATTGACTTAGCATCATTTCTTGAAACTCTTTTTTTTATGTCCTGCCATTTATCGGGACCTATCACTGTTTCTCCTCTCTTTCTCATCACTTCTACAAACGAATCAGTGGTTGGCCCCAAATCTTTGTACACTTTTACCATTTCACTCAATGAATGTGTAACTATCTGTAGGCTTTGTCTACTCTCAGCAGGTAGAGTCAAATCCTGGAGATCTGTCTGCAATTTTTCATAAAGGCTTTGACACCTTTGTAAGGTGCATTCCGCCATGTTCCTTTCCCATGGTATATCAGTAATCTCAGCCGGATAAGTTGTGCTAGGTTGACAGCCTTCTTCTTCAATGTGGCGCGCTGCCCTGCGTCTTTTTTGACCACTGGCTCGAACATTTTGAGCCTCTGCATCAATATATATATAATTTCATATATTAGAAAAAACATGTGTAAAAAAAGTTGTAAAAATTTAATGAAAAAATATTGAAATTGATGGCAACCTTGATGTTGTTGGTTAACATCATCTCCAACATGCCCCTGCTGAGAACCAGCCCCAGAATGATGCTGTTGAGAACCAGACCCACAGTGACCCTGTTGAGAACCAGCAGCCGTTGATCGCTGGCCTTCGGGGGAATAAATATCACCCCCTTCCCGCACCCTGCTACCTAGACCGGTTGAACCTTGGCCACGCTCCATTGATGGAGTAGAAAGCCTTCTCCTCTTGCCTCCTAAAAATTAAAATATGAAACTTATTAACAACTAATTTCACTCACAAAGTTAATAAAAAAATCAATTCCATACGTACACACATGTATGGAGATTTAAGATAATATTTAAATACCGTGAACATCCTCCAATCCCTGAGCCTCCATATGGGATTCGGTTGATCTTCGTCTTTCATCCTCCATGATATATATCTATTGGTCAACATTCACAAAATAGATTTCAAAAAATCAATACCTCGAAGTAAAATCCAGTTTGGGGCTGTTAAATCCAGTATGTTCTATATTTCTTACATTTCTGCCCTCCTATTTTTCTTTCCAACCAAGGTTTATAAAATAACATGAGAAGCAACATGAGACTTAAAACAATCATTTTCATTATCTATATGGAAGGCAAGAATGATTATATCCCCTTGAGCTTAAGCTTATGTAGTTTGTCAATTTTTATCATATATTTTTTGGTAAGTGTAAATGTTTTTTTTATCTATAGTACAAGTCATGAGTTCCCCAATTTTACCTTATGTAAAGCATGATTCTAGGATTACTAAAATTTGTACTTGGTTTTTTAAGAACATATCAAATAAAGTTTTTGAGAAGCAAATATGGTTTGTTCCTTAGAATTTGGCACTTTGAATTTTCTTACCCATATTTCTTGTTAATGATTATAACCTTAAAATGGCTAATATTGGTTTGTCATCATCATCTAAAAATGACTTGGCACATGAAAATTTACCATGTCCATCATCATCACTTCACACCATCTCATACACGACCCCTTCTACATATTATATGCATGAATTTTTGAAATGTCGTCCTCTCTACCTATCCCATGAATGATTGTGACAACAAGTGAATAAAATACAATTTATAAGCAGAAGATAGTTTCTAGCTTGTCCTCCTCCATCCGCCCCATAGCTAGTGATTTCTCAATTTTCCACTTCCAACTTTCCATTCTCGAAATTCATTAGCAACTAATTTTATCGATAGCCACACCACTATACATATAATTATCATATACACTACTACATTAATGAACTCTACGTTGTTTGTTATTGTAAAGTCCAATAACAAACAATGTTAATTGAGTTTAGTAGTGTATATAACAATTTCTTTCACTTCCAAGTGTGTTGTGACTATTAGTAGAATTAACTACCAAAATGAATTTCCAAAATAAAATGTTGGAAGAGAAAAAATAGGCAATCACTGGATATGGAGTGCGTGGAGGAGGACAAACTTATACTAATCCCTTCCTTATCAAATTTCCTTTATTCACCTAATGTCACAATCAATCATGGTCTAGATAGAAGCGATGACCTACCATAAATTCAATCATATAATGTGTAGAAGGGTCATATGTAGATGGTGTGAAACGATGATTACAAACATGATAATTTTTCATCTACTAGGTCATTTTGAGATGATGATTACAAACCAGTGCTAGCCCATTAAAGGTTATAATCATTGGTGCCTAATGTGGGGTGGACAATTTAAATAAAGTTCGTATCAAAGTATGATTTAGCTCATTTTAGTCAAGGTTAGTTAGAAGAATTAGCTATTGGTTTCTACCTTCAATTTCCTCTGAAAATGAATGTGTACGTGCTTTTGAGAGACATTAGAGACATTAGAGTACCTTCAATTTCCTCTGAAAATGAATGTGTACGTGATTTTGAGAGACATTAGAGACATTAGAGGAACAAGGTCCAAATTTTTGATAAAAATGTGCTATGAAAGTAAAGGGTTTTAAAGGCAAGCATGTACAAGGCATAGTTGAGCCAAATGTTCTTTAAGAAGGGCATGGTTGAGCCAAATGTTCTTCAAGAAGGGCCTAATTATTTGGGTCTTGGTTATGGAAAACATGGAAAATGCTCCAAAGCCAAGGAGGCTTGTGAGGTTTGTGTTCATGATGAATGGAACATGTACATAGTTTACTTTAAAGTTGTTGTGTTTTACGGATATTAAAATGTTCAGAACTTCTATTTAGATCCATTCCAGAGATTGACTGCAGGGGCATTTACTAGATATGTCACATTTCATAAAAGATGAGATCCAGAGGCTACCTGGCCCTTTACAGACTCTGCCTATAGAACTTGTAGAAGTAAACACTAGAGGCATATAGTTCTTGAGGTAGTTAATCTTCATAGACATGTCATCAAGCAAGTCAATGTGATCATCCCTCCTTCCCTCCCTTCTAAAATAATTATGTTTTTCGGGGTCAGAAAGCCAAAATATGGAGACAATTATCACCAAATCCAACGTACGATTATGCATGATGTAGAATATCTAGCGCTTTCCCTTGTTAAATATATTAACAAGGGAAAGCGCTATAGATTCTCCATCATGCATAATTGTACATTGATGCTTATAGAGTGAAAAAACTAAAAGAATCAACTTGTAAGGTCATTTTAATGGGGGGTGGAGAATTCCTGGGTCTTTGCAAATTCAAAGTATGGTGCATGTTGCATGAAGCAAGATGTTGAAATTAGAGTTATGTTAGACACACATAAATGCAACAAATATGGAAATTTGTACATGAGCTCTATTATTTGACTTAAGAGTCAGTTGTTTGAAAAGGCATGTTTTGTCAACTTGTGATTGGTTGATGGTTTTGTACACCAATATGTAAGAGTACATGGACATATTCACATGATGTGAATTTTTTTTTTCTTTGAAGGAGAAAAATGATGTGTTTTCAATTTGATGGTTGTGTTTGTGACAAGACGTCACAAGATTTTGCGAAGGTCCACTCTTGAGCGAGAGCCTCATGATTACAACCTATCCGTGAAAATCAAATGGGAGTGCATCCTCATTTTGAAAACAAGTAGGATTCTAAGCTACCTAGGACTCAAACCATCATTTTTAAATTTGAAATATAATGGTGTTGTTTCAATGCCTGAATCCACAACCCTAACACATGAAATCACTAGTCTAATTACACATGAAATAAATAGTTATTTTCTCCAACATTAAAAATATAACTAAAAACTAAATTCAACATAGTTGAAAGAAAAAGAAGCACCATTGAAATGGTTTGCTGACAAATGGTTAAAGATTTCTTATCCAATTAAGGCGTAGCATGTATTTTGATGTTTCATGAATTTCTTTGCAAATTCAAAGTATGGTGCATGTTGCATGAAGCAAGATGTTGAAAGTACATGAGCTCTATTATTTGAGCTAAGAGTCAGTTGTTTGAAGAGGCATGTTTTGTCAACTTGTGTTTGGTTGATGGTTTTGTACACCAATATGTAAGAGTACATGGACATATTCACATGATGTGAATTTTTTTCTTCTTTGAAGGAGAAAAATGATGTGTTTTCAGTTTGATGGTTTTGTTTGTGACAAGACGTCACAAGATTTTGCGAAGGTCCACTCTTGAGCGAGAGCCTCATGATTACAACCTATCCGTGAGAATCAAATGGGAGTGCATCCTTATTTTGAAAACAAGTAGGATTCTAAGCTACCTAGGACTCAAACCATCATTTTAAATTTGAAATATAATGGTGTTGTTTCAATGCCTGAATCCACAACCCTAACACATGAAATCACTAATCTAATTACACATGAAATAAATAGTTATTTTCTCCAAAATTAAAAATATAACTAAAAACTAAATTCAACATAGTTGAAAGAAAAAGAAGCGCCATTGAAATGGTTTGCCGACAAATGGTTAGATTTCTTAACCAATTAAGGCCTAGCATGTATTTTGATGTTTCATTAATTTCTTTGCAAATTCAAAGTATCCAGTGCATGTTGCATGAAGCAAGATGTTGAAAGTACATGAGCTCTATTATTTGTCTTCAGAGTCAGTTGTTTGAAGAGGCATGTTTTGTCAACTTGTTTGGTTGATGGTTTTATACACCAATATGTAAGAGTACATGGACATATTCACATGATGTGAATTTTTTTTTCTTTGAAGGAGAAAATGATGTGTTTTCAGTTTGATGGTTTTGTTTGTGACAAGACGTCACAAGATTTTGCGAAGGTCCACTCTTGAGCGAGAGCCTCATGATTACAACCTATCTGTGAGAATGAAATGGGAGTGCATCCTTATTTTGAAGGAGAAATTTCAATAGGCTTTAGGAAATTTAATTTCAAGTCATTTAATTTCACTAGAAATAATTCAGAGGTACATGATATGAATGGTATTTAGGAAGAACAATAGTCCCTCATGGAATATGAAGAAAGTAGCCACTTCATTTTGTATATATGCATGCTTTGAGTTACTCCTCAAAAAATTTCAAAACATGTGTATTTATTACTCTACCCATCCCGATTTTCATAGGATCCATAGCACATACATTTCTATATGCCCTAGTTGTTGTCAGGCCTAATTATTTCATCACTTTCAAGGGAATTACATCAGTTGTTTCTCCTAAATCTAGCATATAGTTGTGTAATAATATTTTATTTATTAGTAGGAATATATGAAAATGTTTATGAATTACATTTTTATTCCCTTGATTCATCTTTTATAACTCTATAGGATAATCCTCAAAAGTAGGGTCATCTACTTCATCAAATTTTAAGAACTTCTTAACCTTATATCTTTATTTCATATTTGCATAACTTCCACAAATGGGATAGAAACAAGATGTTTTCCAAGTGTTGAAGTAAACCAACATTAATTTCATTGTACACTCTTTATATAGGTATGGTTGAATGTTGTACATCTGGTACATAGATCAATTTGTTGTTTTCATTGTTTACTCTTAAAAATTATTTGAAGTGGGAGCGAAGAGTTGGTTTCTTCCTAGGTTGGCTTACATTTCCTTTAATATGTGATCCATGCCTTTCTATAATTCATATTTTTATCTCTTCTATTAATTATGTTATTCTTTCTATGTATTGTTCTAGTACAAGGGGGTAAAATAATTTCTTATCATTTTCTAAGTGGTGAGGTCGTTTGAATCTCCAATAGTTGTGTTGGTGTGGTGGGAACCATGCTAGGAGTTGGGCATTCCATTGATATGGTCAAGGTACTTAGTGTATGAGGAGCATCCAAAATTAGGCGGATTGGGATCTTGATGAGGGGGATATGTCACTTGATGCATGCAGTGATGATGGTATTTGATGAGTAAAGGACACATATAGATGAGATGAGTGTCTTTAACATAGAGCACTCAAGGGCATGCCAAATACTAATTAACCGAGTTCGTGACATAATAAATGGTGGAAGAGGAATCATCGACATATGAGGTTGGTGTAAGTGGTGGTGCTACTATTGAGGCATGATGTATGGTGACCAACACATCTTGATATCGTCGGAGATTGAGACAATGTTGTGTATAATGTTTGTGTTTCACATAAATAGACAAGAGGTTGTTGGTTCTTAAACCCTTATTACGTGATGAGGTGGCAGCATCACATGATGGAGTGGGGAGAAATGGGGGTGCTTAAGGGGTATGAAGGATACCCTTCAACTCATGAAGCATGGGGCATGAATTGGTGGGATGACCTAATGTGTCTCAAAGGGCACACGGGGGACTAACCTTGGGTATTTTTGGTTGAAGTTTCTTTCTAAAATAAAAATTATAAATAACTATGGAAACTTGCATTAACAAATTATCCTACAAAAATTATTGTAGAAAATTTTCAAAATTGAAATGCAACCTTAAAGTCCTTGCATTTTTTCATCAACTTTGTTAATAATTGAATAGTCTACTAGTTGACTATATTACCAACTGCAATGAATATTGTCTTTTCCTAATGTTCATTGTGAAAATGGATCCTCACGTTAATGTGATAGGATATTTTTCATCTCTCAAGTTACTAGGTCAAAGCATCCTAATGGGTAAATTAATTGTGAGATAAATTACTTGCATTAAATGTCAATCCAGGTTCTTATACTTCTGAAGTACACTTGCACAACATATGCTAAGCAATTAACTCTCAATCAAAAATGGAAATGTAGACATAATGTATACACACTTTACATTAAGAAAACGTGTATATGCACATGCTTTTGAAGAAAGAAAGACATTTAGCATGCTTCTTCATTCAAAATAAGTATTTAAAAAGCCCTAAAAAGAAAGGCATTTAGCATGCTTCTTCATTCAAAATAAGTATTTAGAAGGCCCTAGAAATGAGATAAACTATATGAAGTGCTGGAGAAATTCCAAAGTTTTGGTTCTTAAAGTAAAAAAAAAAAAAATCATATCATATCTAACTAACAAAAATCAACGTTTAAGGCTAATACTAAGAGAAAAGAAACGCAAAAAGGAATAAAGTAATAGAGTTCCCCATTAGTGGAGTTTCTAGTTTTGTGATAAAGAATAATACCATATTGACTAGGGTCAAATCAATTGAAAACATGATAGAGAATAAATCATTGGACTTTTTATGATCCAATTATTTTTTCAAATACACAACAAGGATAAGTTAAATTTAACTTCTACAAACACTACAATGGTTCATACAATTTAGAAAAAGTTAAATTAATTGAACCTATAATATGGTTTTTATAATTCCTATCTAAACCAAACCAAAATCTATTACTTTCCAGCAAACTAATCATTTACTTAAAATCCTACTATGAAATTGACAATGTTCATATCTTCTATAATAACAACATTTGATATTTAATTTAACAAAATATAAACTACGTGGTAGGTAAGAGGGTTGCTCTTTAGTGGATGAAAATTAATCTTTTGAGGATTGTTCTACTATCTTGTTTTGGGTATTGCTAATGCTAATGCTTGCTTATGATTGAAATACATGTTCAGGAGTAGGATCTACGTATCTGTTTATTTGTTGCTCAATATTTACGAATGTTTCGTTTGCCATCACAATCTTTATCTTATTTGTTGTCAAGTATTGATTTGTAGAATAACATTGCTTCCTTTAACTGGGTGGCTGTTGCAGTTCTAAAAAAAATGAATTCATATGGTATGGGTTTGTAGAATGTTAACATTGCTTCCTTTAACCTGAATTCTCAAAAAAAAAAAAAATCATACAAGGTTGATGAATGAAAGGATATTCAATTTGAACATCTGATATAAACAAAATAATCTCCATTGTAATCTTTAAAAGTCATAGTTCTCTCCTTTACTCACCTAAGGAATTTGAATATAAATAAGGTTGAAATTATTGTTGATGGGCATGCTTTTTATCATTTAGAACCATTCACCTTTTAAACACGTTTGATGAGTTTCCTACAAATCATTTAATTTACTTTATTGTAAATCATTGGGACAGTGGCTATGTAACCTGTTTTTACTTTCTTACATATATTTGGTGACAGTCAAAATTGGCTATGTCCAGCTGCTCCTTAATCATATACAAATTCATTGATCATCAAAATTGGACTGACAGCTGCTGTCCTTGCAACATTTCTCATATCAGTATAATTTCAATTGAAAGTTAATATGAAGTTAGAACAGACATTGATCATCAAAATTGGACAAACAGCTGCTGTCCTTGCAACCATTCTGCTATGATTCTAATTCTAATTGAAAATTAATATGATGTTAGAACAGGAAAAAGGGAAAAAATTAAACAAAGCCAAATTTATGCTATTGTATTTTAGTCTTTTTTATTATTGAAAAAATGAGATTACATAGATTTATATAAATTTAGCTGTAAAAATATTTTATTAATGTTATAATAAGTGAAGGGATACTACAAAGAAAATTATTGTAAAATTTAAAAGTTTTTGTTAAAATTTAAATTAATAATATATTAATGTGTTAAGCGTAGACATTGTGATTTTGGTAAGTAAAATGTACTTTTAAAATTATTTATATTGAATAAAATCATTAAAAACATCCAAAAACTGGCTAACGATGGCGGACGTAACAGAACATACCCGGCAGATTTTAACGATGGCAGACGTAACAGAACGTACCCGGCAGATTTTAACGATGGCGCCCCTAACAACGACCAGCAGAACCTCGACCAGCAACTCGCCCAAGAACCTGTAACAAGAACCGAACCCGTAAATATAAAAGCCAACAACAGATGTACAGACATGAGATAGAAGAACGACAGCGTTTGCAATAGAAATCCTCGCAAGCAAAAAACATTCAAAAACTGGCGGACGTAACAGAACATACCAGCAGAACCTCGACCAGCAACTCGCCCAACGCAATCAACAACAGAACAGAAAAAGTCGCGCGAAAACAATGAAAACAGTAAACTTACACCTTTCGCGGGCGATTTATTTATAAAAACGTAGTTCGGCCGAACTTTTAACTGAGTTCGGCCGAACTTTCAACTGAGTTCGGCCGAACTACCATTGCCGGTTTTCCAAACCTCCTGAAAAAATTCTGTTTGCTGCGTCGTCACTGTGCCGTCAATCTAAACGGACTCAAAAGTTCGGCCGAACGTGCTAAGACAGTTCGGCTGAACTTTATAAAATGTTCGGCCGAACTATTGCCGAAAATTTTTTTTTGCCCCCGATTCTCACAAAAGTGTAACCCAGCTTCACGTTTCCGCCCTCCATCAACACTCTACTCGGGACTTTGCAAGGTTAACACTCCTTATGAAGACTCGCATCAACACACAAATTCAGTTATTTGGTGAAAATCTCTGGCGTTTGAACTTCCTTAATACGTTGTCCCTCTACACCTCCTTCACAATTGCGGATTCAATTTAGCCTTCTCCACTTGCTTGTGATTCTGCTCTGAATTACCACGAATTCTCTGCACCGCATTACTCATGCATAATTTGATCAAAGACTACATAGATCGCAGGACTAAGTCCTTCATTCATATAGGGTCCTACTTTGCTGATCCTCATACATTGATTTATGGAATTCGAAGCCCATTTATACAGGACATCGTTTAACTTAATTGTAGAGATTATTCACATAGTTAACCACAGATATTGGGACATTTTCTACACAGAACTTAATTCGACAATTACACATACAAGATTGAACCATTTCTTATTTACACAGCGAATTAACTTACAAGTCTTTTTTTTTGCTAGCTAGATCTTCGATTAATTGGCCCTTCTCCTCTACTCTGTCTCTACTACAGTCCTATGTAGCCTATGCATCTCTCTATGTAGGTATCTCGACTCTGTCACAGAGGTTTATTTTTCTACAAAACCATGAATCGACTCAACTCCTCTAACACTCAAAACTCTTCAATTTCCTACAGTTACAAATTAGACTAACGCTCAGATGGATGAAATGGACAATCACTTCCTATGCCCACTAATCATTCGGGCAGTTACATTTCTCTAAAATTAACTAAAAACAACTCAATAATGAATATTTACATGGGGAAACAAAACATAAGACCCCCTTTTACATTTATTTATGGACAAAGGTTGTTTTGAGCCTAATGCCCCTGCATCACAACAATCTAGAAATACTCTACTTCGATATGGTTATATTTAAGAAACCAACTGATGCAGATCATAATTACTAGAATTTTTTGAATGGAACCAATTTGAAAAACTGCAATTTTTTGAAGATGGTTAACATAGCATCATGTTTCTCAACATATTAGCTAAAAACTAAAAATATAAAAAATACCAATTAAAAAAGACGGACCAACGTAATGCATCAAAAAAATTTCATATTTTTTTAGAGTGTATTTTGGAAGATAAAAAATTTGGATTTCACTGAATCATATGACCTTCAGAATTATTTTGCACACATTTTATTAGAAAATTAATTAAAATTAGTAAATATCTATGAAATTCTATAAAATTTATTTCTGCTGAAGGTATATTCAATTTTGCAAATTTTGGTATTGGTTCCAAAAGTAAATTCACCATATTTGATGGAGTTTAACCATTCTAAAGTTGGAGAAATGTGATCAGAGACGATTTTTTGTAGAGTTGCAGGTTTTTGGCCCAACGAAGTAGTTCGGTTGAAAAAAAAATTGACCTAAATTTTATTTTCCATGGAAGGACATTAAAATAAATGCATTTTTTTCAGCTCAATTTTTAGAAATTTTGAACGAATTTTTTTTTAAATTTCAGCTGAAAACCAACTGATGTTTTCCATCAGCTGCAAAATTAAAATGGTGTGACCATCCAAAAAAAATATTTCAGCCGAACGCTATAAATAAATTCGGATGAAAAATTATTATCGCACACACATTCCTCATTTGAATTGAATTTTTAAAGTAAATATTTTGGGATGAATTTTTAAAGTGAGTTTTTTGGGTTGAATTTTTAAAGTAAGTCTTTTGTGCTCAATTTTTATAGTGAGTTTTCTTGAAAGTAAGTCTTTTGGGATGAATTTTGAAAGTGGTTTTTTGGGCTGAAAATTGAAAGTAAGTCTTTTGGGCTTAATTTTAAAAGTGTGCTTTTTGGGCTGAATTTTGAAAGTAAGTCTTTTGGGATGAATTTTGAAAGTGAGTTTTTTGGACTGAATTTTGAAAGTGAGTTTTTTTTGCTGGATTTTGAAATTGAATTTTTTTGGGTTTGATTTTAAAAATACACATAGATTCAATTATTATGGGAAATAAATGAAATTGAAAGAGAAAATATGATCGAACAAGAGACATTGAGGCTCATAGAGAATACTCGATAAAATATTATAAAAGAAAGAAGGAATAACACTTAAAGGGAAAATCAATATCAACTAGAAGTTGAAGCAGGTATGTAAATGCAAATATTATAAATTATATTTCAAATTTAATAGTGTATTGTGAAATTTAATTTTTATTTGATGAACTAATTTGAAAAATATTTTTCAATGTAAAAAGAGAGAGATTTTCCTCATAACAATGATGGTGAGATTGAAAATGTTGAAAGTCAAAGTGAAAAATCTGATGAACCAATGATTGGTGATGTTGTTGAAGGTGTCAAAAGAGATTCAAGTGAAGAAGCTGAATCACCATTAGGTATGTATATATAAGTCATGTGTATTATTGAAATTATACATATTTATTAGTTTTAGTTTCATTCAAAATATAATTTTTACTTTAATTATTTAATGTATATCCATACCCATTTACATTTAATTTTCATATGTATGGATGGAATCAATATTGATGATGGGATTTTAGAAAATGTTGACAGTGACACATATGACGATAAAATAACTGACCATGTTATACGATATCATGTTAAGATCGTTATTGATAAGTTATTCAAAGATGAAAATGTCAGATTTCAAGCTCAAATTTTGGAGGTATCTCAACATCAAAGAAATTAAAAGAAGCTACAAAACTATTGGATATTAAAAAATCAATTAAAGATAAAAATGTGAAGGAAACTGTGATTCAAAATATAAATAGTGCTCTAAAATCAAATGGAATATCTATAAAGAAAAATGATATAGACACAGATAGAGAAAATACAAATGGAAGTGGTTTCATCAAGTATTAAATAAAATCGTTTGGTAAAATATATGGTAAAAGAATTAGAGACCTCATGAAAAACATTGCATAATCATAGGAAATTTTGATTGCAAATAGTTGTAAATGGTAAGCTCTCTTGTTGAACAATTATTTGTAGGAATACATACAAATATATACTTGGAGAAGATATTAAAAAAATAATATATTAATATTGGATGAAGAATTCACGTGTTTCACCAAAAGTAAGGGATGTGATACGACGAAGAATAACACGAATTAATATGAAGAAAATAAAAAACATATCTTGGGCACCACTAAAATAGAGTATTTCAATAAGTTCATAGAAGAGAATCATGGAATTAATGTCTCAATCACTACTTTTGTGCAACAAAAACCATGGTATATAAAACCTATCACTATACGTGAAACTTTGTGTTGTCATTATCATGTGGAATTTCAATTATATTATGACAAATTTCTTAATTTCGTTAATTTTTTTTGGAAAATTCGCCTCCTCTTTCCACTATCCATGATTTCATCTCCCAAATTATACGAGCAAGAGAAAATCATTAATTATTTTACCAAAATAAATGTGTTGGTGGTAAAAAATGTGATCATTGTGGAAATTTGACTTTATTTCACAACAAATATGCTATTGCTATAAATGTTCAATCATTGTCCAACATAAGAGTGAAATGGAAGAGATATGAATATATCCATACATCGATTGGTTGAAGTAGTAGAACAAGTGCTAGAAGGATTCATTTACAACAAGAAGAAATTTCTTTGATATATTTTTTAAAGAATCTTGAGAAAGAAATTTAAAGATACACCAAGAATTTTCATGGAGCTCGATGGGAGGACCTGCAATTTAGAAAATCTAGTGAAAATTTTCCACGAGGGTCCATTTTGTCAATAGTTAATTTTGCAGAAAATTACACATTTGTTGCACAAAATGAAATACAAAGTGAATAGTATCACTATGACCGAGTCTCTATGCTTTCCATGTTCTATATAGACATGCTGAAGAAAATTTTAATCATATAGAAAGAAGAAGTGAGAATCGACATGTTATTAAAAAATATCACTTTTATAATAGTAATGATCGTACACATGATACACATTTTGTACATTGATTTGATATTATTTATGACTCATTGAAATGTTGTGGAATAAGATTCAATGAACATTGAATATTGTTAGATGGATCGGAAGTCAATTAAAATCTTCACGATCATTCTTTTGGTTTAATTGTGTTCATATGAAAACCAACATTAAACATTGTTGGAGTTTCTTTAATAATGGTCATGGAAAAGGAGAATGTGATGGTGCAGGGGCATGTATAAAATGAAAACTTCGAAGATATAAAATGGACCACTTTACAAACTGACTTGTCTCAGTTAAACAAGCTGTTCAATGGTGCATTTTTTCACTAATCCATGAGACTAACTCATCGAGGGAGGTACCCAGGTATGTATATATCTACATTAAATTTTATATATTTTTACTATATGATAATTTTTATAAATTTTCTAATTTTAAACAGTTATAAATCATAGATTTTAAATAATTGATCGATGATTATATTTGATATATAAATTGTATTTGAAATATAATATTTAGATTCTTGTTTGAATTTACTATAGGTTTTTTTGGCATATTGGAGTCCAAGATGTAGATAGATCGATTACATATAAAGCTGAAATAGTAAAAGGGACTCGAAAATTTCATTCAATTAAAACAAATAAGTATCGAAATTTGTTTGCATTTGATAAAAGAAAAGAATCTTGTTTTTTCCCCGTTTTCATAGAGGACACAAAATTCCCTGATGTTTGAGAAAACAATATGTATGTAAAAGCTTCGCAACATACAAAACTTAATACAAAGGGAAAAATGCCAGTTGCAAGCTTTGAAAAGATGGAATCAGAGGAGACTATAGTGTTCTTTGAAGGTGATCTAGTTTCGATCTTGTTAGAAGAGGTAACATTTCAATTGGGCCCAAGATATATATATATATATATATATATATATATATATATATATATATATATATATATATATATATATATATATATATATATATATATAATTTTTAAAAATCATTGCGTATAAGTATATAGATAATAGTTAAAATATAGATCTAAATACATAATAAAATAGAGTCCATGTTGATACCTAATTTCTTATTAATTATGATATGAATTATAGTTATTTAATTGTTGAAGAGATGTTTTTGTTGTATTTTCACTCATTAACGACATAGAAAATGTAAATTATTATTTGATGCAGTGCATTGAATTAAAGATGAAGTTATTTTAAGACTATGATGATAACGATTTTATATATGAAAGCGGGTTTATTATACTGAAAGATTATTTTTTCCAATAAACTCATAAAACTCGAAGTAAATTTTACTTTCAATACTATAAAATCGATGCTATAATCTGTCAATATAGTCACTTGGTTTGTGCACTACTCATAAAGTTAATAGAAGTTCAATAAAAAAAAAAATTGAAATTTAAAAAATGGAGAATGTAAAAAGCTAACCATGAACGGATCATTGAGGATGGCATTCCATTAGAGTTTTTTTAATTGAACTCCCAACAATATATTCTCCTTTTATTCATTTTTGAGAACTTAGAGTTCAAGTACATTGTTAGCTTTTCTTTTTGTGCTCTCTTAAGTTGTCCATTCTAGCGAGTACTAAGTATTACAAAATTGTTTTCATTAATATGGCATGGCATTTTTTTATTTTTTTTTTATAGACCATCATTTTATCTTTTCAAATATTTTTATTGCTATCTTAGTACCATATTTTATAATGAAATTTTATATTATGTTTTAATGAACAACTTTAAATTAAAATTTAACTATTAACCACCATCCATTGTAGCCTTTCTATACATGAATGAAAAATGTATACCATATTTTATAATGAAATTTTAAGTCATGATTGTTTTAGAAATATACACCATTATAAGGGTCATTCAAATGCAAAATGTGCCATGTTTTGTAATTTGAAATTTTCATATTCATTTTAAATAACTTGACAAAACAACTTGAAACAAAACGTAAGAATCATCTACTAACAATATAAGAATGATCATGAAAAATGTACCAACTAAATGAAAATTTAGTTTCTTTGCTACATATTCAAGAACATCAATATGTAAAACCTTTAAGCATCAAACCATGCATCGTGCAAATTATACCATGTTTTATAATGAAATTTATAAAAAAATTACATGAACAACTTTATATTAAAAGTTAACTATCAACAAAAATCCATAGTAACCTTTCTATACATGAATGAAAAATCTATACCACATTTTATATTGAAATTTTAAGTTATTATTTTTTTATACATCTACACCATTATAAGATTCATTCAAATGCAAAATGTACCATGTTTTTTTTATTTTAATTTTACTATTCATTTTAAATAACTTGACAAAACAACTTTAAACAACACCTAAGAATCATCTATTAACATTATAAGAAATATCATGCAAAATGTACCAACTAAATCAAAATTACTTTCATTGCTACATATTCATGAACTTAAATATGTAAAACCTTTTAGCATCAAACCATGCATCATGCAAATTGTACCATGTTTTATAATGCAATTTTATTAAATTTTTGCATGAACAACTTTATATTGAAAGTTAACTATCAACTGACATCGATAGTAGCTTTTCTATACATGAATGCAAAATCTATTCCATGTTTTTTAATGCAATTTTGAGTTATGAATATTTTATACATCTAAACCAAATTATAAGATTCATTCAAATGAAAAACGTACCATGTTTTGTAATTTTCAATTTTACTAGATTCAAAGTAAATAACTTGAGAAACAACTTTAAAAAAAAAACATAAGAATCATATACTATCATTATAAGAATGCTCATGAAAAATCTACCAACTAAATGAAATTTTTGTTTCATTACTACATATTCATGAACTTATATATGTAAAACCTTTAAACATCAAACCATGCATCATGAAAATTGTACCATGTTTTATATTGCAATTTTATAAAATGTTTGTATGAACAACTTTATCTCAAAGTTATCAATCAACCAACATCAATATTAGCCTTTATTTACATGAATGAAAAATGTATACCATATTTCATAATGAAATTTTAAGTTATCTACACCAAATTATAAGATTCATTTAAATGCGAAATGTACCATGTTTTGTAAGTTGCAATTTTACTAGATTCATTTTAAATAACTTGACAAAAAAACTTTAAACAAAACCTAAGAATCATCTACTATCATCATAAGAATGATCATGCAAAGTATACCAACTAAATGAAAGTTACTTTCATTTCTACATATTCACGAACGTAAATATGTAAAATCTTTAACCATCAAAACATGCATCATGCAAATTATACCATGTTTTATAATACACAATTATAAGAGAAATCATGAAAAATGTACATAAAATCAAAAATTACCGTGTATTAAATAATAATAAAGAGTTATATTTAAAATATGTCCAAAATTTATATTATTATAAAAGTAAATATATAATAAAAAGTTGTCAAAAAAAATATGCATCAAAGAGATCAATTCATAATAAAGAGTTTTACTTTGAATATGTCTAAAATTTACATCACGATAAAATTAAATATAAGATAAAAATAATGTCAAATAAAAAGTTTCATCAAAAAGAATCTCACTAAAATATATGATCTATCAACATCCTCGTGCTCTCATCAGAATCATGGGTTCCTTGCACAACATGTGTAATTGCATATATACATAAGGTTAAAATTAAATGAGAATGTAATCATCAAAACAAAATTATAAAAAGTTTCAAATTCCATGCAATACCTCATGGCATTCCCCCTCCATTGTGCATTCATGGTGTTCGCCATGCATTCTACACTCATGAATAACGTGTACATGTCTATATATTAAAAACTTTAAATTTCACATGAAATGCATAAACTCGAAATATGAAAAAAGTCAAGTATCAACTTCTTGAAGTTGTCTAAATGATTCAATCCCTGTAACTGACTCAAGTTTCAAATTTCATTCAATACCTCCTGGTGTTTCCCCTACATTTATCCCTCATGGATTCCCTGTACAATACATGTACATGTATATATTAAAAATTTAAAATTTCACATAAAAATGCATAAACTTGAAATGTTAACAAAAATGTTAAAAATATTTTTCAAATTATTTAGATGATCCTATCCCAATTGCTGATTCCATCGCTAAAGTCCCTAGAGAATGGAAACTGTCTCCACAAACCTAAAATTTAAAAAAATTAAAACTATAAGATAGAGATGTCATTTTTTAATGAAACTTGATTCAATTATAAAAAAAAAAAAGTGAAATATTCAATACTTGTGACAAGAAAATATTTGAGACATCTCCTAATAGGGAGGAAGAGAGTGGCTCTATGTCGAAAACATCGGATGGAATCAAAATCTATTAACATTTAATTATATATGTAATTATTTCTTTTAAAAATATGTCCTCACAATACCGATATAATGAAAGTAAAGTAATAGTATCAACATGAAGTCTTCAAAACAAACTAACATCTCTCAACATATCTTGATTGAAACCTGAACCTAGGACCATCATATTATCAAAAATTTCATTCAAAAAATGATTTAACTACAAGTGGTGAACATATGATACATTTGTGTTAGATTATATCTGAAAAATTAACAAAATTTATGTGAATCGACATTAACACATACATTACGTTACATTAAAATATCCATCGAACCGTTAAGACATATTGATCCCATGCCCTCTTTCTCATGACCAATTAGGCATTTCCAGCCATCATGAAAACACTTTCTATATGATTTAACCTCCTCAATATCCATATTTTCTATCTCCTCTTCTGTTTTATATACAAAATTAGTACGTGCAGAAGCTAGTTCTCTTTGTCGATTTAGGCTGACATTAATTCCAGTCAATGTAGTCTGGATGTTTCCTATAATCCCATCCCTTCCTTCTCAACCAATTTGAGAAGTGAGATCCATCTCTAATAGAAAAATTACCAAATGAGGAGGTTGATGTACCAAAGGTGGTGGAGGGCAAGGAAATTCAGTATCCCTGAATTCACCCTTACGTTCATATATATGACCTCTCCCAGTACCATAAAATTCATATGGAAGGTCATTATAATCAGGTCTCACACACAAAAAGAATTCCGCATTAAATAACTAAAAAAAAAAATTGGAACCTCGTTATTCCATGGTATCTTTCCACACACTGCAAGAAAATTATCATACAAATGGCTCGCTATTTTAGGGTGCTTGAAATATTTCACCTTGAACATCTTTCTTTTCAACCCTTATTTAAAATTAAACATAGTTTTTGCATGATATTTTGTAACCATTTTACTTCCCTCAGCCCATTTATCAGGAACCATTACCGATTCCCTTCTACACTTAATAATGCATATAAATAAATCAGTGTTTGGCCCAAGCTTCCTGTAAATATCAGGAAATAAGCTTAGAGAGTGCACAACTATTTCTAAGCTTTGTCGACTCTCTGCAAGGAGATCCAAACTCGCAAGATCTTTCCAATATTTTAAATAATGAACTATTCACCTCTGTAGCGTGCATTGTTGGAGGTTTGTTTCCCAAGGAAGCTCATCCGGAATATCAGGTGGATAATTGGTAGTTGGCGTATTGTAATCTTCTTGAATTTCCCTGCTTCTCTTACGTTTACTTTGATCAACATTTTAACCCCCTGCATCAATATAATTACTTAAATGTAAAACACGTGAATAAATAGATTTATGCACATTTAAGATAGACATATACACATATATGTACATAAAATTAACTTACATGTACACTTATTTTTTTTAACATAATTTTTTTTATATAATTTACCAAAATGATGAGGATCATGATGATCCAATTTAGAATTATGACCAACTGGATATGGTTGAGTACCATCACGGCCACCCGAACATGGTTTAGTAGCATCACTCCCAAGTATATGAGTTGATTGAGCTTGTTGACCACTAGGATAATGTTCACCATGGGGATAATGTTGATCACCCTCACATGACGACATAGTGAGAGAAGCTTCTTAAAAAATAGAAATTATAATAAATTAATTAAGTTAAATTGGCCAAAAAAAATCAATATATGTATGTACATATGATTCTATCTATTTATCATTTAATTAAATGCATATATATATATATATATATCATACGATGATGATGTGAATGATGTCCCACCATTGGTTGAGTAGATACTCTCTTCGACCTTGTGAGAGTGCTCCTAAAAGATAGATTCCCATTGGGATTTGAAACATCGACAAATGTTCTTTAATACTGTGGATAATACGGAAAGCTCTTCAATAAGATGAAATTTATTATAATTTTATAAAGATAAATTGAGAAAAAATCAATTTCATATATGTGTGTACATATGATTATATTAAAGTATGATTTAAAAAATTACACATAAAGATATATATACCACGATCATGAAGTCACGAATGATACTCCCCCGATTAATTTGATAATATCCTCGATGGATGATATATATAGATATAGATATAGCTCTCTCTCTCTCTCTCTCTCTCTCTCTCTCTCTCTCTCTCTCTATATATATATATATATATATATATATATATATATATATTATCTTTAAAAAAACCTTTCAAGTTACCTCATTCATTTTAAAAGCTTTAAAATTGTTATTTAAAAAGATCAAGAATTCAGAAAATTGTTGTAACCCTTGAACTTATCTCATGTATTTAAAATTTTAAAAATTTCTATTTAAAAATATCAAGAATTCAGAAAATTATTATTACTATCAGAGGGTTTCTTCAAAATTATTTGGCGTAAATTCTTCATTTAAAATATACTCAATACTAAAAACAAAAATGTTGAAGTGCACATTTTGAAAATTAAATACGATATTTTCTAAAACATGTGAGGTTTACCAAGTTTTGCTAACATAGTGGGGAACATTTATTATAGAATTGAAAAACTTCGATGGTCATTAAAAATAACACATTTATAAATAAAAAATAGACACATATCATAGATATCTTAAATTGTCCATCAATAAATTTTGATGGAGAGATTCTTAATTGCCATTTTCCCATACAATAGATCACTAGAAATTCTATTAACATTTTCACCATGGCTTATGCTAAATGATTGAAATTTACTAGCAATATTATTTTCCTCTCCATGTAGTTGTTTTAGCCTCTCCTTTTTGACTTGGTACATGGCATTCATTTGGTTGCAGACAAGTTCATAATTGGTGAAGACTACAATTCCATTGGATTCATGCTCCCTAGTTGTCCCTAAGCCTTTTATCAATGCAATATAATATGCTTCATTGTTTTTTGTTCTTACCGGTACATTTAGTTTCCTTTGGAGGAATTTTTTGTCTCAATATTGCAAACCACACAAGTAATCATTGCTTACCCTAGATTGGGATAAAAATAAATTTATATGCATAATGTCCATTTTTCAACCATGTTTAGTGGCTTTTGTGATCCCTATAAAAACAAAATTCAATAAAATTAATAATATATTTATTTATTTTGAATTCCTTAGTTTATGGGAGAATGATAAAATATAAATATCTAGTGTGAATGAATGATTGAATGCTACAAGGATTTAACTTAGAATTTTATATCTGCCACTTGGATATTTTGATCAATGCCAACAAAGGAATATGACAATGTCAAAACATGATGAGGAAGAAATCATTATATAGAGTTACCTTGGTGCATTGAGTTTGGTATGAAAAACGGATCGTTAGGAATTCTTTCCCAAGGTTTCCATAGATGCATATCAGATCCTAATGTGTATACATTGAGCCATATTTGATTTTGTAGTGTTTATAGTTCTATATATATAAGCTTGCTCCTTATAGGAAAGGATATAAAATGTGATATATTACCTCCTAAGGGGTAAATACTTGAAGAGCCACCCCAAAGGGCTATGTTATTGAAATGATTGGAATTTATTTACTTACATGGGTATGTTGTTGAAATAATTGGAGTTTATTTGTTAGAATGTGTAATTCCTACTTGTCCAGTTGTGACTCTCTATGTATAGAGTCTGTTCCTATTCAATAGGAATTAGCTAAAACTAGTTTCCTTGTTTGATGTGAGGTTGAGATATTCCCTCAACCAACTTATTGTACGTTCAAGATATATTTCCTATCTTGAGACTAATTCATGTATAAATGTGTGTAATCTATTTAATTAATAATATAGTTTTCATATTAGAGTTTTATCTTGGTATCAGAGCTGGTAAGAGCATGGACCTCAGCCCCTTCCTGGGCTGAGGGAAATAAGAGAGAAAGTATAATTTTAATTTTTAGTTTTAGTTTGTCCATTAGAACAGAAAGTCATTGTTCGTTAATTGTTTGGAGGTCGACAAGGATTGCTGGAGAACGCACTGAAGGAGAGTGCAGCGTAGAGTGTTGCATAAGACCATGAGCGATTTGGAATTGCGTATGTGGATCAAGCTGATTGCGTAGTTGTTGTGAATGTTGTTTCTTTTAAGAGCTGTTGAGAATCGAGTGATAATCGATTAGCAAAAAGTGGTCCTGTGTGTGTGATCTACGCAGTGGAAGGAGTGACTGCGTCCAAGGATCCAAAGACTGTGTTTTCCGCCTACGCCGGTATGATCTGGTTACTACAGATCTAGTTCACTCTTCCGATCATATTCTTCTACTGGAGGCGGAAAATTCAAATTGAATGACTTCGGCCTACTGCCCGATCCTTGCATTCCCTCATTCACGGTAACCTGCATCGACGACTTCGCCTCCTTAGCCATGGGAAACTCTTGATGACCTGGAAAAGCCCCAGGAAGTTTGGTACTGATAGCGCTGCAATTCTGAGCGCTATCGAGGTCGCATGTGTGAAAGTGAAGGTTGTGGGCAATATGCGTTGGTGCCTCCTCCTTGTTTCTTTCTCCCGAATGTACGGTCTTTGATATATTGCGCCGCCGCCTCTTTCTTACATTGCCGATGGAAATGCTACCATCGGCCCTCCTCTTGCTATCGAGTGAACTTAAATTAAAGTTTGTGATTTGAATCAGTTTTGTCTCAGATTTTAGATGTTCGAAGGCAGAAACTTCAGTAATTGAATGAAAATGATGTAATCAGCAGAAGAAAAGCTCCTTATCAGGATTCTTGTGAAATTTTCTGGGATAATGACAGTTTGGCTGCTATCCTGGCTATTGGATTAAAGGTTGATCTTCTGATTCTTCTCAGTGATGTTGAGGGCCTTTATACTGGACCTCCAAAAGATCCTTGTTCAAAGCTTATTGACACATACATAAGAGATAAGCATAGTGAGGAGATCACATTTGGTGAAAAATCCAGACTGGGACGAAGACATTGGAAATGAGGCACATCAGTGAGCTTTTGGGAATTGACACGTGATATGCAAATGAAATGTGTCTTTGTAGCTAGTTGAAAGCATGATTGTTTGCGTATTTTGCATAAAAGAAATATGTCATGATGGAAGTATTTTGGAATTGAAATTAATATACATATTGAGATTAGTCACCTCAATATGAAGTTATTTTTGTTAGAATTGACTACTCTAACAAATGACAGGTTAAATATGGAGTTCCAAATTTTTAATTGACAAAGACAAAGATGCCCAAGATGTGACAATTTCAAAATATGATGTAAAGGAGTAGTGACAACATTTAAAGGATGATGAACAACAAAAGTGAAAGTTTCTTTTGTGTGAGTTTTTTGGAATAGACTCAATAGCATGTTGTATAATGAGTCACTCAGTTGAGTGGTAAGCAAGTCTAGGATGGTTTTGTAGTGGTCATTTTATGTACCTGGTAAAGATGGAGTATGTAAGCCTTATAAAGGCATGTGTATCCCTGTAAAAGTTCGTGGTAATCTCAAAACCACTTTGTAACTACAGGTTCATGGTCAGCCAGAAACCATTTTGCAGTGTCAGTTTGTGGTTAGCTAGAAACCACATATAATAGTGAAGCAGACTGGAAACAGGTCTGTGTTAGTGTTCGCCCATTGATGAAGAGCATGGTTACAGGTCATCCGATAAAACCCCGAGAAGGAAGAGCATGGTTACGGGTCATCCGATAAAACCCCGAGAAGGAAGAGCATGGTTACGGGTCATCCGATAAAACCCCGAGAAGGAAGAGCATGGTTACGGGTCATCCGATAAAACCCACATTGGAGGGGGATATGTAGATACAGGTACATGTATGCAGTGATAATGGTTGACAGAACCATGTATACGAAGGACATCCTACGAGACCAGCGGTTGCAGCGGTTGGTACCCATGCATTCTAGTGGATGGTTGCTCCTTTATATGGACGTTGACATATTTTTTTTGTTATGTTTGACCACAACTAGATTTTCTGAAGTGATATCGAGAAAAGTAGTCATTAAGGGGGTGTGTTAGAATGTGTAATTCCTACTTGTCCAGTTGTGACTCTCTATGTATAGAGTATGTTCCTATTCAATAGGAATTAGCTAAAACTAGTTTCTTTGTTTAGTGTGAGATTGAGATATTCCCTCAACCAACTTATTGTACGTTCAAGATAGATTTCCTATCTTGAGACTAATTCATGTATAAATGTGTGTAATCTATTTAATTAATAATATAGTTTTCATATTAGAGTTTTATCTTTATTTACTTGCATAATTATATACGATGTTCATGTCCACTTGAATAAATAAAAATAGGAGGTAATTAAATGATATTGACAACCCCCTCCATATTATTTTAGAAAAGGGGAAGAATGTTGGTTTATCTACTTATCAACATGATAGAAAACCTGAAATTAAAGTACAAGCTAATCTTGATACATGGATAGGAGAAATAAATAGTGTTTATCTATAGGATAGTATAGGAAAGAAAAATCCATATATGAAGGAAGAAATTCAATCAGTATTTGATAAAAAATGGTAGAGACAAAAACGAACTTAGTAATAGCATGTTTGATATCAATTGTTACGAAACAACTACCATGACTACAGTTAGAATCTGTTTAGTTTCAAATGTAGTAACAAAATCCTCTCACAAGCGAAATTCATCTAAGGAGGTCATAAAAGATGTTATTGATAAAACATGAACAAAGATAAAGGATAAATTAATGAATAAATTTATGATGCACTATCCCATCAAGTAAAAAAAAAACAATGAGATATAGTGGGCAGAAATAGAATGCCTAGTGATAGTTATTTGATTGATAAACACATCGAAATCATCCTTTAGAGGAAAATAAATCACCCTTAGAGTGTCTTATCAACACAATAATTATATCCAATCATATCAGATGACTCATGATATTGCAATAGTATATTTAGAGGAATTTTCAAGCCTAAGATTTTATTCATCTATAAATTTTGAGAAAAATAAGTTAAATTTAATGGTTAGTCAACCTAAAGTAAAAACATGCAATGATTTGGTAGGTTATTAAATTACAACTATCAAGGTGGATTTGAATCAAATCAATGAGAATGATACACACATAGATAGGTTTATTTGATATTAGCATAGAAACTAATGAGTTTTCTCTTTATTATTATATGAATCATGTTATAAGTAAAAAATACACTATAACATAGTTTCGGGATCATATTCTATGTTCTGTTGCAAATAATATAATAAATTATTTTATTTTTTAATCATTGTTATAACAGTTAAAAAAAAGAGACTACCAAACTCTCTGTGGGTTCAAAAATAGTATTCATATAGTTCATACCTTTATACATTATTTTTTCACCTCTTACTGAATGAAAGAAAGTGAAGGAGGCACAAGAGTCAACATACCTGGTTTTTAGCTATTGTGTGGTCTAGACGATGAGGTTGACATAATTCTTTCAACGAAGACGAGGTGCAGGAAATCCTCTGTCACCAACCAATACTACAAGAAAACAAACAAAAAATTAATTTAGGCTCTGAAGAAACCAACAAATAAATCTAGAAAAAAACAACAAAAGAACACAATCATGCACGGACAGGGACATACACGATTACAGTTCCTTGCAAATTGATTCATCCAGCACATCAAATGGCCACCCGAATAACTGCAGACCAACGAACCAACAAATGAAAACCAACAAATGCAAACCAATGTACTAACAACTACAAACCAACAAACCAACATTGCAGGAAATTCTGCAACAACCTTAGAGCCATCATATATATAGACGTTTTTTTGGACGAATTACTTTTTTGGACCGAATACAATTTTTGGCCGAATTGTTTTGTAGGCCAAAAAATATTTTCGGGCAAAAACATTTTCCGGCCAAAACTATTTATTGTCGATTTTTCACCTCAGACAAAAAAATCTGTTAAATGATCTACATTAATATAAATGACCAATCATTCAACATATTTTTTTGTATAATAGTTCAACTTAATAAATGTAAATAATTCAGTCGGAAATTTATGATTGTGATTTTTTCGGGGGAAATACTCAGGAAAGTGTGTGATGTGATTTATATGCTATTTAATTCATTTTGGTTGATAAATGAATTAATAGTGTATTGGTTAAAGTAACTCACTGATGAAAAATATGAAAAATTAAGTAAACTAGTTATACATTTTTTGCATTCAATGAAAGCACATACATACACAGGTTGCATAAATAACAATATTGTACAAATTTCAGAATAAGAAATGAAAATTTAAAGTAAATTTAAAAACACTAATTCAACTGCTCCACCTCTCAATATTCTTCCCAACATTGAATTCATATATGAAGTCAAAACTCAATTTTAAACAACATAGGTTTCTGACCAATATGGTAGATATGTTGTAATATAAATTCTTGTAAACAATTTTACTTTTATTTACTTTTGTTGGTAGTTAAGGTAAATTTGGTAATAGCCCTGGTAAAAACTCATGTAAAAATATATAAGACCATGATCGATGGGACATGTATTCCCATCCTACTTGGGAAAAACATCCTACTGGGTGTTCATTTTGGTTTATTATGGCTAAAGGAAAAAGGAAAAGGCAAAGGAAAAGGCTTTGCAAATGCATGGGGAATTAATTGGAATTCTATTTATGAAAATAATGGAAAATAGGAGAAAATGAAGGTCAAAGGTCACAGGTTTCATGTGAGGAGGAAAATGAAGGAAAATAATGTAAAATGAAGAAAATAGAGGCCTCATCTATAAAAAGGCTTCTAAAGATCACTTGGTAGCCTTTTTTTAGTTCTGTTTTGGATCTCTCTCATTATTCTCTCCCTCACTCTTGGACAGTTAGAGTTTTCTTGGAGCACTTGGGCATTGGCGCAAGGAAGAGCAAGATCATGTAGTTACAACAAGTCTCCTTGCATGTATTTATTTTCATATGTGATTTCCTTGCTAGATTCGACATGCATGGTATTGCATGTTGTTTCTTAATGCCTTGGAATTTGTTTTTCCAACTGTGACTGTGTTTTCAACCTAGCCTTTCCATTTCCGTATAGTTTTGATGAGATGGGTTTCTCATACCTCGGTTGAGCTGGATGACTAGATTGGATTAAAATATGAGCGGGTTGGATCTTTGAAATGACAATCACATTCCCTATTGGTCCCTGAACCGTACTATGGATCACGGTAAAGCCACTAGCGTAGTAACCCCTGAGCGAGACTATGGGTTTTGGTAAAGCCATATTGTGTGCTTTGGTGGGCCTAGGAATCCTTGTTGGTGAATCAAAATATATATAGTAAATCTAAGAGGTGGATTTCTCATTGTTGGGTCTAGTAGTCTCGAGATGGGATGTACGTTAAAGACTTGATAAATGGTCTCAATGTAGGGCCTAGTGACCCCTGGATTGTACTATGGGTTACGGTAAATCCTGAGAGACTAGGAGGCACTCAAATTCATCATGGTTTAGGCAGAGAACTATGACAACATCCATGCTTGTTTGGTTATTTTTGGTTGGTTATGAGTCCCACATTCATGCTTGGAATATGGCATGAGGGTGGTTGGATGAAGAGAGATTTGGCTCAGCCAATCTATGGTCGACTGGAATGTGGTAGTCTCATTTCTGGTTGGTTTTTACTTACATTAACGAGGAGTTAATTCCTTTGGTATTTGGTATGAAAATGTACTGCTTTATGAATAGATTTTATTGTTGTTGTATCCATTGTATATCTATTTTTATCGTGTTGGTTATAAGCATGTATTCAATCTATGATGATGTATGGTTCTATCCATGATTTTACGTGTAAATTAATACAAAATGAGTCCATGGTCAAATAGATTGTATTTCACCTTATGTTTAAGCTAGAAATGCTTCTTAGTGATTCTTAGATAAGTATGAGACCCCTACATTTAATTCTAGTGTTTACACCTATAGATGCAATTCCTGTGACATGTTTGACAAAATGTTTGTCATGGATAGGAGGGGTCTAGATGAGCTCCTTGTGATGTGATTACTTCCATACCTTTTTTTTAATTTTATTTATCATCTCCTAAAGTTTCATGAAGTTTTGGGTAGTGAACTGGCCTCTTGGGATGAAAATGTGGAACAAATCCCAGAGTTGTAGGCACAAAAATTACCAAATGGAGCCCTGGATGCTATCCTGCCTTGGAATTCCTACAGCTATAGGATTCCAACCCATACCTCACCTTGGCATGCCTATGGCTAAGGCTCAAAATCATCGAAAAGTGAGTCTCCATTAGGGTTCATGGGCCTAGAAGGTTGGGCTACCTCCTGAGGATGTTTTTCATGTTGTGTAAGGTGTGTTTGTCATGTTTCCATTAGTTCCACTTCCTTAAGGTCATATAGGAGGTTGAATCTCATATTATTAGCCTCTCGTCGTATGCTTACCCCGGTTGGTCGATTACTTGGGTATATGTGGGAGGAGGGTGTTATAGAGTGGTATCAGAGCATGGTTCAACACTTGGACTCAATGGGCAGTGCCTTGATCATGCATTTATGTTTAGTATGCTTGAGGTCTATATGTTCTTGTTGCATTTATGTTTTTTTTTCCATGGTGGCAGCTGTATCACTATGGAAGTGTTTATGGTGTTGATTTCAACATGTTTTCATGAGTGTATGACTAGTTATGTGTTGCTCATGCTAGTGTATTGTTCGTGCACACTTGCTTACATATTGTTACATATTCTACATGCATTTATTCCTTATGTTAAGGTTACATATTGGTGATGCTTCGCTATTATCTGTGTTTTCCTGCTTGTGTGATGTCATATGATGAGAATGCATTGGTCGTTCATGATTTGTTATACATGTCAAGTGGTTGCATATGGTCAAGTTTGCATTGGTTTGATTGAGGTTGTTGTGCATAAGTTCATTGTATGCAATTACTTCATCATGGTGATATTAGTATGTTATTATGCTAATTTTTTGGCTCAGATAGAATAGGAGATGCAGATCATTAAAATTAAAGTTGCAACAATGGACTGTGGGGTAAGAGAAGACCGTCATACAAGTTTGTATGCTTGGCATGCAGGTATGTCATTCATGGTTTTTGTAAGCATTAGGGTTACATGTATGGAAAACACTAGTTGATTAGTTTAGTCATATGAATTTTGGTTATCTATATGCCATTGATTCTATTGTTGTTATGGTCACATACATGGTAGATTTTAGTCAAATAGTGTGATCATAGGTACATGCGTTGGCTAGTCAAACATGTTATTAACTTGATGGCTATATTATATGTTGTTGATGAGTATGTTATAGGTTAACTTGTTCTTGTTGTATGATACTTAGCTTGATGATTAGGTTACATGTTGCTGGTTAGCGTGATATATAACTTGTTGGTGTTACATGCTAGTGACTTGATGGTTATGGTTATGATGTTCATGCATGAGTCAACCTAATTATGATAGTGTGTTTTATTAATCTATAATAGCTGTGTATATGTGATTGTTATGCGTTAATGACAATTGTTTATGAGCTTATGATGTGAACATGTTAGCTAGATACTGTTATGGATATCATGACCTTATTGGGTTGATATGTTGTGAAGTCATATGATGCTAATTTAGATTGATTGTGTAGACAAGATAGCCTCCCCTGAGATACACTATGGTAGGAAGTTGCTTATGTTGTCTACTTTTTACTTGAATGTTTGATCATGTTTTCTATTTGGTGTTCGAGAGATTTGGTGTTTATTATGTCATCTAGTTGATTTATTTAACATAGTATGCTCACAAGATATTGAATGTTTGATTAATTACATGATATGAGTATTTGTGTCTGTAAGATTGCATGAAGGAATGCTTTTGTTTTAATATGTTTGTGCTAACACATATGTGCTCAGATAGACAGTATGTACTTGAGTGTAAGTAGGTGATAGTTGTAGCATATTTATTATGAAAAATGAGTGTGAGTTGATTGTTGATTATGCCATGGTTGTTAGTCTTGGTAAAAATTGATTTCCAATTGATATATATGGTGTCTTGATGTTTGGTAAATACGGCTAATGTGTGTGTTCAGTTACAGGTCAGCGTGATTGGAATAAAAAGGTAAGGTAAATAATTTTTTTTTGTATATTTATGCACTGGAAATTATTTGTTTATAGAAGTATGATGCAGGGGATTGCATGGAAAAAGAGACTACCATGAAATATTGAAGAAGGATTGAGTTGATATTTTCTTTATAAGTATTTGGAACAATGGGGATTGAGTCATGGTGTTTATTTCTAATATTATGCTTTTGGTATTTTATGATTAGTTGCGCTTGATTTTTGATCTTGATTGCGTCTATTGCATGGCCATGCCACTTTTGTTGTGGGGTCGTATTTCTTTTAGTTTTCATGGTTTTTTTCTTATTGTTTTCTGTTCTTGTCCTTGTGTTTGATGTTTTGAGACTCTTGGGAATGAGCTGGGAAAGAGAAAAGTTTATGGAGCTTGGGAAGAGTTGTGTGGTACCCAACAGGTAATGAAAGACACTGATGGATCTAGGTGCATGAGTAAGCGCAACAAAGGTAAGAATATGACAACTAGCTGGACTAGTTGGGTCCATTTTGGTAAATGGACAATGGCAGTACATACGTGAGAAAGGAAACAAAAATAGTAAATAAAATGGATTTGAGGTGTTAGATGCCTTGGCTATGTCGAGACATGTTGTTCCCAACATTGTCCATATTGTGCATGGATAAAGGAATTATCTTAGCCATGACCTTATGTTATCTAGTAATTATGATGTGATCATGATTATGTTGGTGTTTATATATGTATACATGTATGTATGTATGTATGTATGTATGTATGCATTTTGTTTCGGATAGGGTCGACATGGATCATTGTTGTTTGATGTTAAATTTTTATATGTATGTCGTTGTCTGATAGGATGATGATTGGTTTGTGCTAATGATTATATATGTATGTATATATGTCACGATACGACAGAGTTTTCAAGGATCATTCTTGTGGTGTAATGATTGATTATGCAGGTGAATCGCATGAAGAGGTCCCTAGCTATGAGGAATCGAGTGGCAAAGTAGCCTCGATGTATTAATGAGTCAGTGTTATGTGGATATGAATTAATGTTACATTCTTGTACTATTACTATGGTTATGTTATTGACAATTAATGTTGAGGGGTACATCAGTGAGTGAAATTAGTATGATCTGCGACATGCTAGGATATGTGTGAATAGTGGAAAGACACTAGAAGCAAGATTTCTTGTGGGGTCAATGTGTGGTCTATGGATGTGCAATACTAATGTTGTGTATATGTTGTGCATGTTGTATATTCATTAAGTGTACATATGGTTATGTGTACATGTAACATATGTAGTTATTTGTATATATGATGTTGTATGCTTTTTGTATATATGGTGTTGTGTGTATATTTCATATGCAGTGCTTGGTAGAGATGGTTCTATGTACATGTTAGATATGTGGTGTTGTGTATATATCGTACTATGTGCATGTTTAATATGCAGTGTTGTGTGCATGTTGGATATGCAGTCTTGTGTACGTATGGTGCTATATACATGTTGTATATGCAATGCTATGTACATATGGTGTTGTGAGCATGTTATACATATGGTGTTGTGTGCATGCTTTTACATATGGTGTTCAGTGCATGTTGCTGTGTACATGTTGTATATATGGTGTTGTGTGCACATTGTGTCGTGTACATGTCATGCGGGTGGCGCTGTGTACATGTGGTGTCATGTACATGGCATGCATGTGGTGATGTGTACATGTGGTATTGTCTACACATTGTACAGGTGTTGCGGTGTACATTTGGCATTGTATGCTCGTTGTGAAATGGTGTCATGTACATGTGATGTTGTGCACACATTGTGCAGGTATTATTGTGTATAGGTGGTAATGTGTACATGTTTTGCATATGGTATTGGTATACATGCGGTATTGTTTACATGTTATACATGTTGTGTTGCGGGTATGCAGGACTATGTATGTGCATGGTTTAGTAAGGGTATCGTGACATGTGCATTCATTGTGTTGTACTACGTATATGTATATGTATTATGTGGTGTTTTACACTGGATGTAGGTGTTTATTTTATGTTGTATTGTATAACAGGTGTAGGTGTATGTGTTGTATGACGATGTAGGAGTATGTATTGTGTTGTATTGTACACCAGGGGTAGGTGTATGTATCATAGGTAGGCATGGGTGTATGTATTGTGTGGTGTTGTATGCCTTGTGTGGATTTATGTGTTGTGTAGTATGTGTATATGTATGTAGTTGAAGAGAAGGCACTAGTGTTTTTCGGGTGTGGAAATTGATCTGTGTGTGTGTACAAAGAGAAAAGGCAAAAGTAAGGACCGATGAAGGATAAGTATGAGTATCTTATTTCAGTTTTATTATGCATGTGATATGTGATTATGAATTATGATGGTTACATGTTATTTATGATTATGGTTTATGGTGATTGGATGTGATTCACGATTTTGACGTATGATGGCTGCATTTTGAGCTAACCATATATGGTATGTTTCTACATGATGATTTGATCAAAAAACTGGTTTGAATTGTTATGACAGGAAGTAAACAATATTTCAAGTGTACCTTATTGATGGGCTACCAATGAGGTATGATTTGAAGTTATTTCAATGTATTTTCAATCTAATGGAAATTATGTGGTTTGTAAAGGAAGCATGGAAATTCCTGGTTGGATGGTTGAAACTGACTGTAAGAACTAGCAGTGTCAACAAAATGAATTGGAACATGCAAAAATATGTTGGTAAAGCACTTCAGGAGCAGGGCCATTGTTGGACACTCGTACCCAATAATTTCCATTGATTTCCATGAGCATGATATGAACAATATGATGGTCTTAAGGCTGGTATATTCCTTGGTTTTCTGATTTTCCGATGCGAGGAAGCCTTTCCAATGGGTGGATCACCCCAGATTGGGGATGCCGAGGAACTTGGTAGGTTAGTGACTTCACGTAAGGGGATGACTAGATTTCACGAGGGACTGTGTAAAAGAGAAGGGAAGGCCGAGGATGAAATTGCTTTTGTCACTAGAATTCCCAGATGGAATCAAATGCACATTTGGAGTGTTCCTATAAAAATGAGCCAGCAACTATTCACTGAGGGTACAATGGCAGAGGATTGTAGCGCTAGACATTGGATGCAACTTTGAATTTGACAATGGATTCTAGACTTCCTGAAAAAGAGGTGAATCCTAGTGTTACTTTGAGGGTGGAGGTGTGAGCCTCTATATTACCTTCCTGATCGATACGTGCATCATATCCTTTTATTTGTTGGTTGAGAAAATTCATATATATGTAAATTTGTATATTATTATAAATGTTGTATCAAGCTGCTTTATAGCGCTCCACAGAAAATATGGTCTTTTTTGGTTGAAGAAAATTTACATGAGTATACGTGGTTGTTATTGCAAAAACCGTAATGAGCTATTTTATAAAGCTCCAGTAAATTGTATGATTGTCATGTTATTAATAGTGGTCATTGTAAATATTGCAATGAGCTATGTTATAAAGCTCCATAGGTAGTATGTTTTGGTTTTAGAAATTTTTTGTTTTGTAGGTGCCATTGAACACTAAGGATGGTGTCCCCCAAGGGGGAGGGTTTTGTAATAGCCCTGGTAAAAATTAATGTAAAAATATATAAGACCATGGTTAATCAGACACATATTCCAGGATGAATGTCGGGAAAAATATCCTAGCGAGTGTTCATTTCGGTTTATTATGGCTAATGGGAAAAGGAAAAATCAAGGGAAAAGGATTGTGAAATGCATGAGGAGTTAATCAGCATTTTATTTATGAAAATAATCGAAAATAGGAGAAAATGAAGGTGAAAGGTCACAACTTGCATGTGAGGAGGAAAATTTTTAGGTCCATATATTACTAGTGTAGTCCCTTATTGTTGTTAGTGTAACCCCATTATTGTTATTTTTGTACCCCTTTAACTTCCATACTATTATTTGTGGCATTGTTAGGTTGGCTAAGATTATATTGTGACCCCATGGAATCCTATATATAGAAGGAGTTTTTTTCATTTGTATGATTGAATAATTGTTCATTTATGTAAAGTAAAGGAGGTTGCCCTCGAAGTGGCTAAATTCGAAGGCATTGATCCCTCTTTTCTTCTATTTTTGGATTTGGTTTCATAACATTTGGTATCTGAGGCTTTGGATTCTAGTGTTTTGTTGCTCCAAACAGGTGATCGTGGAATTTTTTCTATAAGTTTTCTTCTATGAAGGTTCATAAATTGAAATTTTTAGCACACAAACCTGAAATTATGAGGAACTTTGTGTAAAAATTTCAGATCCTCGTTCGCAATATTTTCAGAGATATGATCTATGGAAGTTAGTGTTTTTATAGCCTCCTGAATTTCATCTAAAAGAGTTGACCTTGGGAAAATCGTCCTAACGCTCTCTCTGACCATTGGATTGGAATTATGTAAAAAGTGGCTAAAAGTTCACATACTTTAGTTTTATGTGTATCAATTTCAGAGCTGAAGGAGGAAACAATGACACGTGGCATGCCGTACAAGTTCTCTCTACTAAACCAGTCCATAATTAGGTCATTGTGGGAGATTGGGAATAGCTTTGTCGTGAAGTATCTAAATCTGGTCACACCTGTGCAATTCGAAAGAAGCTTGAGAGGTCCAATAAAGGATGGAATTTTAAATATTGAAGATCCGAAATCATAGGTGTAATTCAGTTTCAATATCGAGTTCCTCAAAAGAAATAAAAAGGTGTGTATTTTGTTTTCAAATTGCATAAGTCTTGTTTGAAAAATCAGTTTGAAGTGATTCCGAGGGCATAATAAAGCAGAGATATAAGTATAGGGTTTTAAAATTCCCCCTAAAACCAATTCAACACGCATTAATCCCTCATAATACTCTACTATGACTCATTAAGATGAAGAAGTGAAACATGATATATAAGTTACAAGAGCAAGTACACCAAATTTTCTCTTGAAAAGAGGAACAAAAAATGAAATGGAAGTTTTGAAGAAAAGCGTGGAAGCTAAGATGGATGGTTTTAAGAAAGGCATGGAAGTTAATATGTATGGTAGAATAAAGGCATGATGGATGGTTTGAATAATGGCATGGAATACATGGAAGCTAAGATTGAAGAAAAAATGAAAGACAACATGGAAGGCATGAAGACTTATCTAAAAGAAGGCATGGAAGGTTTGAAGGAAGGTTTGAAAAAGTTGATACAAGAAATGTTTTGTAATGGAGAAAATATAGTAGAGGAAACTCATGATGAGAAAAAAATAAATGTTAATCGTGATTTCATAAACTTGAATGTTCAATGGAAGGCCCACCATATTACAAAGATCCATATGAGGAAGATTGATGCCAAGGATCCCAAAACATGGATACTACATACGGAGAAATATTTTTATCTCAATAATGTGAAAAACACACAAAAGGTATACATTATAACTTTATATTTATAATAAAATACATTTTTATGGTATCGATGGATTTTCTCCCGTAAAACTATTGTCACTTGGTAAATTTTTACGTAGGAAATGGTAGCACATTATGAGTATTCAAAGATCAACACCTTCTTTAGCCAATTGATAAATCTGAAACAAAATGGTTCAGTGGTGGAGCACATTGAGGACATCAAAAAATTGAATATAAGGGTAACTGATATTCTACAGCAACACATGATTGATCTCTTCATAAGGACTTTAAAGGATAACATCCAATATGAGGTTCGTGTTTGGGAACTTGATTCATTGGAGAAGGCATTCAGGTTGGCAATAAAAATCGAAGGTAAAATTATGGCGATAAGGAAGCCTACCACTCACATCTATAAATATGGAAGTGTTTCTACTCCCAGACTTCCAAAACGTACAAGGTTGACACCACAAAAATTGGAAGAAAAAATAGCAAAAGGGCTTTGCAATTGTTGTGATAGAAAATACGCTAAAGTTCGTAAGTGTGCCGAGAAGAAATTATTTTACATAGATTATGAAGAGGAGGATGAAAATGAACAAGAAAATTCAAAATAAGAGGATATAAACCAAGAACCAACTCTAGAGAAAGAAGAAATGAGTCTTATCATATCATGTAATGCATTGGTAGGCATTACCACTCCTCAAAATCTTAAGATAGAAGGACATATCAAGAAGAAAAAGGTAATAGTGTTGATTGATTTGGGTAGTACCCAAAATTTTATTCATTGTAAGGTAGCCAAGGAATTGAATTTCTTCCTATACCGAGGACCAGAATGTCAAGTGATGGTTGTTAATAGAGGAAATATAAATTTCTCTAGAAAATGCCATAATATCAAGCTAAGCATGGGGGAATATGTATTGAATATTCCAACGCTTTCCATTCCAAGGGGAGGTGTTGATGTTGTACTAGGAGTACAATGGTTACAATCTTTGGGGACGGTAGCTTTTAATTTTCAAGAACATTTCTTGAATTTCTTTTCAGAAGGAAAGGAAGTCGTATTACGGGGTATCACAGGAAAACCAGGAAATATAATAAGCTCTAATGTCATGACAAAGCTTCTGAAGAAATAACAACGAGGTGTAATTGAACAATTATGCTCACTTGAAGTTCCAACATCAAAATCATCTATTTATCCAGATCTCCAAAAAGTATTGGACAATCATTCTAAGGTGTTTGAAACTCCCAAAGCACTTCCACCTATTCATGATCGTGATTATGCTATTCATTTGATTCCATGAAGTGTTACTCCAAACATCAAGCCCTACATATATCCTTATGTCGAAAAGAGCGAAATTGAACATATGATTTCAGAAATGTTAGAGGCTGGTATAACTAAACCTAGTCAAAGTTCTTTCTTTTCTCTAGTATTATTGGTGCACAAGAAGGATGGATCATGGCGCATGTCTCCGGATTATAGGGAGCTCAATAAGCTCACTATTAAAGATAAATTTCACATTCCCATGATTTATGAATTATTGGATGAATTACATGGAGCAATTTATTTTACCAAGTTATATCTTTGTTCAGGATATCATCAAATTAGAATGAAGACTGAAGATATTCTGAAAACAACATTTCAAACTCATGAGGGTCATTATGAATTTTTGGTCATGCCTTTTGGCCTTACCAATGCACCTTCTACATTTCAAGGTTGATGAATTCCATTTTCAAACCCTTCCTTAGAAAATTTGTGCTAGTATTTTTTGATGATATACTAATCTACAGCAGGTCTTGGAAGGATCATGTTCAACATTTTGACAGGGTGCTCAAACTATTGCAGGAGAAACAATTATATGCAAAAACATCCAAATGTTTCTTTGGAGTACAAGAGGTGGAATATCTGGGTCATATTCTATCTCATGGAGTTAAGGTAGACCCTAAAAAAATTAAATCCATTAAATAATGGAAAGTCCCCACAACTATTTTGAAACCAACTCCAAAAATAGAAGAAAAGAGATACTAAAGCCTTAGAAATAAGCCACTTCGAGGGGTCAACCTCCAATACATTACATGAATGAACAATTCTTGGATGATAAAAATGAAAAAACTGCTTCTATATGTAAGGATTATGGACACCACATATCTCCACAATGGTATGATATTTTCCACTTTGGGCCTAATTCCTCATGGCTTTGCTTATGGGATTTACCCCAAAAGGCCTCATACCAATGGAGATATTTGTCCATCCTTATATACCCATGATCCTCCCCACTTCTAGTCAATGTGGGACTTTGGTCGTATACCCAACAATCCTCCCCTCGAACAAAGGACCATCGAGCCTCCCCTCAAACGATTATCCATCCGTCCACTCTCTACCAACCGGGATTCTCCGCTCCAATGCGTTGGAAGCACACGCCTTACATGGAGCACCACCTGCCTCGAGAGCTTGCTCTATCCCAGGTCAACTCCTCTTCATCGTGTTGGGACCAGGACACGTCCATGAAGAATCCGGAGCATACCGCCTGTCTAACCGAGCTCATCCATGGATCCCATTGTGATATTACCGGGGCCCACCACCTTCGTTCGGCATTCGAGGATTCATCCACTTCGCTAACTTCGGGGCATGGCTCTGATACCACTTGTAAGGATTCTGGACACCACATATCTCCACAATGGTATGATATTGTCCACTTCGGGCCTAAGCCCTCATGGCTTTGCTTATGGGCTTTACTCCAAAAGGCCTCATACCAATGGAGATATTTGTCCATTCTTATATACCCATGATCCTCCCCACTTCTAGTCAATGTGGGACTTTGGTCGTATACCCAACACTATATATAGGAGTCCATGGGGCCATAATATAATCCCACGCATAATAATGTAAGGGCACAATAATAACAATATGGGGGTTATAGGGGTACAATAATAACAATAAGGGGGGCTACACTAACATAATAAGGGGCTACACTATTACTATAGGGACTTAACATGCCCCTCTCCTTCAAACAAGTGTTGTCCTCAACGCTTGATTATTTCTTGATGCTTCTGTATAAAATTCTCATCCTCCCATGTGAAATCTTCTACAGGAAAGTTCTTCCACTTGCTGAGATACTCTGAAATTGATCGTACTTGTCGAGTTCTTGTTTCTATGACTGCTTCATAACTTCTTTTGATGTCATGTTGATCTTCCTGTTGTTTCATTAGATTCTGCACCAAAGTTGGGTTATCTTTTGAGAGTTGAAGAACTTGTTGTTGATGCTCGATGTGATCTTCCACTAATTTATCATCCATATTTGCTATTATTTGATCCTTCAAACCATCCAACTTAGCCTCCATTTCTTCTTTTAAACCATCTATGTCATCTTCGATTGCTCTTCGTAAGATCGAAATTTGTTGCACTTGGTACTGTAATTTTGATATCTCATACTGCAATTCTTCCACTTCATGCATCATAGTATAGATTTCTGAGGGCTTAATGGGTGTTGAATTATTTTTAGGAGGAATTTTAGAACTCAATACTGAAATATATGCTCAATAGGCCCTTGGAATCACTTCAAACTGATTTTTCAAACAAGATTTATGCAATTCTAAAAACCAAATACACACCTTTTTCTTGCTTTTGAGGAGCTCAATATTGAAACTAAATTATATTTGTGATTTCAAATCTTCAATATCTGAAATTTAGCATTGAGGTAACGCTTTGAATTCTCTTTCGAATGCCACAATTATGACCTAATTTGGATTCTTGAAGACAAAGTTGTGCCCAATCTCCTACGATGACCTAATTATGGACTAGTTCAGTAGAGTGAACTTGTACAACTTTCCACGTGTCACTGTTTCCTCCTTCAGCTCTGAAATTGATAGACAGGAAACTACAGTCCGTTTGATTGTGCCCACTTTTTACAGAATTCCAATCTGATTCTCAGAGAGATAGTTATGAAGATTTTCCCACGATCACCTCTTTGAGATGAAATTTAGAGCTAAAGATTTTAAATTTACTGCACCATCTCCAAAAAATTATGAACTAAGATTTGAAATTTTATAAGATGTTCCTAAACTTCGTTGGCTAAAACATTTGGCTTCGAGTGTTGTAGAAAACAATTTATAGTGAAAATACAATGACTCAAGTATAGCAGCCCTAGAATCCAAAGGTTCGCTTACCAATGTTGTGAAACCAGCTCCAAAAAGAGAAGAAAAGAGATATCAACACCTTAGAAATAAGCCACTTCGAGGGGGAAACCTCCAATACATTACATGAATGAACAATTCTTGGATGATTCAAACTACAAAACCTCCTTTCTATATATAGGAGTCCATGGGGCCACAATGTAATCCTAGCCGACCTAACAATAATAATTTAAGGGCACAATAATAACAATATGGGGGTTACAAGGGTACAACAATAACAATAAGGGGGGCTACACTAACATAATAAGGGACTACACTATTAATATAGGGACTTAACAACAACCATAAAGCAGTTGCGAAGATTCCTCGTGTTAACAGGGTATTATCGCAAGTTTGTTAAGAATTATGCGAGAATAACAACACCTCTAAGAACATTATTGAATAAATATGCATCTTCATGGAATCATGAAGCAACTAAGGCCTTTGAACATCTTAAATAGGCATTGTGCCTAACCCTAGTCTTAGCTACGCGAGACTTCACAAAAACCTTTATTGTGGAATGTGATGCCTCAGGAAATGGAATTGGTGTTGTTTTAGAGGAAGAAGGAAGAGAAATTTATTTTGAAATTCATTCAATGTTAGGTCCCTATATTACTAGTATATTCCCTTATTATTGTTAGTGTAACCCCCTTATTATAATTATTGTACCCCTGTAACCCCAATATTGTTATTATTGTGCCCTTACATTATTATTCTTAGGTTGGCTAGGATTATATTGTGACCCCATGGACTCCTATATATATAAGGAGGTTTTGTCATTTATATCATCGAGGAATTGTTCATTTATGTAATGTATTAAAGGTTCCCCCCTCAAGGTGGTTGATTTCTAAGGCATTGATCTCTTTTTTATTATTTTTTTGGAGCTGGTTTCATAACATTTGGTATGAGAGCTTTGGATTCTAGGGTTTCGTTTCTCCAAACAGGTCATCGTGGAATTTTCACAATATTTTTTTTTCTAGGAAGAATAACAAGCTGAAATGTTTACAACGTGAAGCTGAAATCTTGAGGAACGTCGTGGTAAAATTTCATATCCTAGTTCAAAATATTTTCATAGATATGATCTATGGAAGTTAGAGTTTTTTGCAAGCCCCTAAATTTAACCTAAACATGTCGTCGTGGAATTATCCCTATAAATTTGTTTCTACGAGCATTCAAAAGTTCAAACTTTTACAGAGCGAAGCCGAAATCCTGAGGAACATTATTTAAAAATTTCAGATCTTGGTTTGCAATATTTTCGGAGTTATGATCTGTGGAATTTAGGATTTTCTAAGGCTCCCAAATTTCATCTCAAAGAGGTGAATGTGGGAAACTCATCATAACTCTCTCTCTCAGCATCAGATTGGAATTTTGTAAGACGTGGTTGCAAGTACATGGACTATAGTTTCCTTTTTATCAATTTCAGAGCCAAAGGAGGAAAAAGTGACATGTGGCACGCCGTACAAGTTCTCTCTACTGAACCAATCCATAATTAGGTCATTGTGGTAGATTGGGTATAATTTTGACTTGAAGAATCCAAATCAGGTCAGACCTCTGGAATTTGAAAGAAGCTTCAGAGGGCTAGTACACGACCAAATTTCAGATATTGAAGATTTGAAATCACAGAGATAACTTAGTTTAAATAACGAGGTCCTCAAAATCAAGAAAAAAGTGTGTATTTTATTTTTCGAATTGCATAAGTCTTGTGTGCAAAATCAGTTTGAATTGATTCCAAGGGCATATTGTAGAATATATATCAAGATTCGGTTATAAAATCCCCCCTATAAATAATTCAACACCCATTAAGCCTTTATAAGGCTTTACTATGACTCATGAGGACGTATAATTGAAACATGACATATCAAAATTACAAGAGCAAGTGCACCAAATTACCCTCTCACAAAGAGCAACAAAAAATGAAATGGAATTTCTGAAGAAAGGCGTGGAATATAATATGGATGGTTTGAAGAAAGGCATGGAATCTAAGATGGATGGCATGGAAGCTAAGATGGAGGGCATGGAAGCTGGCATGGAATCTAAGATGGATGACATGGAAGAAAAAATGAAAGACAACATTGAAAACATGAAGAATGATCTAAAAGAAGACATGGAAGGTTTGAAAAAGTTGAGAAAAAAAATGTTTCCCAATGGCAAAAATATAGTAGCCGAAACTCATGATGAGAATAAAATAAACGTTAATTTTTATTTCATAAACTCTAATGTTGGACGGAAGAACCACCATATTCCAAATATGGATATGAGGAATTTTGATGGCAAGGATCCCGTAACATGGATACTACAGATGGAGCAATATTTTGATACCAATAATGTGCAAAAATTACAAAAGGTATGCATTGCAACTTTACATTTAGAATAACGTACATTTGTATGGTATCAATGTCCTTGCTCTTGTAAAAAAATTGTCACTTGGTCAATTTTTATGGATGAAATGATAGCACATTATGAGGATACAAAGAGAAACACCTTCTTTAGCCAATCGATAAATCTCAAACAAAAGGGTTCAGTGGTGGAGCACATTTAGGACTTCCAAAAATTGAATATAAGGGTAAATGATATTCCGGAGGAACACATGATTAATGTCTTCATAGGTACTTTAAAGGATACCATCCAACATGAAGTTCACATTTGGGAACCTGATTCATTGGAGAAGGAATTCAAATTGGAAAGAAAAACTGAATGTAAAATTATGTCAACAAGGAAACCTACAACTCACATCTATAAATATGGAAGTGTTGCTACTCCTAGACTTCCACAACCTACAAGGTTGACACCACAAAAATTCGAAGAAAAAAGAGCAAAGGGGCTTTGCTACAGTTGTGACAGGAAATACACTAAAGGTCATAAGTGTGCTGAAAAGAAATTATTTTACATAGATTTTGAAGAGGAGGAAGAAAATGAACAAGAAACTTCAAAAGAAGAGGATATACACTAAGAACCAACCCTAGAAGAAGAAGAAATGAGTCTGACCATATCGTGTAATGTGTTGGCAGGAATTACCACTCCTCAAAATCTCAAAACAGAAGGACATATGAAGAAGAAAAAGGTAATAGTGTTGATTGATTCTCGTAGTACCCATAATTTTATTCATTGTAAGGTAGACAAGGAACTGAATTGTTTCCAATACCCAAGAGCAGAATGTCAAGTGATGGTTGCATATAGAGGAGCTATAAATTTCTCTAGAAAATTTCATAATATCAAGATAACCATGGGGGAATATGTTTTTAATAGTCCAATGCTATCCATTCCAATGGGAGGTGTTGATGTTGTACTAGGAGTACAATGGTTACAATAGGTGGGGATGGTAGCTTTTAATTTTCAAGAACTTTTCTTGAATTTCTTTTTGGAAAGAAAGGAAGTCAAATTACGAGGTATCGCAGGGAAGCCGGGAAAGATAATAAGCTCTAATGTCATGACAAAGCTTCTAAATAAATAACAACGAGGCGTAATAACACAATTATGCTCACTAGAAGTTCCAACATCAAAATCATTTATTTCTCCAAATCTCCAGAATGCCTTGGACAATCATTCCAAGATGTTTGAAACTCCCAAAGGACTGCCACCTATTCATGATCATGATCATGCTATTCATTTGATTCTAGGAAGTGTTCTTCCAAACATGAGGCCTTACAAATATCCTTATGTCCAGAAGAGCGAAATTGAACGTATGGTTGCAAAAATGTAACGTGATGGCATAATTCGACCTAGTCAAAGTTCTTTGTCTACTCTAGTAGTATTGGTGCACAAGAATGACGGATCATAGCACATTTTTCCGGATTATAAGGAGCTCACTAAGATCACTATTAAAGATAAATTTCCTATACCTGTGATTGATGAGTTATTGGATGAAGTACGCGAAAAAGTTTATTTTACTAAGCTAGATTTTTTTTCAGGATATCATCAAATTAGAATGAATACTGAAGATATTCCGAAAACAACATTTCAAACTCACGAGGGTCATTATGAACTCAAGGGTTGATGATTTTCATTTTCAAAACCTTCCTTAGAAAATTTGTGCTAGTATTTTTTGATGATATACTAATTTATAGCAGGTCTTGGAAGGATCATGTTCAACATGTTGACAAGGTGCTCAAAATATTGGAGGAGAAACAATTATATGCAAAAACATCCAAATGTTTCTTTGGAGTACAAGAGGTGGAATATCTGGATCATATTGTATCTCATGAGGGTGTTAAGGTAGACCCTAAAAAAATTAAAGCCATTAAGGAATGGAAAGTCCCCACAACCATAAAGTAGTTGCTAGGATTTCTCGGGTTAACAGGGTATTATCACAAGATTTTTAAGAATTATGGGAGAATAGCAGCACCTCTAACAAAATTACTGAAGAAATATGAATTTTCATGGACTCTTGAAGCAATTAAGGCCTTTGAATATCTTAAAGAGGAAATGTTCCTAGGACCGGTCTTAGCTATGCCAGATTTCTCAAAAATCTTCGTTATTGAATGTGATGCCTAAGGAAATGGAATTGGTGCTGTGATAATGAAAGAAGGAAGACCCATTTCTTTTGAAAGTCATCCAATCAAAGGAAAGTATTTACATAAATCTATTTATGAGAAGGAAATGTTGGCAATACTACATGCACTAAAGAAATGGTGACCTTACCTAATGGGAAGACACTTCAAGGTCAAAACTGATCATGATACTCTTAAACACTTTTTGGAACAAAGACTATCTTTAGAAGAGCAACAAAAATGCATCACACAGATGTTGGGTTATGAATTTGAAATAATCTACAAAAAAGGGAAGTTAAATGTTGTTGCAGATGTACTCTCAAGAAAGGATGAAGAGGTAGAAGCATTTCCTTATTCCATTTCTATTATCCAACTAGATTGGATAACCGAAGCAAGGGATGAATGGAAGAAGTACCCAAGAAGTGTGGAAACTCATTCAAAAGTTGCAGCAAGATCCTAGTACATTTGATACATTTAGTTGGAAAAATGATTCCTTATGGTACAAATATCTCTTATATATTTGTAATTATTCCCAACTAAAACAAAATATTATTTTGGAATTGCACACTTTTCCTTTAGGAGGACACTCAAGATTTTTAAAAACTCACCACAGGGTGAAGAAAGAATTTTTTTGGGACGGCCTTAAATCTGATATTCAAAAATTTGTGGCAGAATGTTTGGTTTTCCAGCAGAATAAAGTTGAGACAATTAATACCCCGGTCTTTTGCAACTTTTATCCATTCCAAGTCAACGTTGGGAGGAGATTTCAATGGATTTTATCACAGTGTCATCATGGTGTGGTAGTTGATAGACTTACCAAGTATGCACATTTTTGTGCATTATCTCATTCATTTAAAGAAAGTACAAACTTGCTACCGCATTTATGGAAACAATTCAAAAGCGACATGGAAACCCAAGTTTATTGTAAGTGATAGAGATCCCATTTTTACTGGAAATTTTTGGATGGAGTTATTTTCTTGTTTGGGTACTCAACTAGCTCGTAGCTCATCTTATCATCCTCAATCTGATGGTCAAACTTAGATAGTGAATAAATTTTTGGAAGGATATCTTTGTTATTTTGTATCGGATAAGAAAACACAATGGGTCAAGTGGTTACCTCTCGCTAAACTGTGGTACAACACTTCCTTCCATACTACAACAAAAATGACCCCATTTATGGAACTTTATGGATATCATCCACTACCCATCACATCATCTCTAAGAGAAAATTATAAGGTTCAAGCAGTGGAAGATCACATCGAGCATCAACAATAAGTTCTCCAACTCTTAAAGGATAACCAAAATTTGGCACAAAATCGAATGAAACAACATGCAGTTGAACATCGCACCGAGAGAAGTTTTGATGTAGGAGACTATGTATTTACTACTAAAACATATATAAGGAGGTTTTTCATTTGTATCATCTAATAATTTTTCATTTATGTAATGTATTGGAGGTTTCCCCGTCAAAGTGGTTGATTTCTAAGGCGTTGATCTCTATTTTCTTCTATTTTTGGAGTTGGTTTTATAACATCCAATAAATGGAAATTATGTACAGAAATATATTTACGAGAAGGAAATGTTGGAAATACTACATGCACTAAAGAGATGGCGACCTTACCTAATGGGAAGACACTTCAAGGTAAAAACTGATCCTGATAGTCTTAAACACTTTTTGGAACAAAGACTATCTTTAGAAGAGAAGCAAAAATGGGTCACAAAGAAGTTAGCTTATGACTTTGAAATCATCTATAAAAAATGGAAGCTAAATGTTGTTGCAGATGCACTCTCAAGAAAGGATGAAGAGGTGGAAGAATTTATTTGTGCCATTTCTATTATCTAACCAGATTGGATAATTGAAGAAAGAGATGAATGAAAGAAGGATGAAGAAGTGTGGAAACTCACTCAAAATTTGTAGCAAGATCCTAGTACATCTGATACATCTAGTTGGAAAAATGATTCCTTATGGTACAAAGATCGCTTATATATTTGTAAGAATTCCCAAGTAAGACAAAATATTCTTTTGGAATTTCACACTTCTCCTTTAGGAGGATACTTGGGATTTTTAAAAACTTACCATAGGGTGAAGAAATAATTTTTTTGGGATAGGCTTAAATCTGATATTCAAATGTTTGTGGCGTAATGTTTGGTTTTCCAAAAAAACAAAGTTGATACAATTAAGACCTCGAGTGTTCTACAACCTTTATCCATTCTATGTCAATGCTCGGAGGATATTTCAATGGATTTTATCACAGGTTTACCTAAGTCCAAAGGCAAGCATGTCATCATGGTGGTAGTTGATAGAATTACCAATTATGCACACTTTTGTGCATTATCTCATACATTTAAAGAAATTACATTTGCTATTGTATTTATGGAAACAATTCAAAAGCTACATGGAAACCCAAATATTATTGTAAGCAACAGAGATCCCATTTTTACTAGAAATTTTTGGACTAAATTATTTTCTTGTTTGGGTACTCAACTAGCTCATAGCTCATCTTATCATGCTCAATATGATGGTCAGACTGAGATAGTGAAAAAATGTAAGACCTCTCATTATGCCATTTTTTTTCTAATTATAGTAATAAATATTTATTATTATAATTCGTCACAGTCCAACGCGTTTTAGTCACTCAAAACTTTACTTACTTTACTACATTTCTTTACTAATTAGAGCATACTCCACCTTCAGTTACTCTCCACTAAGGAGAGATTTCTCCTCCTTAGTTTATAGGTATGTGGTATTCTGAACATACCTTGCCTCTTTTCATTTATAGAAAGAAGGTTTTCTAGGCAACTCTTACCATCTTACCTTTAATCCTTTCCATATGTGTTATTATCCTCAAATTATCTAGTTTGGAATAATTTTTATATTATTATTATCCACTCTATATTTTTATAGATATTTTATTCTAAATATATCAGTTTCACATATATAATCGTATTAAGTCAAAATCCTCTTGGACTTACTCATTTACATTACTATCTCTTCTACACAAACGAGTGAAATTAGATGCCTTGGTTTTTTTTTTTCACGTGGAATATAAAATGGCTGTAAAGTTTATAATTACCCCTTAAAGCTTTTTATTCATGATATCCTACCGTACCGAGTTCTTCCTCCATTTGTAGTGTGATAAGCATTTTCGTTTATTATAGAATCATTACCTTTTTCTTTGGGTCCCAGGCTTGACTTGTATATTCATATTAATATATGTGAAGGTATGAATTTATCAAACAAGGTTATATCATGTATATTTACTACATAGCTCTTCTCTTTTAGATATATAAGTTTTGGTGCTCATTTAGCCTTTTGGTACTCATGCCAATTTATTGAATCATTTTTCCCCGTTCTTTATATATGCATTAACGCACATATAATTATTTAGATTCATAAATCCTCTAAGAAAGAACTCTTCCACCACTTATAACTTGTAAGATAATTAGGATAAAAAATACCCATCACTTCCCTCACATATTTATATATAACGTTTTTCACACACACACAGAGATATATATATATATATATATAATTGTCCAACCCCTACCTTTTAACTCATGGTCGTACCTTACCGTCTCTCTCGTTGGCATAGTTTATTACACCACTATATATATAAAACCTTACCATTTAATTTTAACTATTATACATTAAGACATAGAAGCCTATCATATATGTATTCTCATCAAATGAAGGATGTAACCATACTTCATTTGCTAGTATGTACGCTCATTTTTTTCTTATACACCGCAAAGTATAATGGTTCTAAATTCTTAGTCGTGTTCCTCTTTAGGCTAGTATCTACGATTTTTCATAATTACTCTGCCTTGTTATTCAAATTAACATTTACTATGGCTAAATAATATCATCCAGCCAACAAGCTAATCCCACCTTAATAATTTGTAAAGACTACCCTTGTAATAATGTCGTATACCATTTTAGCCCAACTTTATGAATCGTTTTCCACACCTATCCTAATTCCTACGTGAAATTAATGCTACAGCTGTCATATTTATTATTTTTGGATACGCCAACAGTTATTGAGATCTACCTTACATATTTACCGTCTATCTCCAGCTAGAGTTACACCATAGTACATGAAATTAATCTATCGAAAATCTCAACACCGATTCTCGCGTACGTGTTCATGTGATCTTTATCCTTCCGGTTTTCGAAGTTATGATCTGAGGGACCATCTCTAACCTGCGTACACATGTAGGGTGAAGATCTGAGATTGGCTAGGGTTTACTATGAATGAAAAGATCCCCTCTTCAATGACATTTCATCCCTTTTCATTCTGGTTATAGAGCACGAATTCAGTTTTTTTTTCATGAGAATAGAATTCGTAACTTACCTGTAACAACCCACAGTCAGCATTTATCCCATTGCCGTTGCATATCACTAATATCTGGTAAGATTTTTCTTTCCATTCCAGTTATTTAATTCTAAAGCTGGTGGCTCCATAAGAGCTGGCTACCATTTTTATGGACGGTTTATTTTGTATATTTTTTCTATTGCACAGGTACCCAAATGTAAGGGCCACCGAACCTCTGGCACTGAGGACAGCTCAACAATTTTTCTTTTCCTAATACATTTTACCGTGGCCAGCATAAAGCTAATGCTTCCATTCTCAGGTTTCACATCACCCTCTTTGGATCCGTCACTTGGGAAAATGGTTTGTTTCTTCTACAACCTTATTACTAATTTAGGATATTCCTCTGCGTGTATTTGGGTAACGCTTATGATTTTTCCTATATGCCCAGAGATTAATTCTAAGCATAACGTATTTTAATATCGATTATCCCTTTGGTTTATGGCTATGATTTTTATTTATTTCAGATCTTGAAATGTCTACATAACCTGGTTCAATCCTGTGACAGGTGAATACACTTTCAAGGTAGCCCTAAGGGGATTCCACATCCTAACTCCGACTCCAGGATATTCCACAGTAATATGGAAGGTAATTAATCATTCCTTTTAACCTATCGATTTATTATAAATAACTTACAACATAATTAGGGATGCTCTGCCCATTGTTACCCTGCCACAAATTTCTCATTTGTGCATCGACACCTAAAATCCTCATTTGGGAATGCTAAGTGTAGACATTTGTAAACGAGTAAACCATATTATTTCTTAGTTTGTTTCACCGTAGTATACAAAAATAAGAGAATCTTAATAGGCTAGAATATGAACAAACACTACGTCTAATGTGTTTCTAAACGTAGTAGTTGGCTTTTCCCTTTATATCCACTCTATTAAGGGTGTAAACTGTGATGTTTCCTTCTTCAAAGACCATGACTAGTGTCTTCATTAGCTTAATGATTATCCTATTACATGTATTTACCTTCCTGTATTTCTTATCAACTCTATTTAGTTTAACTGTCTGGTGGTAAAATTCTAACTGCTTTGTTTCTTTGCAGTGCAAGTAGAAATCTAATATGGTGCCCTCGAATTTCTTAAAATTTTTTTACATGAAAACTTGGCAAAGGTATATTATGCATTTGGGTATTTCATTCTAGGTTGATTATCTCCACCCTTTTCTATGGTTTTACTACCTCTTCTTAAGCTTCAATCTGTCTTCGTTGTCCAGTTTCATTCTCTCTAGATAATGCCTAACCATAGCTATCTCTGGTTTACTCAACAAAAACTATAATGATTTACGTTATATGAAATTAGCTTGTAGTTTCAGTATTCCTTCACTCATATGTAAATTTAATCCATTTTTAATCTGGTTTACATATTCTAACTAGATTTTATTGTGGTTACAGGTAAGCTTCTTATACCTCCGACTGAAACCAGTCACACTACTTCCATTAACACTTCCATTAATAACTGGAGTTTCTGCTCTTATTTTGTATCAGGCTGGATTCCATTTGAATTGAGTATTCAACATTCATGTCCATACAAGACAGAATATGGATATTCCTCAATTCGTATTTATCGGGAACATAGTACCCATATTTTGCACAATTACAAATCATTTTCTATTATATAATTTAAGAACTGTTACTTTCTGCTTGTACAGATGCTTCCTCTAGTAATAGATTTAACATGTATTGTAATGTATCTAACCGTCTGGCCCTAATATCAATAGGGTCTTGGCTATATTTTGAGTGTTAAAGGTGTAATGGATATGATTATAAATATAATTATACCTTTTTATTTTTGGTAGACATGAGTGCTTACTTTGTCTGTTTATACTCAGCCATAGCACTGAATTCACTTCCATATCTGATGTTGCAATCTGTATAGTATATTGAATTAAATATTCAATATGCATCCTTTTCTAATTTAATTGTAATAGACATCCTTTTCCTAATGATTTTTAAATATAGAATTCCTTACACTTATATGGTTTTCTCATGGTTCAATTTTGGTATAAATGTTGTGGTATGGAGATTTTCTATAATCCATACTGAATTATTCATTCACCCTATTATGAGGAGTAATTTATGTTTCCATTATTTCTGTATTCAATATACCGTAGTGTCAGTCCCTCAAAACAGTCAATTAATGTTTCAAATTTCCTAGTTTATCTTTCTTTGATTGATACAAAATTTGTTTAAAGGTACAACATGGTGTAACCTAGTCTATAAAGTGCCCCACAATTTAAATATAGTACCTCCATATGTTATTTTATAATCCTTCCAGAATCAATATTTTCTAGTTTATATATACTATACGAGGTATACACTAGATTTATTATATTATGCATATATATTTCTACATGCTTACAAGATGAGAATGTATTCCTTTTATATTACTAATTAAAATTTCTATCTCAGTGTAGGCATACAATTTCGAGATATGCATGCCTCTCCTATGTTCAGTTTTGAATAAATTTTCTACCCTTAAACAAAAAGATCTAACTGTACCGAAAACATTTATTTTCAGAGTTGGTTTTCTTGATGACCTAAACAGCTTATCAATCGAAATATCAACCAAATAACATAAAGAAAAGTAATTCTTTGTGAGGTACCTAACCTCAGATTGAAATCCATCCATGGGTTCAGACATTCTGAGAGTTGGTCCTCTACAAAATGTGTCTATACAACTATACAAATTTCACTAATTTTTCTATAGTGAGATCGGTTAAATGTATAGATCCTTCTCCTATCATTGTAATTTATAAATTTTCATATATCTAACCCTAGAATATAACTTAAAAGTTATAAATATTTTACAACTATTCATAATGCATAAGAATATTAAAAATTTGAGAAGAACAAAATATATTTCCAATGGAATGTGCATGCCCCTTCGGTTTTGACTAGTTTCTTCCAAACCGTAGAGTTCTATATTTGTAACTCACCCCCGGGCATATATCCTTTGCTTATGTCATAGACAATTCCCCTTGTCTTCTATGAAACAACTTATTTAAGCTTTGTTTTTCCTAGCCTGTTTCCATTAACTGCATCCAGTTAATTCAGGATGCTTTATTCCTGATTTTCCTAGGCTTTCTCTTTGTTTCTTCCACAAAGGTATTTTTAAAGCTGGTCTTTCCACTTTTCTAGTTTTATTCCACTTCTTTTCAATAATTTCCTCTTTATTGGGGAAATTAGATATTTATCTCCAAATTTAATTTTAGTATCTTATTTTATTCCTTCTAAGGATTTCTAGAAGTTGTGGGAAAGTCTTACAACCTTATCCATCCTCATGGATTTGGTTTCCAGATCTCGAATCTCAATCTAGTCATTGCACATTAATTCCATTTTATTTTATTGACTTAATTTAATAAAATATTTCCATCCTCAATATCTTCTTTGGGGTCCACTTTGACCTTTAAAGTTCTTAACTGCCTAATTTAAAAGTAGAAATTTTAGGGATGTTACAAGAAATGTTTGGAAGGATATATTTGTTGTTTTGTATTTCATAAAAAAACACAATGAGTGCAGTGGTTACCTCTGGCTGAATAGTGGTATAACATTTCCATCCATACCGCAACAAAAATGACCCTGCTTATGGCACTTTATGGATATCATCCACCATCCATCACATATTTTTTAAGAGAAAATTTTAAGGTTCGAGTAGTTAAAGATCACATCGAGCATCAACAACAAGTTCTCTAAATCTTAAAGGATAAATTAAATATGGCACAAAAATGAATGAAACAACAGGCATATCAACATCGCAGTGAGAGAAGTTTTGATGTAGGAGATTGGGTATTTTTATGGCTACAACCATACAAACAAATGTACCTCAACCAAGCGAAGAAGGATAATAAATTATCACCAAAGTACTATGGTCCTTACAAGGTGTTGAAAAATATTGGTACTATGGCATACAAATTGGAGCTTCCTACTTCTTCGCAAGTGCATCCAGTTTTCCATGTTTCAGGTTGAAAGAATGTTATAGGTGAAAAAATTCCAGTTAAAAAAATATTTCCAGAACTTGATGAGGAAGGAAAAATCATATTGGAACCTGATTCAGTGATGGAAACAAGAACTTGATAGCTATGAAATCAATTAATTTCAAAGTATCTCATTAAGTGGAAGAACTTACCCACTGAATATTCTACATGGGAGGATGAGAATTTTATAAAGAAGCATCCATAGCTACTCAAACATTGAGTACAACACTTTTTTGAAGGAGAGGGGCATTTTGGGTCCATATATTACTATTGTAGTTCCTTATTGTTGTTAGTGTAACCCCCTTATTTTTACTGTTGTACTCCTGTAACCCCCATATTGTTATTTTGTGCCCTTACATTATTATTCTTAGGTCGACTAGAATTATATTGTGACCCCATGGAATCCTATATATAGGAGGTTTTTTCATTTGTATGATCAATGAATTGTTCATTTATGTAAATGTAAGGAAGTTTCCCCCCTTGAAGTGGTTGGCGTTGATCTTCATTTTCTTCTATTTTTGGAGTTGGTTTCATAACAAAAATGAAGGAAAATAACAAAAAATGAAGAAAATAAAGGCTTCTTCTATAAAAAGGCTTCAGAAGATTAGTTGGTAACCTTTTGTTAGTCTAGTTTTGGAGCTCTCTCATTATTATCTCTATGTCCCTCTCACTCTTGGACACTTAGATTTTTCTTGGAGCACTCTGTCATTGGAGCAAGAAAGGAAAATAAAGCAAGGAAGAGAAGGATAAAGAAACTACAGTGGGACTCTTTGCAGGGATTGATTTGCATATGTGATTTCCTTGCTAGATTCTACATGCATGGTATTTCGTGTGGTTTATTTTTGTCTCGGCATGAGTTTTTCCAGGTGTGACAGTGTTTTCAGCCTAACCTAGCTATATGCATATAACTTTGATGAGATGTGTTTCTCATACTTCGTTTGAGATGGATGGCTAGATTGGATTCAAAGCTAAGTTTGGTGGATCTCTGAAATGAAAAATACATGGCCTAGTGGTCCTGGAACCAGACTGTGGATCATGGTAAAGCCACTGGCTTAGTAAACCTGTAGACACATTGTGTGTTACGGTAAAGCCAAATTATGTGCTTTGTTTTGCCTAGGAATCCTTCCCAGTGAATCACAAGATATATGGTAAAGCCAAGAGGTGGATTTATCTCCGTTGGAACTAGTAGTCCTGGGATGGGATTTAAGGTAAAGACTAGAGAGATGGTCTCATTGTAGGTCCTACTGACTCCTGGATCAGACTGCGGGTTATGGTAAATCCTGAGAGACTAGGAGTCACTCAAATTCCTCATGGTGTAGGTAGACAACTTTGGTAGCATCCATGTTTTTTTGGTGTTTTTTGGTTGGTTATGAGTCCCACATTCATGCTTAGAATATGAACAACGTAAACTTTAAAATAGGAACTATAAATTGAAAATGGGAACTCTAGCCAAAAAAACCCCAAAAAACATGAAAAACGACCCAAAAACGAAAAGGGTGTATTCTAGAATGAGGTTTTTATTTTTTTTGTGTTAATTTGTGTCATTTTCAAAATATGGTAGTAAAACCAATTTTTCGTGTGCCCAATAAATGGGAAAACACACAATGGTTAGTGCTAGAATACCATTTTTATTTTCCGAGTACAATTTCAACATATTTTTAGTAATGACGTTAAATATAAAATAATGAGATTTTAAACACATTAAAATCTAATAATTTTATGTGTGTCATTTAACATATAATATTATGACACTAAAAATCCCTAAAATACTAATTGTTTTCAACCATAATGTTAATGATAAAATATATTTCATAAGTTTGCACCCATAGAATTAAAAATTATTAACTTTTCAAAATATTTCAACCATGATATTATGAACAAAGTATGTGACTAAAATAACCCAATGAAACATAAATGATTTCTCCAAGTTATTGTTGCATTTTCAATATTTAGACAAATGAATTCATCATAAGTAAAACATATAAGCTCAAAAACATAAAAATGATGCATAACTTCATGTAAGATCATAGGGAAGTTAAAATTTCATTTTCATTGTTGAATGAAAACATCATTTATATCAATTGTCTTACACAATTATTCAAAATCACTGATATTTTCTTGCATACCATCAGAATTCATATCTTCATATGAATGACTCAATGTAGATGAATATGTTCCATATTATTCTCTTTCATCAACTAGTGCCCCATCTAAGTCAACATGCATGCCCAACACTTGAGGTTTTAAAATTCATGTAGATCTATGGTTGGGTTCATTACACTGCCATCTCAACCTGGTTTCGTGTGGTAGTAACCTCTTAAGTTCCTCTCTTTGTTAAATTGAAGTCATAAACAAGTATGTCAACTTCCCCCAATTTTAAAAGGTTTGTGCAGTGACGATTTATATTTGTACCATTTTTTTTTTCTGTTCGCCAATTTTTTTTACCAGCTACCATCTCTGGCTTCTACACGCCATTGAATGAGTGTTTTTGTGGCATACCAATGTACTTCAACACCTCTAACATCCTCATTTTATGTAATCACCTTTATAACCTTGGGAACCTAGAATGGATAGCCATGTGGATGTTCATGTGCTAATATTGCGATCATGAAACCCTCCTTAATCTCCTGTAATTAAACTCTGTAAAGGTCATCCATGGCTTCATGTTGTGCATGAGATATTCTAGAACCAATATATAATTCTCTTTTCTCCACCTGTGTAGAATTAATAATACCATGTGATTGTTGTTGTTCAGGAATGTTTATTTCGTCTTGTTCGCTTGACACATTTTGTGGCCAAATAAATGGAGTCTTCAAAAGCATATCTTCATTTGTTGGTCTTGAAAGGATATCACTCTAATCATTGAAAAAGGACTCCCACCAGACTGAATTAGAAACATCAAACTACTCGTATGTATATCTAATGTTTTTTTTATAAATTTCTTGCAAGCATTCAGAGTAATCTATATCTCTTTGTTTCCTTCGTGCATTATGAACTTCACCAACTGATTGTAATAAAAATATATTTGATGCAAATATTGGATGATTTGGAATGAACTTGAAAAATTCTAAGCCTGATGATGTCACCCATTCCGTAGTTGTTGAATACTTATTCCCCCATATAAGTGTTTTCCCATCAATTTTTTTGATACAAAATTGATGTTGTAAGCTAATGTCATTAAGTTTTTCAATGCATTTATCCTAACCGTGTGATCCAAGAATAAACCTTCGCATGTCAACATTTTCTTCTAACAAAAGAAAAATAGGCTCTGACATATATGATTTCTTAATACATTCAATTAATGATGGCAAGCTCCCAACGTTCTTCCTTCTCAATGTTACTAAAAAAAAACTAAATCTCTGATCAATATGGTCGTGATTTTTCCCAACAAGAAGGAAACCAATCTTTACCTTATGAAAAATTCTCAATTCAACAAGCATATTTAGATATCCAAAAACAATCTGATTTTTTCTTTCATGACAAGTGTTGTCTAATTGTAGATACAAAATTTCAAGAAGATTATCACCCCAATGAGAAAGCACATCATGAATTATGATTATTGTCAGATTTCCATCATTATGAATATTTGGAGCTATGAAGTAAACTCTTGGTGACATTTTCCCATTGAGGAGCATACAACCGACCATGTGAAACTAGATAAAATTTCCCTCCTACAAATATTTTGGTGTGCGAACAAAATTTGGTAGAAGTGTTTTATTCTAGTCCATAAAGTAAATTATCAAACCAAAATATTTATTTGGATTATCATAACACTTCTTTCGATGCTTGTACAAATTTTTCCTTTCACTTGTTTGTTGTTCACGATGCTCTTGAAGGGCTTTAACATTGGAATATACACGTAACATAAAATAAACGTATTAATAAATGAATTTTCATAGTTGATCACTATACAATTTAAAATTATAATGTTATGAATTCTTACCTCTTTCTTCTCCTTGAAATTTATCCCTTTTTGAATTCTCTCCTCCATATCTACAGTAAATATTGATATGTAATAAAATGACCATTTCCTTCAACACCTTCTACATATTCCTTCTATAATTTATATATATCTTGTCTTGAGAAATTATATGGAATATGTATTGTATCTCTATTTTGCATACACTCTCCATGTTTTGGAAAGAAGTCTTCTAGCCATGACATTGTAGTGTTTTCTAGTGGCCCAAACTCTCGTTTATGACGAACTTATGAATAACATGTAGGATCCTTTATTAAATTATCTTGGATTTTTGATAGACAAAAATTACCAATTGAGTGAACCATTTTCAAAGCCTTTCTACAGAGCAATAAAGACCCAATATGATAATCATAACTTGCCAGTGTAGATTGCATGAACCCCACTAAATATGAATTCTGCATGCTTTTATTCATTGACAAATAGTTCTTCCTTTTCTCAAAATAAAATTTGAAATCCATATGTTTTAAGAAATCCTTTTTACAATAGTCACTTGAAATGAGCTCACTCATAGAACTTCTTCTTGTGAGATATACTACTCTAGCCCTTGTATAACTAGAACATCCTGGATTGATACGAAAAGGTCTACTGCTACTCCTAGAAACAATATTTTCTCACAACATCTCTATCATTTCATCATTCTCTGAAAAAGCATTTCCATGACAAATACTATTAGGAGGAATACTATTATCACTATGATAATTTGCAATATAGTTAGGAAATTCACCACCATCATTGTTCGCAAAATATTCATGACCATCTTTGACAACATGAAAATTTTCAATACCATCATCTGTGGTTTTGAAATACTGAATTGAAGGATATTCTTCACCATCTTTATATTTCCTTTCATCACTGTTTCTCTACAATTTCATAGGATTAGGACTATGTTGAAATCATGAATCTTGATTTATTGGAAATTCTTCATCTCGGCCTTCATCACTGCTACTCCCATAGTCCATATGATTAGGAGTAAGTGGAAATTGAGACTCTCGATTTATTGGAATTTCTTCATCCTTCCCTTCATCACTGTTGCTCTCAAAGTCCACAGGGTTATGAGTAACTATAAAATGTGATGCTTTATTTACTGAAATTTTTTCATCCTTCCCTTGATCACTATTTCTCTCATAATCCTTAGGATTAGGAGTAAGTGGAAAATGTGACTCTATCCGCTGAAAATTTTTCATCTTGCCATTCATCACTATTTATCTCATAGCCTTTAGGATTAGGTCTAAGTGACAAACGTGACTCTCTATTGACTGAAAAGTTGTCATCCGATCATTCATTACTATTGCTTTCATAGTCCTTATGATTAGGACTAAGTGGCAATTGTGGCTCTCTATCCACTGAAAATTTGTGATCCTGCCATTCATCACTATTGATCTCAAAGTCCTTAGGATTATGACTAAGTGGAAAATGTGAGTCTCTAGTTTTTGGAATTTCTTAATATTTCCATTCATCATTGTTGATCTCATAGTCCATATGATTAGGAATAATTCAACATTTATACTCTCTATTTATTTGAAAATATTCATCTTTCATTTTGTCGCTACTTCTCTCATTATATTCATCAATATGAATAGAGTTGTTATGTGACGAAGATGTTGATGCTTCATAAAATGAAACTTCACTATTAGAGGAATCCATAACACTCAAACAAGAAATGTTGAGTGATGAGAATGATCTCTCTCCCAATGATAATATACAGTTGAAACAATGTAAAATTCCCTCCAAAAATTCCCTCCAAAATTTTTCGCTAATTTTTTTTGCTTGAAGTATGTCCCTCCAAATTTTATTTAAACTATTTACTTGAAAATTAATTATTAAAATATTCTCATAATATCAACTTTAATTTTGAATTAAATTCCCTAGATCTTTTTCTCTTAATAATTGTTTTCAAGCTAAAATAATTTTAATTAAATTATATAACTTTTACTACATTATAAAATTTATTTTTTAATATTCATAAATGTTTTTATCCCACATTCGCCCCACTGTAAACAATTTTTTTATTTGCGCTTTATAATAAATTCCATTTTCACTGTTCCACACATCACTTTCATATTTCTCGAGGTTTTTTTAAAAGCTTGGAACGATTTTCTATAGCAGCAACATTGTCAACGGGAGATTCTCGCTTTTGAAAGGTTAGTTTTTTTTCTATTATTCCAAAAATTAATAAACTGTTAAATTAATGAAATGCAAGTTATTTTAAACTGTTAAAAATATACCATCTTTTATAATTAATTTTCTTGGGTAGAAAATGAAGTATTTTTTTTGTATCTAAAATTTTAAAAAAATTAACATGCCCATTGTGGGTGGGCCCGCCTGGGGCAGCACATGGCCGATCTGGCCCAACTTGGAAAGCCCACCAGCCCTCTGGGAAAATAGTGGGGTTTATTCTAAAAATCACCCCCCCCATGCTTACCCATGGACGTGCCCACAGTGCGATGTCTACCCGAGCCCGAGGGCCACCCTTGGGCACCCCCGAGCCTAGGGAGTTGACCCCCCTACTTGGCAGGAGGTTGATTCCTAGAATAGAGCCCCCTTCCAGGTATCTCTTCCTGGCAGGGGGCCGAGTCTAAGAATTGACCTCCCCCAAAGCAAGGGGGCAATTCCTAGTATCTACACCCCTTGACAGGAAGGAGTCCAATTCTCAATGAAAATGGTATCAAGGAAGGTTTATGTCAATCTTTCTGGACCAAAGTCAACATTTGCATCATCTAAAGCTACATGTTGGCCTTCAAAAATCATTGTTGGACAAAATACACCTCAGGTAATTACTGAAAATGTGGGAGATGCATCCAAAAAAGAAAGGAAGTTGGTTTCATACTGGAAGAAATCAACAGAAGTGAATTGTTGAAAGTATGCATGGTTTCTGAAATACATAGAAGATGAATCTCTTCAATTATATCTATATTGTAGTAAGAATTTTGATGTTGAAAGTTATGACCTGGTGGGAAAAGTATTAGACCTGTATATTCTTCCAAATACTAAAAGTGTTTATCTACTATCAAAACTGCCCAAGTCACATGATAAACATAGATATCATTTTATATTTTTGATGTATAACATGGGGGCATATTCTTCAAAGATATGAAGAAAAATCATACAAAATATTGCACAGAAGATTGTAAGTATTTTTATTTACACTTATATGTTTTGTGTTATTCAAATTGTATCATTGTATTTTTAATAACATAGTTAATATTGACATATTGTATTTTGTTGAGGGAATTTCAATTATTTTGTGGAAAATCTATTATTTAGAGTGAGATATTATGAATTTTGTCTCCATTTTCCATGAACATGATGCCAAAGATATGGGAAAGAAGAAAAAAAAATACTTCATGATGCTACAATATTGTATCAAAAGGGATCAATATAGTAAAGGTAGACATGTTACTTTCAAAATGAGGAAGTTCAAGTTCAAGTTGAAGTTGAAGATAAAGAATGTGTTTCCATATCTGAGGATCAGATTAGAACTGATGTTAGAAAGGAGAAGAGCCATAAAAAAACAAAAACGATAATGCCCAATAATGTCTCCCTTATATTTGATGATGAGGAGATTATTTCAGTTCAAGAAAATATCATAACCAATAGGAGGAAGAAGAAAAAAATTGCTCATTCTAAAAATACCATGGACAATAATGAAGGGCGTAGTCAAAACTCCAAAGAAAGTAGGGAAAACATTACGCCAAGAGCTGATTAGAGGGTGGTTGTAACACACCCATTTTATGTGTTGAAATTTTAAAGTTTGACATTTGAACTTAAATCCTAAGGGGAGTGGACCCCAAGGGATAGATAAATTGTGGATGTAATTCAATATTTTAGTTGAAGAAATAAATAAATTTTCTGATGTGCATATAGACCAAGAATGAGATTTAGAGACCACTTGCTAAATCCATGAGGATGGATAAGGCAAGTATTCCCCTAAACTCCTTCAGAAATCCTTGAAGGGAATTATTTCTAATTTAGATTTGAGGAAGAATCTAAATTTCCCCAATGATGAGGAAAGTAGTTGGGAAGAGGTGAAAAGCTAGAAAAGCTGAGGAAAAGCATAAAACAACTTTAAAGAATCCCAAAAATGGGAAGCCTAGGCAAACAGGAAGAAAAGCATCCTGCTATTCTGGACGCAGAATTAGAAACAGGCTTGGGGAAAATAGCTTAAATAAGCTGCTCCTAAGCAGATCAAGAGGTTGATCTGTGGTGGAATTGGTCTCAGCTCGGGGGTGAGTTCTGAGAGGAAACAGAACTCTACGGTTGGGAGGTTGGTCTACTGCATGAATGGTATGTCTTTACATTTGATGTTATTCTATTTAAATCAGGATGAATTGGCTACATATAAAAATTTAATGAAATGGTTTGATTTATTTTAGTACTACATTTAACAAAATCTATCTTTAGGCATTCACCTTCCAGAATTTGTTTAGTTGTAGACCATAAATCCGTAGAGTAGAAACCCACAGAAATTTTAAACCAAAGACGGTTTAAATCTGAGGGTACTTAGTCTCTACATAAATTTAAATATTAATGTGTATTGCATATAATTATACAAGGTGAAAATACTATGTATGCTAGAAAATATTGTATTAGCATTTTAATTTACATGGTATAACCAAGAAAGAAAACATTTGAGTATGCATTTTGAAATTTGTAGGTCTAAGAAGAAACTTCTTCTCTATAGAAGTACATATTACTTAGAGCCTTTTAAATGTATATGACATTCTTGATCTACTTTAATTCTTGAAATAACTATATAGTAACAAAACTTAACTTATAATGAATGTCCACTACTCAAATTACTATTGAATATATATATGCAAAACGACCCAAAAAAGTAAGCGCCGAGAGCTAGCGCAATAGTATATGTCAATAAAAAAGTACAAATGAGCAGTGGGTGTAAATAATATAGATATGAACAATACAACTATGCGAAATAAATGAGTGGTCAACTATACGAATCCAGGATGATTAATTTCATTATTTTGCATGGGACCTGCGTTCACGGCGTTTGAGTCCTTTTTAAACTTGATACGTAAATGAACGGCTGTTAAACAAAACGATGATGTATGTACATAAACGTAAAATAAAAAAGACGATGTATCTATATATATTTTAAACCTGCATCATTAAACATACACGTAATTACGAACTATGATTTCTTTTGCTCTGATATTTCTATCATTGTTTTAGCACAGCCATGAATTAGCTGGGAGCGCCGAGTCAAGTCATTACGACTCTTGTGCATACAGCTCAGTCGCAACTCCCAAATTCCGGTGGTGAATCAAATTACGATTTCAACCCACTTCGGATGGTCGAGTAAACAAGAATGACAACGAATACGATTAGGTGAATGTAAATGAAATACACAGCTACCTGTATGGTTAAAATGATTAAATTTCAAACCGGAATGGGATGTTAATGGATAAATATCCATACTGATAAAACATAGATATAAATAGGAAATCTACATGCGGCATTAATCTTCGAGCCATAAACCATGCGGACACAGTTGGGGTTAGCAGATGAAGGGAAAAATTTAATACAGACGTATGGAATAATTATCCCCTGCAGCATATGAACGCTGAAGCTGGGCAGATGATTGGTTAAATTGCATGGGTAAATAAGACGTCGAACTCATAACAACGTTGTAGATTAATCCTTAGGGTTTATATGTATATGAAAGACGAAATAAGATTTCATTATGTGAATGGAAATCGACACAACATAACCAAAGAACGAAGGGAGTCTGTGAGGAAATAAAGTAAGGAAAATGGCCGAGTAATCTGGCGCAAGGTTACTTAACCTGAACTCGGTAAGTAGTCATGCGACCAACATAGAAATGATCTCGAATGATAAACCATAGCAGACTCTCAGTAAACATAATCATAGCTGCTCCTCCAATCACCTTTTGACGAATCGGTGAACCGGAAACCTATACACCAGGAAAATCGAAACAAAAAGTTAAAGTCAGCTATATAAGCCGGAAAAGAAAACCATACGCTGTGCCATACAAAGATAGAAGAAATGGTCGACAAACCTGATTAAAACACAGAGAGTAGGGTAATATAAAATGGAGAGAAAGAGACCTTTACCACGAAGGAGATATGCAGGCAAGAAACGACCTTCCAATAAACTCTTAGGTAGTTCTGAGACGGAAACCGCACTCTGTTAATCAAGAACCTGATACCTGAAACAAAAAAACAACGTGAAACCCCGAAAAGCTTGAGGGAAGAAAAACCAGACACAAGGGGCGAAACGAAACGTCATGACTCCTGTGGCAAAGAAGGGTTAATAATGGGAATTAGAAACCCTAGAAACCAATCGACAAATGTACGGGCAAGGAGGGTTAGGTTATCACTCTGCGGCCCCGCATTTTACGAAATCCTAAGAAGGATTTTGAGAATCAAACCGAGCGGTAGCCAGGATACCTAACTGTAAGTTTAATAATATTTAAAATTGTTTCATTTTACCTGACCAACAGAATTCCTACGAACTCATAAGTGTATCGCCATCGAAATGATCTTTCCTATTCCTTCCTACAGCTGGCGATGAGCCGGGGTTTCTTGCTCAGGAGGTGTAGTACAGATTTGAAAATGAGCCGTTCCGATCCTGAACCAAAAGCAGGTTAATGTGGAACCCGTAAACCTATGGCGAAAGAGGGAGGGACGCGTGTAGACGTCCCAGCCCAAAAGACGGATCTCGGTTGTACCAACTCCTTCCTCTTCCTGCACGCAACCCTGTCATAACACGAAAAACAGCATTAACGATTAAACTTGAACAGATCAATATCGATGACTGAAAAAAAAACACGAAAGCAAGTAGTAGAAGTTCGAGCGGGTTAGGGTTTGTTTAAATGAGTGGTTATATGATACCCGACGCCGTTAGATGTGACCAAAAATACTTCTCGGAGCCGAACATCTTCACGGGTTAGTGACCGGTAAATGGCAAAAGTCGTGATCATATATGAGTGACTAGACCACGTAGCACCTAATTACGTGGTGAGAAACGTAAATAATCCATTTTGATATATATATATAACAACATTCCTTTGACCGTGGCTTATGGATTTCGATTTTGATATCCATATAATTATAGTTATATGAATGTCCCAAGTGGGTTAGTAGGTCACCATTTATATATATACGTTATTAAAGTTTATGTAAGATTATATATATATAAGTTATTAAAGTTATATATATATAAGTTATTAAAGTTATATGTATGTGTATACAAGTTATCAAAGCTTGTGAAGAGAGTAAAGTGCCAATATTCATATATATAAGTGTACCAAAAAGGGGGATACTTATTATCCCAATTTTGTAAATAGTCCTTGGACATAAGAATGTTGAAATGGAAATTGTATAAAGTTACGTTTACAACTAATTAAGAATCCTACTATCTCTTAACCCTACTTCAAGTCAAAGGGTTGAAAAAATAAATAAATTTTTTTTGGAGGTGTGACAAATGGTATCGGAGCACCAGTTACAACAATTTGGGCTGTCATTATTGTGCTCACTGTTATTACATAATTTTTTTTTTTGTAGTTTTATAAAATTTTGCTAATCTGTGTTGTGAGTGTGTACAGTTGAAATGGCTGAAGGTGAAGGGATTTATGTGGATCTGCGGGATGAATTTGCTACACTAGATCCCAACGCTACGATGATGGCCATGTTGCATCGGTTGCAACGAGAATTGGCTGAACTAAGAAGCCAGAATGACAGGTTGTCATAGGCCAGCAAGGAGCAGGAAAAACTCCTTAGAGAATTAAATTCCCGGAGCAGCCAAGAGGGCGAAGGTTCCGGAAAGAGAAAGATGGATGAGTCTGATGATGAGGAAGCTACTAGATAGCAGCAAAAGCAGAAAAAGGAATTGCAGGGAGAGTTCTGGAAAATTAAACCTCCCTCCTATGATGGGGAGAGGGAGGAGGATGCGGAAGCTTGGTTATTGAACATGATCAAGTATTTCCAGGTCTATGAATATGAAAGTAATCTGAAGGCCAGATTAGCTGTTTACCAGTTGCAAGGAAAGGCTACATTGTGGTGGGAGGAGACAAAAATGGTACATGCCATTGATGAAAAGACAGTTACTTGGGAAGATTTCCAGGTTAAGTTTAAGAATCGCTACTTGAATGAGCGTTACTATGATGACAAAGCAAAAGAATTTCATGAACTTAGGCTGGGACAACTCACTATTGATGAATTTGTTACTAAGTTTACAAATCTACTGAGATATGTACCCTACATAAGGGAAGAGAAGGCAAAAGTTCAAAGATTTTTGAATTGTTTGCCTACTGCATACAAGGAGAAAATTGAGTTTGACAACCCAAAAACTATGGATGAAGCTGTTAGAAAAGCCAGATTATGTTACCAACAGTTCAAAGGAAAAACTGAACAAGGGAAAAGCTGGGTACAAAAAAATGAATTCAAAGGAAGGAAACAGAAACCAGCCTATTTGAAGAATTTTGGGAGAGATCATCAGCGGAAAAAGTTTAATAAACCTAGAGAAAGTCAAACTTCTCAATCCCAAGTGGCTTCAAAACCAACAGAGGGAAACAGTAAAAGGGAAGGGACAGCCAGAATGAAGGAACCCTTGAAATGTTGGGACTGTGGAGGACCTCATATTTTGAGAGACTGCCCTCATAGAAACATTCATATGCTCATGAGAGATCGAGAGGCGACTACAGTAAATGATGTAGCTAGAAGTATACCAACTATAAGTGCAGCCCTGGAAAATCGACAAGCAGAACATCAAGCAACCATGGTGGAAATAGAGGGTAAGATTTCTGACTTATCTGTTACTGTTCTGATTGATCCAGGTGCTTCTTTGAGTTACATTAGTCCAAAAATTGTAGAAAAATGTAATCTTAAATCTGAGAAATTCCAGCAGTCATGGTTGGTACAACTAGCCACTGGAACTAAGAGAAAGGTAACCCATAAACTTCCTTGCATAGAAATTAAGTTAAATGATTTTCAAACAGAGGTAAAT